>JAUPMG010000006.1:8661768-8678869 GCA_031762675.1 Pachysandra terminalis | reverse complement strand
CTTCGAGCCCCAGTTGGTAAGTCGGATGCATAAAAGACAGCATTCGAGGGGGTAAACCCAAATCTGCGTCCCTCGAGAGGGACGGAATCCGTAGTATTTTTTAGGTGACAAGCCCTTGACGAATTGACCCTCTCGAGGTGATTATCCTGGAATTTGTCTCGGGAGGAAGGAATATTCCTCATTCGAATTCACCCTTGGCAGGAGGGAAAACACCTCCTTTGAATTGACCATCTGGAGGTGGTTAGCCTGTGAAGGCCCTCCTTCGGAATTGTCCGTCGAAGTTGTCTCTCGTACCCGTCCGTTGAGGTTGTCTCTTTGGTTTGTCCGTCGAGGTTGTCCCTCGGGCCTCCTTGAATGAGAATGGATATACCTGCTTGGTGATCCTTCAAGGAAAGCATAAAAGGTGGTCCTCCGAAGTCTATGGATGTAATCCAAGAATGACTCCCGAGTTAGAAGGTACAGAAAGTTCCCTCGAGGATCTTTCCTTGCTTAAAAATACCTTTAAGACGTAAATGTATGGAATAAAATCACTCAAAGTCTGTTCTAGAGAGCAGATAGATGTGACTCCGAGGATCCATTGAGATCATAACTATTTGAGGAATTCCTTAGGGGTAGCATGCCCTTAAATGTGCATCCTTCGAGTAAAATGAGATCCGTCGAGGGAAGAATAAGATTCTCATTCTCTCGGGTGCCCGGAAGGCAGTGTGTCGGGGGAACATAAGTTCTTGTCCTTTGATCTTTTAGAAGAAAAGAAGGAATGTGTTTGTTGGGTTTGGGACACATGTCATTCCCCTGTGGGCTGATATTCAAACAGATGACTTCTTTGAGAAGCTATCGCATTAATTGGTGACAAGAACGGTCAGATATCCTACCGTTTCAAATTTTGCTTTTCACCAAAACAGTCTAATCACCGTACACAGCTGCTAACAGTTGGTAAGTAAAAGGGACGGTTGTACAGTCGTTTCAGCTTCTTGAATGATTCAGCATACGCGGCTATACCCAAAACGCGTACACGTGCTGGTAATCAAGCGCCGCGTGTAAAGTGGGGTTAAATTAGCCCGCCTGATCAACAATATTGGTGATCATGCGAGTTAATAAAACCCCATTAAACACGTGGCGCTTTCTTAAAAGCAAGTGTACACGTTTTGGGTATAACCGTATACACTGAATCATTCAATAAAGCTGTAAACGGCTGTATAGCCGTCTTTCACGTGCCAGTTGTCAACAACTATGTACGGTGATTAAACTACGTAGTGAAAATGTGATATTTGAACCGGCTCAAAGATATCTGACTGTCCTTATCACAAAAAATAGAAAAGCTTCTTGGAGAAGTAACCTTTTTGAATTCCAGCTTGTGAGGGAACACCACAGGTCCCAGATTCAACAAACACAAGCAATCTTCCTTATTGAAATCTTCAAAAGGACAAGGACTTATGTTGCTACGGCACACTGTCCTCTAAACACTCAAAGGAAATAGGATTTCACTATTCCTTCGAAGGACTTTATTTTACTCGAAGGACATATTTAGGGGCATGCTACCCCTAATAGACTTCTCAAATAGCTAAGGTTTCAAATAAAGCCTTGAAGTCACAACTATTTATTCTCTAGAACAGACTTCGAGTGATTTTATTACATACCTTTACGTTTTAGAGGTATTCCACTTAAGGAAAGATCCTCGAGGGAATACACTCGAGGGAACTGTCTGTACCTTCTAACTCAGAAGTCATTCTTGGGTCATATCCATAGACTTCGAAGGACAGACCATTTATTATGTTTTGTCTTAAAGGGATCACGGAACAGGTATATTTTGTCCTGCTAAGGCGAATTCGAAGGTGAACTTAAGGCTAACCACCTCCAGATGGTGAACTCGAAGGCCAACCACCTCCAGATGGTGAATTTGAGGGAGGTATGTTTCCTTTTGCCTAAAGCAAATTTGAATGAGGAATATTCCTTCCTCCTAAGGCGAATTCGAGGTTAACCACTTTGAGATGGTCAATTCGTTTAAGGGCATGTAACCTTCAAAAAGACTAAAGATTCTGTCCTCCTCAAAGGATATGGACTTGGGTTTACCCCCTCAAATGCACTCTTTTTATGCATCGGAATTACAAATTAGGACTCGAAGTCGCTCTTATTCATTCTTATGGATTGACTTCGAGTTACACTTTGGACTTTCACTTTTAAAAACAAATCCTCAATGGAAAGGGCTTTGGAAGTCGAAGGCACGCCATCTTTAGAAGTATTTCCTGAAGATAGGTTTCCTACAGACTTTGAGAACGTCCTCTCACTTCACTTTGAATGAATTCACATGTATACTTCTGATTTCATTCAAGTAGAAGGCACTTGGATTGATTAATGTAACTATAATCATGAAAATGAGTTCCCTTAAGCGATTTCAAGACACGCTTCTTTACAGGGACTATTGATCATGAAAACGAGTTCCCTGATGAGACACTCAACTTCGAGTTCTCTATATGGGTAATTCAAGAATACATGTCACCCTGTAAATATACAGTTGTTCTTGATTTCCTTCGAAGGAAGATAGCCGCCAAAGAGAGTTTTCCTTCGAAATATACGAATTCAGAAAGGTATTTATGACATTGAATTTTTCCCTAAAAAGTTGATTGAGACGGATTCCCAGAAGCAATATGACTTGATAAAACCTCGGCTATTTATAATATCTGTTATATAGCTTATCTAAAGGGGATTTTGTTTTATCTGGAATAGCGGCTAGAATAGTGGCGTTGCTTTTAGATCTTTTGCATGTAACACGTCATTCAAACGCATGTTCCTCAAGATCTAAAGCAACCTATCACAGAATAAGTTTTGAAGATTCGTATGACTCATTCCTTTTTCTGGAAATAACTTAGGTGTGTTGAAATACACGTGACATTCGAGATATGTTTAATGCATGGGGATATTCTTAAGCACCTATCTGGACACTTGTTTGAATTACATATGTCCTAATCAGATAGGCTAAATTACCTATAAATAGCATAACATATTCTCCATTAAAGGGGATTAGAAATTTATCTGGAATTTCTGAAAGAAGTTAAGTGGAAGAAGACAACAGTGAGTTAAGATTCTGAGAGAGAAAGGAGATAGTCAGTCATTCGAATTCTTTGAAGTTTTCTTGCTCTTAGTATGCATTCGAACTGACCTTTCAGTTATTTCAACATTCTCTTTTTTCTTGTCTTTTCTCTTTGTCTTATTTACAGATAATGTTTGAAAACAAATGCTCTTAACAGAACGTCTGCGTGACGATTTAAGTTGTCTTGAAACAGTCTCTCTCTACTTATGTCTTTGATCTGAAAAAGTTACTGTAACGGTTCTTATATATTAACTGTCATTTTATTTATTTTAATATATTTGATCTTTTACAAACTCGTGATCATTAATGTTATGGGCTAAATTATAAGGTCTTCTTAGATGCTCTACTCATGCCCAAATCATGACTTGTCCATCTATTTTATGCCACGTGTTGCGTTATCTGTTAAAATTATAGATTTAAAGCCTTGACTTACAAGTCTTTCTAAGCAAGGGCATAATCGTCTTTTCTGAAGTTCCTATGATATGGTATGTCTCACCAATCATAGAACGTTTTTGTGGTTCAACCGGATTTGGGTCGAAAACAAATTTGACCAATCCACTCAGACTTGATAGGGTAATAACGCGCTTATATTATATTAAACTGCAATCACAATCTTGTACTGATAGGTAGATCGTACGGTTAAGGAAACTCCAATTTGATCGCTTTTCGATCATACACCGTTTGATTCTTTTTGAAAAGGAGCTCACGTGTGAGAGCTTTCAGGCTAAAAAAGTCTCATTATAACTAAGAAAAAGAAGTGGTGGGTGAGAACGCGGATAATTGAGAGTGGTTTCCACGTGGGGGCCCACAGGTTGTCGGTAACGGAGCCAACATGGTACACTAGCACCTTGCCACGTCCGCACGCGTTACGATGCACCCCAGGGTGACGCTGCATCGTGACTGTAGGTTTGATAGTACTAACCCCGCTATTTTCTTATTACAATGACAAAAAAATAAGATACTACCGATTCTATTTTAGATTTTTTGCTCCACATTCATCTAATGGCTGAGGAGGTCCCAGCCTTCTTAAATCCTATCTATCTCTGCTGTCTATTTACTGGGCCCACCCACCATTAAAGAAGATCAGATTCCACATCGGACCCATTTGCTAAGGGAATCAAAGGGGGACCAGACGATGTTGATTGGAAGGTATTAAAGTCAAAATAAAGTGAACAACCGGTCCGAACCAAATCAACGGTTGAAATGCTTCTCTTGTCACGTGGCGTGAATCCCAGTGACATGCAGAGAATAATCCCTGCATCTTGTAGGTATTTCAAATATCCCAGCTTGGAATTAACTGTAGATAGACGGTTAGCCGTTAATGGTCATTTTCCAATCTCTATACTTAAAAGAGAAATCCAACTGGGCCTTTGTAGTATAGTCCAGTTTAATTAACGTTAAAAGTAGATTATGCTGCTGAATAAAGTAGTCTACAACCGTCAACATTCTTTCTCCCAGTGGGACCGTACGTACTATATTATTAGAATCTTATTCCCCATTGACAACACACTCTTGCTTGATGATGTGACTGATCACCGTTGAAATGAAGTGCGAATACAGGAAATGGCTGGGACGAGGAGTAGTGAATCACAGGTGATAGACAGGGATAGGGAGAGATACCTTCTCCCAGTGGGACTGTAGCTACGCTATCATTAGAATCTTATTCCCGTTGACAACACACTATTGCTTGATGATGTGATTAATCACCGTTCAAATGAAGTGCTAATACAGGAAATGGTTGGGACGAGTAGTAGTGAATCACAGGTGAGAGACAGGGACAGGGAGAGATACCTTATCGTGGGTCACGAAGACGATGACACATGAAATTACGGAAGAAAGAAGCTGCTTCAGGTTTGTTTCTCTCTCTTGAAATTTCTGTGTAGGATTATTTATTTTTATTTATCTTCTTTTTATTTAATGCTTGGAGTTTGTTTTTATATATATATTGAGAGAACGGCTGAGAAAAATTTCTGCGATTTCTTAATTTTTCTTCATCAGCTGGACATAAGAAAGAGAGAGAGAGAGAGAGAGAGAGAGAGAGAGAGAGAGAGGGAGAGAGAGAGATTTGATAAAAAAGAGAGAGAGAGAGAGAGAGAAAGAGAGCTTTTTTTAGGGTTTCGTCATGAAAACGTTGGTTTAGAGAGAGAAACAGAGTCGGTGGAGTGAATACGAACAACTCGATAAATATCAGTTCTTCAATCGGTTTATTAAAATGGTTCTTGAAGTTCATCAATCATGAATTTTAATATTTAAATACACAAAAAAGTATTCAAGTAAGTTTCTTTTTTCCTTCTCAAAAAATGTGTGGATTTATCTCTGCTTCTGGCTTCTTGCATTTTTAATTTTTTTTTTTGGATTTATGGTCAGTTATTTTGGTTAGATTTCCCTGATTTTGTTATTGTTTGATTTAGTTTAAGTTGCAAAGGATGAGTCACTGCGTTCCAGATTTTGAAATGGAGGACGATGACTCGATTCCGACGTCTTCGGGTTTAGCTCGACAGAAGAAAGCTTCACTGTAAGTTTTTGAGATTAGGTTTTTGAGTATTCTTCTGATTTTTGCGGAATTTAGTGACTTTTGCGCTGAAATAGGCATCAGGACGAGCTCGTGGAGCTTCTATGGCAGAACGGACAGGTCGTTATGCAGAGCCAGAACCATAGATCTCAAAAGAAATCATCGTTGCCGAAAATCCCGATCGAAGACGCTGTTACTCCCGCCGGAGCTTCAACCGTCGGGAAGATCCAGCCTTCTGCTGCTGCTGCAGATGAAGATGCAGCACATCATCTCTTCATGGAAGAAGACGAAATGGCTTCGTGGTTGCATTATCCTCTCGACGATTCATTTGACCGCGATTTCTGTGCTGATCTCCTCTATCCTGCGCCGTCTAGTAGCTACGCCGTTTCCAGCCGTACTAATCAGATTCCGGAAGATCGTCGACCGGAGGATAAGCCACCGATGCCTCCACGGCCGCCGATCCCACCGGCGAGACGTGCGGAGTTGGATTCCTCCGCCAAATTTCACAACTTCGTGCACTTTTCGCGGCCGAAAGCGAGAAGCGAATCTCGACCTTCAACTTCGGATAAGGCTGATAGGGAATCCACGGTTGTTGATTCGAGCGATACGCCGGCGGTGGCGCTGCGATCTAGGGTTTCACATGGAGTAGGGAGTACGGCACCGGTTTCTGGCGGCAATTTCCGGTGCGGAAGTATGAGCGGAGATGCTACTGCTGCAACAGCAACAAGAACAGTAGATAGAGTTGCTGAGTTGGGGGCGTGTGAGCTGGCAGTGACGTCATCTTCGGGTGGCTCCGGCGCCAGTGGCAGTGGCAGTGGCAGTGGCGAGCCACCACCCAAGCAGCCGGCGGAAGATCGGAAACGGAAAGCCATAGAATCCGACGATAACGAGTGCCACAGCGAGGTTAGTAATACGCTTTCCCATGTCCCTCCACAACTCCTCATGTATATGCTAACGTGCACCGTGGGCGTTAACCTCGAGAAATCTCTGAACGCTTTGTTGGTTCATGTTACCAATATTAGGAAAACACCTCACACCACCTGATGTGTATACGTGGCATCGGCTGAAGCTGAGAAGGTCCACGTGTCAATAATTTCTGACCATCTGTTAAATAGATTTTTTCAGCAAAGGACTTATTATATGATTTTATTGCCACTGTCCAATCCCGATACACTGAGTTTTGAAGTCCTTGCCTATAATGATGATTTTGTGCAAACCAAAGGAGGAGTGGAACTCTTTGGTCTATCATCCGTATTGTATATACTACGGCGTCGCAGACACGCATGTTACATCGTTGTCTGTGATGCGTGGGTATTTTTTTTTGGATATATTTTGATGATTATGATGCTCTTTGAACTACGAATTTGTTCCATTTGCCTGAGTTTGATTTTGGGGTAGTGACTCAAATTTTTTCAAACAAAATGGGTGTGCAAAAGTACCGAGTCCATTGTATTGTTGGTGGCTTATTTATCAAAAGTTATGATGAACATTTTTTTTTTCCTTATATATAGCTTCCAGGGAATTCTGAAACTATTATTCTCATTATTGATTTCAATAAAAGAAGGTTTTTCACACATCCCCTGCTGCTATTGTATCTTGATATTTACGCATATAGTTTAACTATATGCATCGATTGGACTCTTTCATCCACTCTTATACAAATCTATTTTAGGATGATAATCCCTTCACTTTATGAAGGATTTCTAGCATCTTCATTCATAATTTCAGCTATATCAATAGGAAATAATCGAGGCAGCATATATTCAACATATGAGATCCTTCTTGAAGCAAGAAATTTGGAAATGTCTTATGCCAATATGGTTAGCTGAGTTGTCTTGTCTTAGGCCATCCTTGATGGGATTTTTATTTTACTTTATTTGTTTGAGTTGTGGCCAACAAAAGGGGCAGCCTACAATTTAACCTTTCTATTAACCACCGGCCAGCTATCTTCTTCTTTTTTTTCCCCAGCTGTGATAGTTTCCTTGCTGTTTTATTTTCCATTCCTTAGCTTATTTTGGTTTCAATTGTGGAACATGTGTGTCAAATTTGAAGAGACTATGATCGATATCTTTTCCTTGCTTTGTCCTATATTAGCATTCAGCGAAATTCAAATTCCCTCCATTTGATATTTGGTTTGTCTATTTTTGACACTAATACCATATTGGGAAGTTATAGTAATGGTTGGAGACCCAATAAGAAGAGTATGATGGTGATTGAGTGTGGGGATTGTCACACGAGTGCTCTGGGCTGGGCCAAGTTGGGAGCGGCATGGTATGGTATTATAATACACAAGTGATCCCACTGCCACCACCATCGCTTATATATATTTTTCCTTAATAAGTTATGCCTTATATTTCCTTTTGATAACTTTCCTTCTATTAGTATGATTATTGTGTTCCCTTAAGGGGAAATTCACTACTTCTGTAACAGCTCAATTCACAAGCTTGAGTGAAGGCCTAATCTAGACTATTATTTTCCTTAAACATTTCATCTTCTGTGCTATAAACAGAGACTCTTACTAAAAGTCTAGAGAAACAGAAACAGCATTACAATATTCTCTTCTCTTCTTTCCGTGATTACTCTTTCTTTGGGCCTTCAAACTCACAGCCCTGGTTTTGTGATTGCACACTAACCGGTGCTTGACCATTGTATCCTAGAGGCCAACTGTTGAAGCCATAGTGCAGTGGGGCAAAATCGTTTCTTAAGGACAACAGATTATTTCCTTGCCTCAATCCCCACTAACATGATAAGTTGCTTTTCTTCTTTGTATTGCTAAGATATATCTGTCTTTACTATTTTCTAGATTGATGTTGGACTAGTTACTACAAATGTTTTCTAAGTGCCTAGGTGTGATAGACCTGCTAATCACCTAGGTACTCGCCTAGGCGACAAATTTCTTTAGAAGGAGCTTGTAGTAAATAAATGACGTATATAGCATTTATAAAAAGAGAATGTTCCAATAATTTGAAACAACAATTAACATAACATGATTTCTACCAATATGACCTAACGCGATGAGCAATCATATAATAAATTTACTAAGGTTTGAATTAAATAAAATCCAATCAAAGAAATCAGGCTAAAGAATCATAAAAAGTTAAAATCAATAAAGCTTTCCGTTAACCTGCATAAAAGATATAACATATTCAGTAAGTTTAATTGACAATATTAATTAAACTAAATCAAATACTAATTGAAACTTAAACTAATTAAAAGATAACAACCCACATTACAAAATGGGCGACCCCCCAGGTGGATTAGACAACTAGGAGGTTGCCTTGTCACCAAAGTGGCTAAGCGCTAACCTAGGCATGTTCAGCCTTGGCGACCCTCACCTAAACCCTTAGAAAACCACCTAGGAGCCTAGGCTAGCGCCTTTAATAACACTGGTTACTTACCAGCACTACTCTTTAGTCTTTATCTTTTGGATTTTTCCATCTTTTTATTAATTAGTTACAGTACTGCACACAATAATTACAACATACTAAAACATAATTGGTAATGCTGTTTTTGTTTACAGAAGGATGTTGAGTTTGAATTTGTCAATGCAAAGAAACAAGCTTGTGGATCAACATCTTCTAGGAAAGCTCGTGCTGCAGAGGTCCATAATCTGTCAGAGAGGGTTTGTTCTTTACTTAATCTACTATCATTTACCTGTTAACAGAATCGGTTTTATCTTCTTTTTGATAAATTTTCTTACTAGATATGATATGACTTACTTATATAGAGACGTCGAGACAGAATAAATGAGAAGATGAAGGCCTTGCAAGAACTTATACCACGTTGCAACAAGGTTGATTTGATATACACCTTAAATTTATCCATTCAAAGGATTTTCTGTATTGATGTTTCATATGTTCATTTTGAGATCTTTTCCTATATCTCAGTCCGACAAAGCTTCGATGCTAGATGAGGCAATTGAATATTTGAAGTCGCTTCAGTTACAAGTGCAGGTATCCTATTTATACATGTACATAATTTTTCCAACAGTTTACTACCTTTTGTCAATGAAAAGTGATCAACTTTGTTGGTAGGATACCAAGTCTTAACCCCAAATCCATCTGCCTCATGGAGGAAAAAAGTGGTTCCTTATTCTAACATCTTTTTTGCTAGAACCTCTTAATCACATTAAAAAATTCAATGGTTAATTATTTCAAATGATGTGTGAGTCCAATACAGGGGTAAGAATGGGGCTTACATGCGTAGAAAGATTGTTCAAATGGCTTATCAACTGGGGCCGTTTGGTGCACATTTTTTTGGCCACGCCATCCCTCCACATAGAAGAAAGACCCATGGCTCACCCAAAAACCTGGTGAGACAGACCTGTAATCCTTTCGAATAATTGTAGAGCTGATGGCAACTAAAAACGTAAACTACCTTTAACCTTCCTCAATTGCACTTGCTTGCAATTGAGCCATCAGCTCCTCTTCCACCTTTGATAGACCTTATGGACCATTATCATAAATGCTAATAAGCAAAGTAATTGGCGATCGATGGACTGACAGTACATTTCAAACTCTTCATGTCTGACTTTTCCTACCTCGATTTTTTTTTTGGTGACGTGGAATCCCCGACCCCACTTAGTGGGGACAGGGTAAACCGCGGATACATGATCCCACCCACAACGACCATATATCAGGTAAGCCCGGGGACTCAAACCTGGGAACTCCAGTTCCTGAGCTGGAGAGCCTGCCAGTTGAGCTAACCCGTGTGGGTTAAAACACCGTGCTATTGTCGATTTCCTAATTGTGTTATTGCTTGCCCCATAAAGTTCCTTAGTTTTAGAACTTGCATCTATAATTTTGTACCAGAAGAGTCGTCACCTTCTTAAACTACCTTGTAAGCACCATTATCAAAGATAATGTAAATTATAGTGACCATACTACTTGTTTTAGGACTGCTTGGTGCCATCTGCATTGCTGGATTTGGGGTCTAGGAAATGAATGGTAGGTTACACGAAGTTCCAATTGTTAACTACCTCAGTTTTCAATTGTTTTTAAAGATCGAAGACCATGAGCAGTCACCACTCACCAGGATCTTGAACCCATTGTTCTCTATAGTAACAGAAAGTAGATATTCTTACTCTAAAGATATGTAGTTCCATTCAGTTGACAAATCTCACAATTAACAATGAGAAGGATGTGGTACACCGTTATGACAAACACATCTCATGTTAATTTCTACTGCTCATGTAACCTTTAACTGCTCTTTCCTATTTTCTTTTTGTCAGGCATGTGCTTAGTATAGTCTGTAAAGAATAAAACTGAATCCAATCTATGCAGATGATGTCCATGGGATGCAGTATGATGCCTATGATGTTTCCCGGTGTCCAGCAGTACATGCCACCAATGGGGATGGGAATGGGAATGGGAATGGGCATGGATATGGGCATGAGCCGACCAATGCTGCCATTTCCTTCGGTTTTACCTGGCTCAGCCATTCCCTCACCAATTTCAGCAAGCCATATGGGTCCAAGGTTCCCTATTCAAGCATTTCATCTACCATCCATTCATACAGCTGATCTATCAAGACTCCAACCAAGCAACCAATCAGATCCAGCATTGAACTCAATCGGCGCACAGTGTCTCAATCAGCCACGGGTCCCAAATTTCACTGATCCTTATCAACGTTATCTTGGACTCCACCAGACGCAAGTACCACCTCCTCAGGTTTGTAGAGTCTCACGGATACCATCATCATACTTCGAAATAAAATAAATATAATCTATTCACTATAACTCATATGTTAACTAGTGAAAAAAAATTCATATTTTATGGTGAACTGTCACAATTAATGCATGCAAACACACAGAGAAGCTCCCTCTTGATTTTTTGCATATGCTCATTCTCTTGAGCTAAGAGTATTAGTTTTTAAAACTAATAAAATCTTGCAACTCTTGTACAGAATCAAGCAATTCCTCAGCCAAGCACCAGTAAAGGAGTTTAAACTCATGATAATTGCCAAACCGGTAAGCTGATCAATCTCTACCTATAGACATTGCACATCATGTACATGTGCACGGACACACAAAAAAATATCATGGCCTGTTTTCTGTCTAGAATATCATCTAGTGGGGAGGAAGAACAAACAAAATTGATCAATTCCAACCATCAAATCATGGATTATGTCCCAACAGTTTTTTTAACCTTTTCGGATGGTGTTTTGAAATAATTGATGAATTGGATGGTTGAGATCTTTCAATTGTCAGTGTCTGGAACTGAGGTTTCCAAGCTGTGGGACAGCCAAATAGATGCTCACGACTGCTTTGGTTACGCGGTATAGCATCGAGTACATGAAATTCTGGATGCAGAGCTTCTCTGTGACTATATATATAGAATCAAACATATTACTATCATCATCTCAAGTCACAATATGTGTTGCAGGTTGAAAACGCCAAAGATACGATGAAAAGGCCCTGCCTGCTAAGTTTTGTAGAGTAAGAGAAACAGCATCTCTATTCATCAAAAAAAAAAAAGAGAAACAGCATCTCTCAAGAGTCTAAAGTCACTCTTCGGCTGATATTATGCGGCTAACCTGTAATTATTCACAACAAGAATGTCCTTTCTCACATATCACTTTTTTTTATTTTTCTAATCTTTCCTACATGTATGAATATGCTTGATGGTTGTTAGTGAGCTTTGGGTTATTGATCCAAGGCTTAAAGAAATAGCAGTCAGCTTAAATGTGAGGAGAGAGAGAGAGAGAGAGAGAGAGAGAGATGTCCAAGAGGGCGGAGGAGAGGAAGATGATGGCTTTGGATTTTACCATTGTTTGCTTGCAACTTTGCAATTGTTGCAGGCCTGCAGATAATACCGAGGGACAGAAAATATGGGAGCACCCTACCCTTTCTTGTCCTCTTTTTTTCTTTTCTTTTATGGTAACTGTTCAGATACCTTAGCTTCAAATTCAGTTGATGTTCCCAAGGACTGAGTTTTTACTGCCCCTCATTTATTTTGTATAAACAGAACAGAATCAGATAAGAGAGGTTATGAGCTCTTGCAGTTTTCCTCCATTTTATAATGGTATGGGTCTCTCTCTCTCTGGATAATGTTCGTTGCTTTTATGGGTCATGGATATTTAGGACTGCATGACTTGGATTGGCATCCAGGAATATGTATTCTATAGAAAACGGATACTTGTAATTTCAAGAACAAATGCTGATCCAGTAACATAAAAAAAGGGAATTAGACCAAGAGTACCTTTGGTTCAAATTCAGGTGCATCTTTCTAATGGCTCTACTTTCTTTCTTTCTTCTTAGGGAAGAAAGCCTCTAATTGCCTGTTTTTCCTGAATCTAGTGTCTGGGATAGAACTTTCATACATACAAGCTTATCAGAAAGCAAACATGCACAGATTCTGATGGCATATGAGATACCTTCATTGGTCAACAATTTCTTCTAGTTCATCAACTCAAAATCCCAAGTAAAGAGAAGGTTATGTAGCAATTCGCATATCTAAGAAACGCAGCATAAACATTGTTTTACCTTGTAAAATCCTACCTACATTCGCCTGTACAATTCGTTTTACTCATCAAGCCTTTCACATCAAATCGTATGGAAACGGTATTTTCTACCTAGTTCAAGATGGCACGACAATTATTCTCGACAAGTTTGACCACCAACAAGCAACAAGAGACTTGAAACAGCAACACTCCTTCCCAGACCGATTGAAGTCAAAGTAAGTGCCCATCAAGCTTCCTGAATTATCATCAAGTTCTAACATTCTACAACTGCTTCTCATTATGGGCTAACAACAGATAAAATCTGCAAACAGGGGAGAAGCGAGATCTGATTTAGAGTTCGGTTATGTCAATATCTGTCTTTATTCTTCAAATCAACATTTTCATAGAAATCCATGTAGGATTGATTGAATTGTGATGGAAGCCTGTACCTTTTCAGTGAATTTGCGAAAAACCTCGATCTCCATTGCCTTGTCAAGATCCTGACAAAATATAACACGAGCTTAGTACAGCATCCTTCATTTCCATTAAATCCGATGCCAGTTGTTTTAGCAATGATATATCAGCCTAAAACGACAAGCACAAGGGAAAGAAAACATGTTCGCATAGGATTATTCAAAAGATTGCAAACATCAACATACATTTTCTGCATCTGTGGAACAATCAATCTTGTATACGAGTTTCTGAAGTTCTTCATCTTTCAAAGCTTCATGAATTTCACCAGAAGCAACTGCAACAAAAGGGCATGGCAACATGAAGTACTTTATATAAATACTAAATAAGAAAGTTTCAAAAGCGAGGGGTTGGGGTAAGAAAGTTGGAGGAACAGATAATGAATAAGAGAAAATCATCAACTACTTAAGTAAAAAATGCAGCATCCTGTCAATGTAACCTGATTCAGGACACTATATTGGATCGACCACATGCAAAGATTCTTGGCAGCCAAGTCCAAGCCACTGAATAAAACAATACCTTTACAGACAAACTAAATGTGGATGATTAAATTTTTATTTTTCAATCTTGGAACATAGAATAAATGTGGAAGTCACCCAGACATGGGACCCGGGGGATATAGATGGCAGGTTTTGAATAATATTCTCATATTTGTTTCACAAAACTCCCATAGGCAGTGATTTCATTGATTGGCGCTACACAAAACAAGAGGAAGGTGAGATTATGGGACGGAAAGAATGTGTACCACTCCCTTCGTTTCTTCCCACCTTAAGCATAGGTGCATATAAAATGACAACAATGGGAATAGTGTACCAAAGAGATGCTGGAATATAAGCCTAAACCATGTCCCATCATTCAAAGATCAGAGAGAAAGTAAAAGTTTTGGACAATATTACCCAAATAACGAATTTTTGAACCTATGGCTTCAATCAAGACAAAACTCTGTGAATGCCAATAGGAGATCACCATCAAACATAGAGTTGAGTTTAAATCAAATCTACCGAAAGAGAAGAGTTTAATGAAGAAAAAATAAAAAATAAGAAATTGTTTATTGGTGAATAGCCATGAACTTAGCAGACAAAACTGCATATCGCCATTAGACCTGAAAACAATTAGTTCCACACATTAGCAAGCATTATTGTGCATTGGTTATCTTATAAATTAGATCATGCACTTAAAGATGTGGAACAAAAGTAAAAATGTTACATTCAATAACTAGAAACAAGTTCAGGAAAAAAGTTGTAATCTATAACAGTTGGATTTATGGAATGGAAGCAGGGAAAGTAGAACAGGAGAAAATATAGTTCAATATAGAAATAAGTCTCGAAGTGGAATCCTAGATGTGTCCAACACACGTCATGGGTTTATGCAACATAGTTGTAACACCTTATCCCAACTAGTTGAGGTTGACAGCATGAATCCTCTTCTGCCATCTCAATTCAGAGATTTGTGTGTGTGTGTGTATAGATCTTCTTGCAGTGGCTCAGATACCAAAAAGGAATTGCAGTTATTAAAAATCCAAAATATTAAAGTACATTTGAAACACAACCTAGCACAACAAAAATGAATTAATATATAAAAGAACAAAGTTCTCCTAAGCAATCAGAACCTGTAAAAGCAATTTAATGTCATAAAATTCTGAACTTGTTTTTGGACTTGAATATCAACACTGGGCAGGCTATAGCTACCAGCAGGGGCGGAGCCACATAGGGGCGAGGGGGGGCAACTGCCCCCCTCAATTTTTTATAAATTACAAGCAGAGTTAATACTTTTATAATATATTATAAATTGCCCTCCCTCAAATTTTTTTTTGCCCCCCCTAAAATTCTTTCTTGCCCCTTATAAAAATAGAATTTTAATAATTGATCCCCTAAAACTCTCACGGTTTTTCAAAAATTTTAATAATTATTTTTTTATACATACATATTTTTTAAATTACAAATTTTACCCATTTATTTATATACATAGTAGTTTTAACTTTTTAAAATTATATTCTTACACATTTTCTTAAAATTAGCCTTATACCGACCTTGAGCTCTATAATTAGGCTCAAGGGCTGAACCTGAGCCAATAAAAAGCTCATTAACTTAATGAGCTTGAGTTGAGCATGGGTAGGCTCGACTTGATTAAAGCTCAGCTCAATTTGTTTATGAATTTATACATCTATATTCTTATATGTTATATTATATTTTAATATTTCAAAATTCATTAAGAACAAATGCCCAGTGAAAACAGAGAGCCAAACTATATCTCAAAATCATTCTCACCTCCCTTTTTTTGTTTCTTTCAAATATTCTTCCATTTCTCTCATCTGAAAACCCACCAGCTGAGGAAGGAAGAGAACCAATAAGATCTCTTGCCGAGCCTTTTCCCTCTTCCTCCCCAAGAAATCAATGTGCCCTCCAAAGTCTTTGGTTTTATTGTAATAAATCCAACATATTTTAAACTTCCTTAAGAAGAAGAACCACAATTTTGAAGCCACCTTGCAATGGAAAAATATGCAAATAACCGACTTCTCATCTCCCTTGCATAACACACGCCTATTCGGAATGATCCAATTTCTACCCACCAAACTGTCCATTGTAAGAATCTAAGTTACCAAAGCGTAGAGTGGCGGTGAGAGTGTAAAAGCGTCGATTTCAAAAATATCTAATGTTCAAAGTGTCTCTAGAGCATATATATATATAACCTATTTATTCTCATTTTATAAATAATTTAATTTATAATCATTCTATAACTTAAATAAATATTTTTCCAAATTGTAAAGTATCAGTTATTATTTATAGTTATTTATTAGAAATTTTTTATTGTAAATTATTTAATCTGATTATAATATTTTTTCTCATATTTGTCTTTGAAATGTGCTTGTAAAAAGGGATTACTTAATTTAATATTGTTCAATTTTTTTTTGTTTTTTGGTATAATTTTTTTTTGGAAGTGATGATGATCAAATTAATTAACTATTCAGTTTACAATACGTCCTGTAGATATAATTATTTTGTTCGTATAAATGCACAATTTAAAGTTTTAAACTAACTGTAATGGAGAGATTAATTAAAGTAGTGTTGGAGAGTGTGACTAATGATATATGACAGACTGGGTGAGAGGATTGCATCTAATGATGCATGACACAGATGGCGTAGGAAAGAGAAAGAGAGAACTAGGCACAGGCTTTAACGTGGAGAGAGAAACAAAAAGATGTTTTTTTAGATGTGTCCTTTAATTTTTGGAAATCGGGCTCTACTCTTTTAAAGACATAATTTAAGGTCAGATTTTTTTGGAATTGGCGAATTCAGTGCGCATACGTCCTAATATTTCAGCGAATTAGGTAACTAAGATGAGAATTTTATTGAGAGGCTAACCATATAGAGAAAGCTACTTTGGGAGGAATTGGTAACTTCCAGAGCACTTAGAAGGGCCAAAGGGGTCCTGCACCTAAAGTATGAGAGAAAAGGAATGTAATAAAGATAGTGTAATAACCCAAACCAAATTAGGACTTGAGTGTAATTACAGTAGAATTAGGGGTTAATTTGAAATTTTAGTAAATAGCCTTTTATTTGACTTTTGACTGATTGTGATTGGTGGGTTGT
>JAUPMG010000006.1:8641867-8661668 GCA_031762675.1 Pachysandra terminalis | reverse complement strand
ACCCTCGAGGGTGAGGCATTAGATCGCTGGGGGCCTAGCGGGGTCCAGATAATGACATTCACTTCCTCGGAAGAAGAGTGGTAGTTGATTCATAAGCAATAGTAAAAAGGAATTCATTCACAAAGAAATTAGACGAGCTATGTAATTAATTACATCAATAACAACGGAAGAAAACAAAATAAATTCTAAGTTAAAAACCAGATTTTTAATAATGAAGATACTATCATAAGTATCCTCCCAAAAGTATTAAAACTATAAATGTATCAGAATATTCCCAAAACTGTTCAAAACATTACATAGATAGATCACTGGGGAGAATAGAATTTGTCTTCTTCGTCGTATAAGCCTTCTCCAATAAAGCCCTCGTCAACGACAGACCCTTCTAAATTTCCTGCAACTGTTGCTAAAAAGCATGAGTTATAAAGCCAGTAAGAAATAAATTCAGGAATGCATAAGGTAAATCCTAGAATCTACACAATTACAATAATTCAAACACAAGACATAAAATAAACACAACAAATGCAAATGCATGAGGTAAATTAGTTATTAAATGTGATGTTGTGCGCCTAAAATATAAAGATCACCGAGGTGAACTAGCAAACAATCTAAATATGTTGTGCAATGCAAACTCTAATAGAGTATCAATGTGATCTATTTCCACCTGATCCAGCCTCTATTCGAGGTGTCCCAGCAACCTGAATGCGCCTCAGTGTGTTCCAGCAACCTGAAATCATCCCCCCGTCGTAACAGTATAAGGAATAGGGCTATTCTACGTGTACATCGTAGTTTTAAGGGTTTTCAACCTAGGAGGCACAATCTCCCCACTTATTTTTGATCAATGGTCCGTAAACCGAGACTTGCAGCCACCTGCGGTATCCCTCAGGAAAACATGAACACTTGACTAATCTACAGAGGCCCATCTCTATTTTTCTTGGGTCTGATACCCCTTGGCAATGAAGAGTGTGTTGGGTTAGCTACTCCCTCATCTCAGTCCTGCCGGTCTCCTCACTAGATGTGGTTACACATCACACTCATTCCATCATTGAGACACAACCATAAGGTCTCGGGTTACAGGATTATACTCTTCGACCATTGTGTTCTAGAGTCCATGAAGTGTAGTGGAAAATGCACATTAACTAAATACACATCTTGTGGTATACATGGTGTAATACAGTAGTCTAAGGTACTTATCTCCTCCATGTAGCATCATGCAATATTTCATTTACTCAAGTTCTCAAAACATCATCTCTACTAACATACATACATGCGAGCGTACAAAATATTTTCTTCTAGAATATATTTTCCTCTGAAAATTATTTTCCGGTGAAAAGAACAGAGGCTTTGGGAAAAAGGAAAAAAAAAAAAATTCAGAACAAAGGTCCTCCTCCTAAAGGGTTTTTGAATTAACTCAAGCATTTTAGTGTCAACTAGGTTTTTAGTCCATATTGAACTAAAGGCCAATCCAAACAAGTTTGAAGCCAAGTCCCAAATCATCAAGTTGCAGATTTAAATTGGGTTTTAGCGGCACCTGTAAACATGTTTTTCACCTGAATGTGTTTCAACTTGACACCTTTCTGGGTGCATAGCAGTGATAAGAATAAGAGATACTTGATGAGAAGAAAATAGCCAAAGAAGTAGACAAGAAGGAATGTAACAGGAACCTGCAACCCAGTTAGCATTATATGTGAAAGCATTGATTGGAGGTATTCAAGTGAATTGCAGCTAAGACATTTGCTGGTATCAAAGATATGCTGGGTCCCAAAACATGTAAGAGATTGTCATAAAAAAAAAAATTATGGGTCAAAAGAGCATCTATTATTACTCTTTAATCTCACTTGGTATGAGTTTTGACATCAATGAGAGTGTGCTTAGCAGAAAACTTCAAATCAACATGCTTCCTGCTAGTATATTATTCCACAAAAACTGTTAATTTACATTGGTTATATTTCTACAGCAGCATATTGGAAGCTTTTAAAGTCGTCTTCAACCAAGATATCTACTGGCAGAAGACTGCTGGTGTTGGCCATAACTCCAAATAAAACCCTGCATATATTTGTTAAGATACACAAGAGAACTGATGAAAGCTATGATTATTTAGAGACATAGAATCATTAAAATGTCTTATTGAGAGATGCAAGTAAGCAACCCAGATTTTTGTTTCAAAATGAAATTTGACTTGCAATAATGCCTTGTGTTTTGACACCAGAAAAAAAAAACTGTGATGCCTTGTGGACATAGAATCATAGTTATGTTTTATCGAGAAATGCAATGAAGCAATCTTCTATGATAGACATAAGTTGCTTGAATTGAAGAATGTAAGCTGCATCAAAAAGAGAAATCAGATTCTTTCATGACTACTAACTATAGGAGGTGCAGTGTCCTATCAGAAACATCAGGTGTAAACCATGTATATATGTCAAACTACAAGACGTTTTCTAAGTAATGTTTAAAACGTCTGTAATATTCCAAGTATTTATGCCAAACTACAGGGAGTGTATAAGTAACTTACCTAGGAGATAGAAAATCATTTGAGATATGTACAAATAAAACAAAAAAATGTGTGTGTCATTGGATATAAAATGTCAAAATATAATGACCAATAACCCCAAAATTTCAACATATCCAAAGTTTGTTTCATATACTAAGGGATTATTTTTCCTTTTTTGTTGAAGTTCATGTAAGTTGAACTACACAAATAATAATCATAATAATAATAATAATAATAATAATAATAATCATAATAATAATAATAATAATATGGACAGTGTACAAATGTTAGCTAATGAAAAGATAACTAAATTTACAGGTGATGGATGTCCTTATACAAATGATTCGAGAGATTTTGCAAATGACATCATACGTGAGATTCTAGAAGTGGAAACCTGGAATTATTTGAGATATGCAACATAATCATTTATCTCTTCAAGCATTAAGAATTTGCATCACAAGTGTGCGTGTGTGTGTGTGTGTGTGTGTGTTTGTGTGTGTATTTCAGATTCGCCTTAGAGTCAGCACAGGTGATAGATGATAGAACTGTTCAAATCCATCTATTTAATAGAGAAAACAGTGATAAGAACTTGAGATTTTTGTGAATCTGATTTCAATAACACCAGATATTCTTACACCCCTAGTTATTTGATTTGGGTCCCAGGACAAATCAAACCAGCGATTCGTGAATCTGACATGCAGAGGTTCTTCATTCACCTCATTGCTTACATGTCCCATTCTCAGGAATTGTAAGGAAACTATACATAATAAACCAACTCACATGAAGCGCTAACGAAAATGGCATGTATATTTGTTTGGAAGAAGAACTGATAACTGTATCGTAATTTAAAAAATTCATTCTAGCACTTTATAAATACACTAGGATCTAACCTTTTATATTAGGGTTGCTATATAGAGAAGTGTTTAACTAAACTACAGGCTTGATCAAAATTCATTCTAACACTTTATAAATACACTAGGATCTAACCTTTTATATTAGGGTTGCTATATAGAGAAGTGTCCAACTAAACTACAGGCTTGATCAAAATTAAATAATTGTAATGCAAATATGTGCTTACAGATGGCTAAATAAATCTTACATTTTTAGTTATACTTCACTACTTATACTTCTCCATTATCTTTCTTGCTTCTTCTAGACTGTCCTCTGTGTTACCGCTTCCTCCACCCCCTCTTGGGCCTTCATCCTTGTTCATGGCTATGAATACAGAATATATGAGCCCCATCATAGCCTGTTCAACACATAAATTTACATCATTCACAATAGTTCCAGTAAAAAGTATGCAACAATTTCAAGACAAGGAAAAAAAGTAGGTGCCTTTCACAAAGGGGAAATTTGCTATATTTCCAGGAAATTTAAAAAACATGTTCCGAGGCATCAAAATCAGGTGCTTTCTTGCATCTCTGTTGCAATAATGGCCCTAAAAACTGAAACAAAGGACATCAAACTAACTTGAACTTCTATCTCAACTCTTCGTTGGACATCATAATAGGCTCAAGCAAATAATGATTGCTTGTCAAGAAGCCTTTTCTTCTACTATACTATAATCATCTTCTATATCTGCATAATTCGGGATTCACTTTCCATAAGTTATTATCAAGAAATTGCAAAGAGTACTGGACTAGTCCAGGGACCTGTCAGGCCTAGACTCAACTCTGGATGCTGCTCGCTAGGCCAAGATATTGTTATCATGAGACTCATTAAAAATGCATATTTCTTGTGCACATCATTTTAAATTCCAGCATAATTTTAGTTTTTACCCTGCTGGGGAAAATATTCCCAGCAATATTCACTTTTTACAATTTTTGTCAAATTTCTCTAACTTTTCTCCGTTACTTTTGCAATTTAAATTTTTGCATAAAATTGGCTTTCACATTATAAATTTGATAATGTTTTGCTGAAATCATTAAAAGTTTGATGAATTTTTTACAGAAAAGAGAAATCTCACCACATTTGCCATAAAAAGTGAAACATTCGTTTTCAAATTGATCATAGATATTGATTTCTACTTCCTTTTCCTATGATGAAAACTCATTTTTAGGAAGATTTCACTACCGTAAGTAAATTTGGTACCGAGGAAGGTATTCATAACTTTTTTTTTTTGGGAGAATGCAACCCTTTTCTCATGAACATAGGCATTAAGCTAGATAAAAAGCATATATATATATATGTATTGATCTGATGTAATTTACATGGATTTGATCAAGTATTTTTTATCAAATTTATAAAATTATGTAGTTATGACTTTTACTCTATTTTTACCATTTATATAATTGTTAGTGGGCTCTCTCTCTCTCTCTCTCTCTCTCTCTCTCTCTCTCTCTCTCTCTCTCTCACACACACACACACACACACACACACACAAGTGAAAATCACTTCATTAGAATGTTGGTGTTACTAAAGTCACTCTTAATATCAACAATCTCTCTCTCTCTCTCTCACACACACACACACAAGTGAAAATCACTTCATTAGAATGTTGATGTTACTAAAGTCACCCTTAATATCAACAACAATAATAACAAAAATGTCTTATTCTAACTAGTTGGTGTTGACAACATGAATACTTTTCCGACATCCCAATTTGTTAAAAATCACATCTTCAGTCAGACGACTCAGACCATGTGCAACTAAATCATTTTTGACATGCTCCATCTATTTGATTTTGGTCTTCCTCTATCCCTTTTTGATTCTTCAAAAGACACTCCTCTCACCTTCTAGCAGACATGTTTTAAAATATCGTGTCATATCTGTCATAACACAATACATATTGACTGTATCGACAAATATCACGATACACAACATTAAGATAAGTAACTTTTTACAATGTATTGACCAATAGAGAGAGAGAGAGAGAGAAAGAGAGAGAGAGAGAGAGAGAGAGAGAGAGAGAGAGAGAGAGAGAAATTGTTTGACTGGTCTAATATTCTTTTTCTTCTCACTCTTCTTCTTTTCCTTCTTCTCTTAAATCTGTCGAATAAGAAGGCTTTTGATTGAAGTATGATTTTATACGTAATAAAACTTGTTCTTTTTTGTTCTAAGATATTCTTAATGCATTTTAAGTTCATCTCTTCACGTTTGAAACTATGCTTATATGTCTTGAAACTGATTGCATCTTGTTACTTATAGGTAATTGATATATTCCACCAAGTATGAGATATATTCTTTGTATTTATTAGTTTATATGATATATTATAGATTTTCTTTATATCTAATTAAGTTTTTTAAAGTTTCCATGCACCTGCACGCAATATCGATTTGTTTAGACAGTAATACATATTATCTGTGTGGGTGTATGATGTGAAAAACATATTAGTTTATCATAGTTTTATCTTTTCTTTCATCAAAACGAGTCTTGTTTTAAGTATCCATTCCCATATGTATCCATTGTATTAATGATTTTTAAAGCGTTTCCATGCATATCTGATACATATCTCGATAGGTATCCATCTTTTGACTGACCGATAAGCTACCTCGTATGATATCTTGAACCATGCTAACATGAGGTCTTTATGTAATATGGTCAAACCATCTTAAACTACTTTCCTCTATCTTATCTCCTTTTTGGGCTGCTCCTATACACTCTTAAATCTAGCTATTCTTTACCTTATTTTTTCCAGTCTTTCCAGAGTCTAGATATCCATCTCAGCAACACTCAACCTATGAATATGTTGGTTCTTTGTTTCTCAACATTCTGCTCCATACACTATAGCTCGCCTAATATCAGCTAAGAAGAAATCTTTGCATGGCTATCAGAAATTGGGAGAAAAATAACTTTTGTCGACAAAATATGTTGCCATTCTAGTAATTTTGCTTAAACAAAATTATCATCTTTATATCACTGCAAAGTGATTCAATTACACTTAAAAACAAAGTTAAGAATGCAGCCTTTCAGCTGGAAAGAGGTACTTGTGACTTACCAGTACAAAAAAAGCTGTAGACAGAAATGACTTGATTATAAATAGCGAAACGAACACTGCAACTCCAGTTACACCGATTCTTGCCACGGGTTTGGGAATAGAATCCTAATACCAACAAAATACAGGAAATTAGGCTGTAAAAATTGGATTCAAGCGATAAAACAAGTAGTACAGTTTATGTTGGGAATCAAACTATGCTATTCAAAGCATACTGAAAAACTAGAAACAAGTGAAACGTGAACATACAGGCACAAGATTGGTCCCAGCCTCAACCCCATCCTTTCCAACTTTCCACACTGTTTGAAGAACTAATTCACATGATTCACAAGAAATTAGAACAAATTGAAAGCATAATAACCATAACCAAACAGCAGTAAATTCGTTTTTCTTGCAGTTTTACCACAAAATTTGAGGATCTAAAGTACATGAGATTTTGTGTGATATAAGTCCTAATTCAGAAGCTTTCTCAGCTGTGCAATTCAATAGTATTCCATCTATAAGGTATCAAGCTGTGAAAAAATGCATGAAAAAACATATAAGAAAAATACATAGTTAAGATGAAAGCAATAATCTGTCCGCCCAATAACAGTACCTGTGCATGTTCGTACTTCATACATGATCATACAAGTACAAACATGCAAACTCAAGCTATGGGAAAAAATTAAAGAGCAAAACACACATAATCAGACACAGGTAGTCCTTGACCTCTTTCACTTGTCGATTAATGATTTACACAAGGAAAATAAAGTTGCAAAGTTCAATAAGTTAGCTTTACAAAAATATAATTTGCAATTGATTCTCACACATTCAACCAATTTTATATTCACATGGCTGCATCCAACATGAGTAGTCAAATAAATGCCTTAGTTGGGATCGGCAACACAAATCCTGCTCCTCCATGGTTTTTTTCTGGCAGTACGCCTATGCCTGATCTTGAAGACCTTATGTTCTAAGGGTTACAGAGGTGTGTTAACCATATGGGCTCCATGAATAAAGTTAATCTTCTTAAGAGCCCCCTTATGCTCCATTATTAGAAGAACAGCACTCCTATGTCCAACCACAATAATCCTTCTAAGGACCCTGATTCTCCTTTGGCTAACACCAAGTTTCACTTCACCACCATATCCGTCAATACTTTAACCTAAAAGAGAAGGAAATTCATATCCATCAAATCTAGTATGGCAATTTATGCATCAACCCAGAGTGAATCATTTGCCACATTATATAATAATCTAGGTTTGCTTGCTTCCAATGCTGAATGGGCCGGTTTTATAAATGACCGCACCTCCAGTGGGGGCTAATGTTTCTGAGAATGAACATCGCTTCTTAGTTAGCCGATAAACAAGAAAGAGCATATTCTTCCAACCCAGAGGATGAGCATTACTCCCTTGATTCCATTTTTAACAACACCATCTGATTACGCTAATATTTTACACGTTTTTAGGCATTTTTCGCTCATATACCTGTGCTTCTTTTTGGTAAGATCAATGCCAGAAAATGAATGATAATGTAGTCTCTCATTTCCAAACAGACCAGTTAGAATTTTTGAAAGTCATTTTGCTTGACTCACTTTCAGATACTAAAAATTTAACAGTCTTTGTAAGTTGGGACCATCAAAGTACATTGTATCACAATGCTCAAGCAATTCATTTGGGGATTAATATATAAGGTCTAAATGTGTCAAATTATCCATTAAAGATCTAAACATGGAGATTCTCGGCAATGGGACCAGTTAGCTCTAATATTCTGCCGGTAAACTTCAAACTTACATGAATCAAATGGAACCTTATAACTTGCTTCCAATTTTGCATAAGGAATTCTGGCAGATATGTACCTCGAATAGACATTGGTGTACCGTAATTAAATGCTGTTTTTGATGACCACAAAGCTGTTGAATTGTGCGAGTTGTCGGAACCCCATTTAGAAGAGGCTCAAAAGAAAACATGAAGAATTGGTGTTCCATTGGTGTACAAGGAATTAAACAGAACCCTAAAACCATCTATACCTCAATCCAAAAAGATAAAAACTGCTGTAATGTTTGCTTGTGTTCTTCGTTTTTCATTTCCAATTTCAATAAATAGATTAAATTATCCATAAAAAAAATTTAGAACTTGGAAAAATACTAAGAACGTCCAACCACAGTCTCATTTGTTTTCCCTTTTTAATCATTTCCCTTAAGAGGTGAGCATCTAATCATACCAACTACACCAGACCCACTCAATTATCACTCACTTAATGTGTGATCATAAAATATTTTAAGCGAAAAAGCAATATTGCAGGCTTCTTTAAGGGTCCGTTTGGATCGCATGAATTCAGGGGTAGGAATTGGGATTGGAATTCGCAAGTGTGAATTTCAATTCTTGCGTTTGGATGACCAATTCCTACAAGAATTGCATGTGGAAAAAAGAAAGACACCCAATTCCTACGATTCATGAGAATTATAATTCTTACCTTGCGGGGTGTTTATTGTAATTTCCATTTAAACTAAGTATTTCGTTGGGGTGGTTTAAAAGGGTAAACCCACCCCACCCCTAATGATTCCGGTTTGGTAACCCATAAATCGGGTTAGGGTCGGGTTCAGAACCTGCTCCATTGCCATCCATGGTTCTATGAACCGGCCGGTACCGAACCGTACCGGAACCTGACCTCAACGACCTGGTTCCAACCCACGATTCAAACTATTGTATCGTGAGTTATGGACCGATCCAGTACAACCGGTCCTGTATTTTTTTTTTTTTTTGCTTTTTTGTTTTTTTTTTTAATTTTGTTTAATGGACGGTCCAAACCGGTTTCGATCTGGACCGGTGATTGGTCCCACCGGTCCGATGACCAGTCTTGTAAATCCAACAACCAATCCTACTGGTCCGGCGTCCGATCCGATTCAATTTTTTAATTTGAAAATGTAACTTTTTTTGTACTGGATCCAGACCGGCCGGTATCCCCGGTTGCGACCGGATATGGTCGTACATTAAACCTTGTTGCCATCCCTATTTGTAAGAGAATCCATCACTTGAATTAAATAAAAAGTTGTAAAGAAAAAAATATACACTAGCTCTACAAATTAGATAAATTAGGCTATGAGTAACGTCTGAACCATAGTGTTAAGGATCGTCCGATCCCGAGTTGGATCGGACGATCCAACTCGGGATCGGAAGGGGACGATCCCCGAGTCGGTTCCGATCCGAGACGAACCAAAAAAATAAGGATCGTCCCGATCCCGGTCCGGATCGGGACGATCCATGATTTTTTTCTTTTTTTTTTAATTAAATGCGGCCGTTTGTCTCAGCCGATCCCGAGCCGGGAACCGAGTTTAAACACTGTGGTCTGAACCAAACAACAAAATTCCAATACATATGAATTTGAAATCATAAGATTTACAATTCATATGCATTCCAATTCTCATGTATATTTGAATTCATGCGATCTAAACGTACCCTAAATGTAAAACCATTTCAAATGATTAAGAAATATTACAAAAGAAAATTTCCATTCCAGGCAATTCTATGAACCTAAAAGGTTTTCAGCGACAACTACTCGAAATTCCAGATACCCACCAAATCGGAGTTTCAAATAACAACAAAGAAGAAGGATTGAAGCAAATTCAAGTGCAAGTAGCTAACCTCTGACGAAATTGGATTGTGCTGCGACGACCACAGCTACTGATTGACGTTGGTGTCTTCTGAGATTCTTACTGTTGGTTTTCACGAGCAGCAATTCCTTCTTCAACCTCGTTAGAGACTTGGAGGAAACGAATTGAGAATGGGTGAAAACTATTGAGGTGTGGGTGTGGCGTTTGGAACAAGAAAAGGAAGAGATTGGAAGGAGAATGGGGCGATGGACGTGTCCAGACGAAGCCATGTTCTTCTATGTTTCAAATTTCTTTAATAAAACCTGAATATGAATGAGAAAGACTGTGAGTCTGTGACCGGATGAGATGAGGAAGAAGAAAATACTTTCGGAATTGGAGAAAGAGAGTGAGAATTTGTGGTTGTGAGGTTCAGTGTTTTTTAGTTTGAAAGAATCTATGAATCAGGGATCACCATTTTAAGTTAACCAACTTCTCTTTACACGTGGCAAAAGGTGTAAAGAGGGTCCACACGTGTAGAAGATTTCTCCAAATGTCTTGTGAAAACCAAATAATTTGAAAAGAAACCCTTATTCGGATTCGGATCGGGTCATAATCTAAATATAAGTACACTTATGTTGGTCCTCAGTTTGGTCCAACTCAAGCTTCGGACTCAACAATGTTTGCCCAAGTTTGCACATGGTTTTCATTTGCCAAACCCGACCTTGTCCATGGTGTTATTTAGGTTATTACAGATATTATTATTTTAAAAATAATATAATTTAAAATTTTAATTTTTAAACCATCTTAAATTGAGGGTTTAAGACTACTGGTGATCAAGCGGCCTAATTAATCCCACTAAATAAATGGCATTATCTTAAGCGCGTACATGTACGTTTATTGGGTATGGCCGCACACACTGAATCGTTAATAAAGCAGTTACTTGCCACTCCATCACTTTACACGTGCCAATTGTCAACAGCAACTGCACGTTGATTGGATCATTTAAACAAGAAGGTAATATTTGAAACGGCTCAAAGATATTTGATCATCTTTATCACTGAAAAGGAAAACTTCTTTAAAAGGCAACCTCTGGAAAAACGGTTCATTACACTGAACAGCGTGGCCAAAGTTCAAAAGACGCGGATTAACCACCCCCGAAATGACCGAATGACTAAGGATTTGTATTCCTTATAAGGCAGAACACTATCCTTCTTAAATGATAGAGGCAAGGGTATGATACCCCTAATAGACTCCTCAAACATACGAAACTTTAAATAAAACCTCGAAATCACACTTACTCATTCCTAAGAAGAGACTTTGAATGATTTTATTACTTTATGCTTCAAAGATAATCCCTCGGGAGAGGCCTTCGAAGGCACATTTTATATCTTCTAACTCAGAAGTCGCCCTCGAATCATATCTACAGACTTCGAAAGACCATTTATTATATTTTATCTTAAAAGAACTACGAAAGAGATATCTTTCCTTCTACTAAGGTTCGATTCAAAAGCTAACCATCTTCAGATGGTGAATTTGAAGGCTAACCATCACGAAATAGTCAAATCGCAAAGGTCAAGTCACTCTAAAAAAGACTAAGGAGTTTGTTCCCTTTGAAGGACAAAGATATAGGTTTATCACCCTCAATGCATTCTTAAACTCGTTAAAACTGCAAAGTCACTCTTATTTATCCCCAGGAAATGACTTCAGATAATGTTTTAACACTTCATACGTTGAATTCGACGACAATTCTTAGTGAAGAGACCTTCGAAGCCAAGTTTACACCATCTTCAGGAAATAAGTTTCTGAAGATAATTTTCTACATACTTTGAGGGACTTTCTCTCACACTTTAAAAGAGTTTGTAAGGAAACATAGTTACTTCTGATTATACTAAGTTCAAGTTGAAGGCGCTCAAATTAGTTGCTTAAACTACAAACCTTGAAGGATTCCAAGATAACTCTTCCTTGCAGAGACTATTGATCATGAAAACGAATTATCTGCTGAGAAATTTAAATTTAAGGTCTTTATATAGCTAATTCGAGAATATATTGGTCACCTTGTAAATACATGCAGTTATTTTGACCTCCTTCGAAGAGAGATATACAGCTGCTAAAAGGAGTTCCTTCGAGATAAACGAAGTCTAGAAAGATATTATGACATTCAAGTAACTCATTTAGTCCAGAAAGACATTATGGCATTCAAGTAACTCATTTACTTTAAAGATGATTGGGATAGATTCCTCAAAATGAGCAACATGTGATAAAACCTCAACTACTTAGAATATTTGCTGTATAATTTATCTAAATGGGGTTTTGTCTTATCTGGTATAGTAGCAAGAATGGAAACGTTGCTTTTTCGATCTTTTTGCTTGTTACACGTGTCATTCGATCCTTGATCTTCTAGATCTAAAACAGTCTATTACAAAGCAAGTCCATATATTTTAGTCTCACCCTACTTTCTGGAAATTACTTAGGCGTGTTGAAATATACGCAGCCTTTAAGGTATAGTTTAAATGCATGTGGATTTTTTTAAAAGGGCCTCTTTGGACACTTGACTGAATGACACTTATCCTGATTTAAGAGGATAATTCTTCTATAAATAACAGAGTATATCTTCCAGTACAATCCAATCTGAAAAATTCAAAGCTGAAAGACAATAGTGAGTAAAGACATTGAAAGGGAAATGGGAGAGTCAATTATATTCACGTATAACTCTTGAATACGTGTCATAGACTTAAGGTCACTCGAGTTATGAGGTTTCTTGTTCTGAGATATGCATTCTATTTGACATATCACGTATTTCAATATCCTCTCTTCTTGCTTCTTTCTTTGTTTTATTCACAGGTCACGTTTGAGAAGGAACGCTCTGGATAGAATGGTTGCGCGACAGTTTAGACTATCTTAAGACAAACTCTCTGGACTTTTTTCTTTGGGAGAGTAATTGTATTGATGAATTTTTTATATTATCTGTCAAGATGTTTCAAATATTGTCCATTACAAATCTTACATCATCACTACTAGGTAAGAATTTTTTTTTTTTGGTAAGTCACTACTAAGTAAGAATAAGATTACTTGTATATATTTTAGCCCAAGGCTGGATCAGACTGGATTTCAACCCGATTCTATGGGCTACTAACCCTTGCCTACCCGCCCAAACATAAGGACCAGACTAATAGGGCTAGGCCGGTCACCCTTAGTTATTACTTATTAGGGGTGGCAAATCCGACCCAACTCTTGCATTTGGACGGGTTGGAATTGTATCTCTCAACCCGTTTAACCTGTCGGGTTGTAATATCTAATTATATATATAGCCAATTAATAACATAATCATATATCTAACACTTGATATAAATATAATGAATAGTAATATGGTTATTCATCAATTATAATACTTTTGACTAAGGCTGTGTTTGATCTAGGTTAATCATTTCCAACCCGTTTAAATACATGGGCAGGTGCAAGTTGGATTCACGCCCATAATAAAGAGACGACCTAATCCATTACAACCTATTAACTGTGCAATGGGCCCAGATGCCTGACCGGGCTAGTGTTTCTGGGCTTGGATCTGAGGTATATGCAGGTATGAGGCTTAGTCTAATATCAGACTGGGCTTGCGAATCAAAATACATGCGTCAACCCAAATCCTATTTGGAATCAGAATGGGATTACCAGGCCGAACAAGCAGAGCCAGCCTTGGCCAACCCAAGCCATTTTTTCAACCCTTCTTTGCAGCAGTACCTTGAGGCTGAGGTCTCAAATAAGTAAAATATTAAATGCTCATTGGGCGAATCCTTATATGACACGTGTCATAAAGCCACCCAATCCAAGCATCCTATATATTATATAGGGAAAATTACACTTCACCCCCTGAGGTTTGTACCACTTGCACTTGGACCCCCCTGAGGTTTTTGAAACTACATTAATCTCCTTTATATGAAACCTCAAGAGGGTCATGGACTCTTTTACCCCTAATAAAATATAAAATTGCTCCTCTCAAATCCATCACCCCCACCACCATCACCACCCCTCTGTCACCACCGCTATCCCGCCAGTGGTAACGGTTGAATGGTGGTGGAGGTGGTGGATTTGAGGAGCAATTTTATATTTTATTAGGGGTAAATGAGTCCATGACACTCTTGAGGTTTCATATAAAAGGGATCGACGTAGTTTCAAAAACCTCAGGGTCTAAGTGCAAGTGGTACAAACCTCACAGGATAAAAATGTAATATACCCACATATATTAACAAACAGCTCTCATTCACTTACTTATGTGGTATGGAGTCAAAAGAGCTTTCCCCTTTATTATTGTTTTTGAGGAATTTAAATGAAAGAGCCCATGACATGACAGTCCATTAAAATTAAATGGTCATTCTCTGCTCTAACTTTGGATCACTAGCAAGCTAAAACCTATCTTACACATATCTTTCCAAAAGGATTTGTTTTATAATTAATTTAGGGTTAATGACAGAACACAACGTGTGTAGATTCCATAAGGGGGGAGTTTCCCAAGGTCACGGCCCTAAAAATGAGGGGCAATGGCCAGCAGCAGCGCCGTTTAGCTTTATTTTTGGCCTGGTTTGTACTTAAAGTAGTTGTTTAAATGACCTAAATGGAATCATATACTTACATTTGTTCATATAATATCACATAATAAAATGCCAACAAAAGGGACTGGTTTGGTCAGGCAATTGGTGGAAAAAAAAAATGGATTCCCCACCACGTGGTTAACCCTCAAAATCAGGGATGTGTTTTAAAGCTACAACTTCCACTATATTTAGGTGGAGATTTAGGACATAACTCTTTTTTTTTTATTTTTATTTGGGTGTACCCGATCAGCTTGCGTACATCACGATTAATTCCGGAGACTTGAAGTTAAGGATCGGGTAAGCCTCCAGTAACCCTAAGTGAAATGGTCCCCCCGCAGAATCAAACCCTAGACCTGGTGCTTCATGAGACACTAACTGAAATAGACTTTCCCTTTCTTTTTTCCTTTTTTTTTTTAATTATTTTCACTAGGTGGGTGGATCCCATTCCAAACAAGAAGAGCTTCTACTTCATGATCTTATGATCCTATTAAGAATGGTTGAAGAAGAAAAATATTTTGATCTGGCCCATTAAATTTTGGGCTTTAGACCAAAACTTTTCTCATGCTTTCAATTTTATAGATTCTTTTCCTCCTATTTATCCTTTTTTTTTAAAAAAAAAAATTTTGAATGTAAAATTAGAGGTTAATTAATGAGCTAATTAATTGGCTTTGTTATCAAATATAATGATGCTCTCTTAAAGTCTAAAGTTTTGAAGGGTTTTAGAGATTAATTATGCAATACAAATCATTCTAGCACCATGCCTTGAAATCGATTTCGATGATATAATTATAATTACAAAAAAAAAAAAAAAATCCATTAGATCTAACGGCGACTTGAACCCTAAAAACGCTTTTCGATGAACGGATTCTCTTAATTTTCAAAAAAAAAAAAAAAAAAAGTAATGGCAAATATATTATTATCATATTGTGATTACCATTTTTCTCCTTATACTTAACTTGTACATGCAATACTAGTAAAGATGTGAAAGGCAATGTCATAGAATATATTGACCTAAAAATGCATGATTATACTTGAATATGTACTACTTAGCTACTAAAGATGTGAAAGTTATTATTCTCTAAAATTGCATAATCATAATCACTAAAAAGGAAAAGATCATGAATCAATCACATGGAACAAACATGATATCTAGAAGTTTGAATGAATTCTAACCGTTCGATCGATGATTCCATTAGATAACCTTAATACACTATTTGTATCTTTGAACATGAACTTGGGAACAAGCTTAAAGAAAGTTGCTCTAAAAGAAAAAGAGGTATTAGAACTTAAATAATATCTCTCTCAAAACTTTTGGGTTGTCAATACTTAATTAGTAGCATTATCCTATGGTAGATAAATAATTAGTCTTACTATTAAAACAATAGTTCCATCACTTTCTGTCTTCGACGCGGTATCGCTCGATTATGCTAACACAGTCTCCATTGTTTGAATGGTCTAATTCATTAGGTTAGGATATATCATTTTAATTATGTAGTGTGATTAATATATATATATATATATTTGGATTTTGTCCACAGACTTGTTTAGGGTAAAACAATCTTATACCTTTTTTTTTTGTTTTGTTTTGTTTTTTTGGAATGTATTAGGCATTTACTGTCACTAGAAAACAACAGAACAGTTGATAGAAGATTGTTGTTATTGCAGAAATAAAAATAAAAATAATAATAATAATAGATTGAAGGGATTTATAAACCTTAGGGAGTATATAATTTGCAATTGGTGGATACTTTTTTTCTTTTTTCTTTTTGGGTATCTCTAAATAATGTCTAGCCATTGGATTGGTCCATCATCTTCATTCATCATTTTAGTAAAAGATAAATAATTCTGGTAAATAACCAAAATTCCAATCCTTGATCCAAATGTAATATGATATGTATAGGATAATATTTAAAAAAAAAAAAAAGCATATAATAAGAGGATTTATTTGAAATTACATGAAAATATTAGTGTACTTAATCAAAGCTTCCACAAAGAGAGCAATCAGGGTTGGTCTAAATGCTTCCACTGGTGAATTCTTGGGACAATGATAAGGTTGGTATTATACATCAATTGACCCAGTTGATAACAGATCCTCTTGGTCAAAAGTCAATTGATCACATAATCAACGGCTATGAGCAACCATTGGCCTTTGAGTTTTGACCTATACAGACTACACACTTGCACTATCACAATAGAGATAAATGGATCAACAAACCAGCATAACACCAAACCCTAAATTAGGGGGCGAGAAGAAAATGCTCTTAAAGCAAGTCAGGACCGGCCAAAACAAGTCCATTAATTACCATTTTTTTTTTTATCCTCTAAACAAAGCCACTGAAATGGAGCAGCTAACTGATTTCTCTCTTTTGTTTATTGAATCTAGTCAAAACTCATATATAAACAAGTAGCAAATAACCCAGAAAGAGAGAGAGAGAGAGAGAGAGAGAGAGAGAGAGAGAGAGAGATATGAGTTACAGTACTATATATTTGAGGAAAACAATGCAAAGACACATGGTGTGTGCTTCGGTGCTTCCTGCGCGTGACGCGATCGAAAACCACCTCCTCCTTACTGTAATCTCTTCAAAACAAAACAAAAACATTGATGACTTCAGAGAGAGAGAGAGGGAGAGAGAATCCAAGCTAAGGTGGGTGTGAAGGTGGTGAAGCCGTGAAGGTGTAGATCTTTGTTTATTATTTTTCTGAACAACTTTTGTGTTTTTGCTTGCAAAGTAAGTGAAGTAGAAGTAGTAGTAGTACTAGTAGTAGAAGAAGAAAAAAGAGTTCAAGGAAAGAGAGAAGAAGGGGCAGGAGACCCGATGCAAACCCCAGAAGATAGTTTTGAGTTTTGAGGCAAAATGTCGATTCCAAGGTCGAGGCAATCACCCTACAACAACACCCACTTCCTCACTCTCCTTCTCATTCCTCTTCTCCTTCTCCTTCTCCTAGTTCAACCTTCCCATGCTGCACCTAACCATGAAGCACTTACACTCCTCTCATGGCTTCACTCCTCTCCTACATCCTCTTCTGCTCTCCTCAACTGGAACCCTCTAGACCCCAATCCTTGTAACTGGAATTACATCACTTGTTCTTCCAAAAACTTCGTTACCCAGATCAATATCCTGTCCCTTCAGCTCGCTCGTCCTCTCCCTTCAAACCTCTCTTCCTTTCTCTTCCTTCAAAAGCTTGTTATTTCTGGTGCAAATCTAACTGGAACCATCCCACCTGATATTGGAGACTGTTCTTCACTTACAGTCATCGACCTTAGTTCAAACAGTCTCGTTGAGACCATCCCAGCTACTCTTGGGAAGCTTCAGAATCTCCAAGACTTGATCTTGAACTCTAACCAGCTCACTGGTAAGATCCCAGGAGAGGTTGGTAACTGTACTAGTTTGAAAAATCTCCTCCTCTTCGATAATCGCCTCGGCGGGAACCTTCCGGCAGAACTAGGCCGATTGTCTAGTCTTGAAGTCCTACGTGCCGGCGGGAACAAGGACATTGTCGGAAAAATCCCGGAAGAATTTGGTGAGTTGAACAGTTTGGTTGTATTGGGGTTGGCTGATACTAAGATTTCAGGCTCTATACCAGCTTCATTGGGGAAATTAACCCAGCTTCAGACTTTATCCATATATTCTACGATGCTTTCCGGTGAGATTCCACCGGAGTTGGGGAACTGTTCGGAGCTTGTCAACTTGTATCTCTACCAAAACTCTCTCTCTGGTTCTCTTCCCCGAGAGCTTGGTAAGCTTAAGAAGCTTGAGAAGATACTGTTGTGGCAGAATAACTTTGTTGGGGCAATCCCAGAAGAGATTGGGAATTGTAGTAGCTTGATGATGATTGATATCTCCATGAATTCTCTCTCTGGAAGCATTCCTTGGTCTTTAGGAAGACTTTCAGAGCTAGAAGAGTTCATGATTAGTGACAACAATGTCTCTGGTTCAATCCCTTCTGTGCTTTCTAATGCCACCAATCTGTTACAGTTACAGTTTGATACAAATGAAATCTCAGGTTTGATCCCACCAGAGCTTGGGGTGTTGATGAAGTTAACAGTCTTCTTTGCTTGGGAGAATCAGCTTGAAGGAAGTATCCCATCAACTTTGGTTGGTTGTACTAGTCTTCAAGCTCTGGATTTCTCTCACAATTCACTCACTGGTAGTATCCCACCTGGTCTGTTTCAGCTCCAAAACCTCACAAAGCTTCTCTTGATTTCAAATGACATTTCGGGTTCGATTCCGCTGGAGGTCGGTAACTGCAGCTCTCTTGTTCGGCTCCGGCTTGGCCATAATAGGATCGGCGGAGCGATACCGAAAGAAATTGGTGGTCTCAGGAGGCTCAATTTCCTTGACCTGTCCGGAAACCGGCTTACCGGACCGATACCTGAAGAGATAGGTAATTGCACAGAACTACAGATGGTGAACTTGAGCAACAACACACTTGGAGATCCTTTGCCCAACTCTCTGTCCTCTCTCACCGAGCTTCAAGTCTTGGATGCCTCGCAGAACAGGTTTTTGGGTCCCATCCCAGCGAGTTTCGGCCGCCTTGCCTCATTGAACAAGCTCATTCTCAGCAGTAATTCATTCTCTGGGTCAATACCGACGTCGCTCGGTCACAGTTCAAATCTCCAATTGCTTGATCTTAGCAGTAATGAGCTCTCTGGAAAAATCCCAATGGAGCTGTGTAGATTAGAAGCTCTTGACATTGCTCTCAATTTGAGTGGAAATTCACTCACTGGACAGATCCCAGTTCAGATATCAGAACTCAATAAACTGTCCATACTAGACCTTTCACATAATAAGCTTGAGGGGGAGTTGACAGCGCTTGCTGGGCTCGAGGATCTCGTCTCTCTGAACATCTCCTACAACAATTTCACTGGGTTTCTTCCAGACAACAAGCTTTTCAGACAGTTAGCATCAACAGACCTTGCTGGTAATCAAGGTTTGTGCTCTAGAGGGAGGGATTCATGCTTCTTGAGCAATATTGCAGGGCTTGAAATGGAGAAGAACAATGATGTAAGGCGGTCGTGGAAGCTGAAGTTGGCAATTGCTTTGCTGATCACATTGACAGTGGCAATGGTGATTTCAGGAACAATTGCAATGATTCGAGCGAGGAAGGTGGTTAGAGACGACGATGATTCGGAGATGGGAGGAGGCGGGGATTCATGGTCTTGGCAATTCACTCCATTCCAGAAACTGAACTTCTCAGTAGACCAAGTATTGAGATGCCTTGT
>JAUPMG010000006.1:8608337-8625343 GCA_031762675.1 Pachysandra terminalis | reverse complement strand
AGAGTATTTTATTTGGTTAAGGGACTTAAGTGTCCCAATTTTATTACTAAGTGGAAATCAACTCATTACACCATAATGTACTATTATATTACCCTACGATCTCTAATTATTATATATATATTTATATACATACACACATACGTATATAAACACACACACACACACACACATATATATATATATATATATATACAGTTTTGAATTGTTCGGGATGTTACAACTTCTCCCTTTCTCTCTCTACTATAAGCCACCACCACTTCTCTATCTACTATAAGCCACCATCACCTTTTCTCTCTCTACTATAAGCCACCATTTATCTCTTTACTATAAGCCAGCACCGCCTTTTCTCTCTCTACTATAAGCCACCACCACATTTTCTCACTACAAAAACCCACCACCACATTTTCTCTCTTTACCATAAAATCACCACCTCTCTACTTTTTCCTTTCTCTCTCTACTATAAACCAGCATCACATTTTCTCTCTCTACTATAAACCACCATTTCTCTCTCTACTATAAGCCACCACCACATTTTTCTCTCTACTTCTCCCTTTCTCTCTCTACTATAAGCCACCAAACATTTTCGTTTTATTTGTTTTTGAAGAAGGGTAGAATAATAAAAATGTTATTGATTGTTTAATTAAAAAAATAGAAAACAAAAGAAAAGGGACATTTTGGGGTGAAGGCACTTTGCTACAGTACAAAGTGCCTTCATGACAATTAGTTTTGAGTAAAGAGACTTTTCCCTTATAAAGACTTTTCAAAAGACATTTTTATAATTACTCTTAAAAAGTTATCTTTTACTCTAATTTTCCCAAAATCATATTTGATCTATCCATTGACAACTCTATCCAATCCCATTGAAACAGTAGAAAGAAATACAGCCAACTTCTTTAAAGATGGCATTAATGCTTGGAACACATATGAAACTGGGATGGCATTAATGCTTGGAACACATATGAAACTGGGTGAGTTATCTTTGAGGAAGAATATATTATGGAGAGTTTGACTAAGCCGAAGTTTGATTTGGCATCATCCTATATTTACTCATCTTTCATTGGCTCAGTCAACTCCAAAATAAAAAAATAAAAAATATAGATCAGGCTTTTAATATCTTGAGATGCACATTATATATGCTGGCTTAGGTCTGTGCTAAAAAATACAATGGCGTAAGAATATTGTGGACTCCGGAATTAAGGAAGATAGTCAAAATAACAAACTCTAAGAAATCCTGCGTCTTAGGTTGTTGAAGAAAACTTTTGAGAGTGAGAAAGCGGGAGATATTGTATTCCCCATTTTCATTTCTTACATTTTAATTTACCGGAGTTTATATATGTGCCATTGCCCCTAATGGTTATTTGCAGCTGCTGTCTCATGAAGCATCAGGTTTGAGATTCGATTTCGTAAGAACCGTTTCTCTTCAACCACTGGAACTGTTTCTCTTCGTCCACCGGAGATTTACCTGATTGTTAACTTGATTAGTCATGGTGCACGCAAGCTAGCCTGAGCAATCCGGCTATAAGGAGAAAGAACTTCACACACATCTAACACCTCCTCTCTCTCTCTCTCTCTCTACAAAGTTCAAGAGCTGGGTTTATAGTAAATCCAAAAATAGCATGTTTCATTCCTTTGTCACCTTCTAGGAAGCCCTAGCCGAGAAGAGGTTCTCTCTCTTAACATAAGTTAACAAAGCATGACCCCAGGTCAGCTAAACGGCTAATATCAAACCATCGATCAACAAGCCCTACGATCCGTAAGATAGATATTTTACCCTTCGTAGGACCTACAAGAAATACTCACACCCTGCATGCATGCCACGTAATACGTACAACATTAAAAAAAAAGTAGTACAGTAGTACACAAAACGAACAAAAGGAATTGACTTACTATCTCAGTCAAAGAGAACCGTAATTGAGAAGTAAAAGTAAGAGTATTATTGGAAACAAAATATCAGAAGAAAGCCAGCAGATAACGACGGATTATTAAAACGGGAAGAGCGCGAAGATTGGCGAATAGAGAGAGGAGCCGGTGACGTCAGGTTTTCATGGACACGTCGCAGGAAAATCGTAGACCTCGCCGTTTAACCGACGAATACAGCGTCAGAGAAAGAACCGATCGAGTCTTTCTCTCTCTACACTACTAGAGAGAGAAAGAAAGAATGGTTTGCACTAAAAAAACTGCAGTAATTGTAATTCTCTCTCTCTCTCTCTCCTCTCTCTAGTCTTTCTCTAACTTCTCTGTTAAGTCTGAGGCACCGTTGGTGGAACCATTCAGGTGTGAACGAATGACGAATGGCGAATGGCGTAGTATCCGGGGAGAGGCGGAGAAAGTAGCGGCACGAGGTTTTGTTTTTTTAGTTTTCTTTTCTTCTCTATATACTCCTCTTCCTTTCTCTCTCTAAAGTAGAAACCAGGAACGATTTGAACTTATCCACAACAACCCAATTAAAAGAAACACAAAATAAAAACAGAGGAACTTCCAGGAACCATCGTGAATTCAATCAGACGATTTCATCAACTGGGTATGTGAAACTTCTTATCTGAACTGGGTTTTTAATTTTCTTGCCGGATTCAGATCAAATCTCTGATCATCTCCGATTCTCCGTTTTGTTTATCGTCGATGGATTTCGCTAGCCGATAATCGTCGTCTGGTGTTGTTTGGGTTTGTAAATTAGTATCTTCTTATGTAAAATTATTTTTATTATAATTATTAATCTGTATTATTGTACTATAATTGTTTTAAGATTATCTATGTTTATAATAAAATAGAGGAGTGGAAGTCGTTTTCTTTGTTTTGATGTTACTGTTACTGTTGTTGTCAAGAGATATCTCTCAAGACCAGATGCTTTATCTTGCTTTTCTGTTGAGGGTTTCATAGGCAAAAGCGGGCCCTTTCTTCCTTGCTTCCTTAATCAGACACCAGAACTCATCAGAAACCCTAACTTTATATATATATATATATATATATTCTTTCTAGTTTCTATCTACCCTTATCCGTACTATACAGATCTATATATATCTCTCTCTTTCTGTTTCTGTGCGTGCGTGGATAAATCTATCTGTGAAGCAACAGAAGCCAGAAGGGTTTTTTCAGGTTTTAAGATATTTTTGACAAGATGAAAGGCAAGCAAGTGCATGATAAGGATCTGCATGGAGGAAACAGAGATGGATTTGCAAAAGTGGAGGATTCTGTTAATGGTGGTAGTGGTTGTGATTCAAATCCTATGTATGAGGCAATGAAGGTGGAAGGAGGAGGACTAGTGGGTGGTGGTGATGAGTGGCTTGAAAAAGAACATGAAGATCTGCTTGATGTGGATGATACTTCGAACTTCTATGGAGATTTTCCACCTCTCTTTGATTTTCCATGCATATCATCTTCTTCATCCTCTTCTTCTACTAGGGCTCCTGTTAATCCGGTGACATGCTCGTCTTCATCATCGGTGTCGTCGTCATCGTCGTCATCGGCTTCTTGGGCTATGGTGAAGTCCGATGCAGAAGGTGCAGAAGGTCTGCTCAAGAACAACAACAATAATCAAAACCAGTATGGACAGATGGATGAACCAGGTGCACCTGCTTTGATGTCGACGGCGTCAATGGAGATCCTTCCTTCTGATCATCACCATCATCAGAGCAATGATGTTGATTGCATAGATGTTATGGAAGAACTTGCAGACATGGACTTGCTTGATACTGATTACATCTGGGACCCATCTTCTGTGTTCCCTTATGTAACCACCCCAGAAGAAGATCAACAAGAACAGATTCAGCAACAACAGCAAGAACAACATCACCAACATGATCAACAACACAGTTCCTCTCCCTCAGAGGATCTCGCCATGGTTTTCTTGGAGTGGCTCAAGTCCAACAAGGAAACAATCTCTGCTGAAGACTTGAGAAGCATCAAACTTAAGCGATCGACGATCGAATCGGCTGCTCGACGTCTCGGAGGTGGAAAGGAAGGGATGAAACAGTTGCTGAAACTGATTCTCGAGTGGATTCAGAATCACCACGTTCACAGAAAACGCATGAAAGAAGGAGAAGCTTCTTCAGCCTTCCCTACCCCACAACAGAATCCCCATAAATATTCAAACCCTAACCCTAGCTTTAACTGTAATTCTCTCTCTCCCGACCTCAATCAATGTTTCTCCTCGGTACCGATATCATCGATGTCGTGGATTCCCTCCCATTCGACTTATGTTTCCGATCCTACCTTAGGGTTTCCTTCCATGGTTGGTTACATACGAGACCCTGTGTTCTCCAACTCTGCTGCTGCACCTTTCAATCACTACTCTGCTGCACAATCCTCGCCTGCATCTGAGTACCAAATGTTTGATACAACTTGGGCTTCACCGCATTTCGGTCTCCCGGCTCACTACAACTCGTTTCAGGAACAAGGTCTTAATGCACAAACTCCACCTTCATTTGCTGCCTTTGCAAGCCAATACCCTTGTCATCAGCTATATCAAGGACATGATGGAGAGAGGCCGGTGAGGTTGGGTTCTTCAGCTACGAAAGAAGCGAGGAAGAAGAGAATGGCTAGGCAGAGAAGGTTTCTTTCCCACCATCGTAGTAACCAGAATCATCAAGTACAGCAGCATCAGCATACCACGATAGATCAGCATGCAAAGTTTGTTAATGATGGTAACTGCACCACCACAGCTCAAGCTAATCCGGGCAACAACTGGGTTTTCTGGCCTTCTGGTGGTGGTTCAATATCACCGATGCTAGCATCTGATGCAACACTTCCACCTGTATCAGATCGGACAACCATGCATGCACAACAGTATCAGAGGCAGATTGCTTCAGACAGGCGTCAGGTTGGTTGTTAATTTATTTTGGTTAATTCTTTCTTTTTGGTAGTGAAAGTAAGTTGAGGGAATCAATAAGATGTGGTTTAGTAGATTTTGGTTCTTGTTTGTGATGCATGTCTCTTGGGTGTGTTGGTTAATTTAGGGATGGAAACCTGAGAAGAACTTGAGATTTCTGCTGCAGAAAGTACTGAAACAAAGTGATGTGGGGAATCTTGGAAGGATAGTGTTGCCAAAAGTACTCTCTCTCTCCCTCTCTTCCTTTTGTGGTGTTTCTTATGATAATTGATGATAGTTATTCTGATTAATCTGATGCATTTGACTAGAAAGAAGCCGAAGCCCATTTGCCGGAACTGGAGGCCAGAGATGGAATTTCCATTGCCATGGAAGATATTGGCACCTCTCGCGTCTGGAGCATGCGTTACAGGTATTTCAAAAACAGAAAAGAAAGAAAGAAAATCTCTCTCTCTTTCTCTTGCATGCAAATGAAAAGAAAATAATAAACAGAATAGTTTGTTTAATTGTCTTTACTGAATGGGATTTCAGATTCTGGCCAAACAACAAAAGCAGAATGTATCTCCTTGAAAACACAGGTGGGTGTTTAATGATCGATCTTCTATTAATTTCCTTTAAACACATTCTCCATTATCATCGATTTGTTACTTGTTTTTCTCTTTTTTTTCTTTGTTATTTTAGGAGATTTCGTTCGTTCAAATGGACTCCAAGAGGGGGATTTCATAGTCATATACTCAGATGTTAAATGCGGCAAATACGTATGCAAGCTCTTCTTCTTCTTCTTCTTCTTCTAATCTTTTTTCTTCTTTTATTCTAATTAAAGTTCTAATGTACAAAACAGATGATACGAGGAGTGAAAGTCCCACAACCAGGACTAAAATCTGAGACCAAAAGGGGAATGAGGATGCAGAGGAACTTGCATGCAACCTCTACGGCTGGTGATGGCTCGTCTCCTTCCTCCATTAAAGAAGCATGCCTGGGATAAGAAGAGAGAGGAACAACCTCTCTCTTTCTCTCTATTATTCTGTAATCTGTATATTTTGTGGGGTGAAATGATGGAAGGAGTCGGCCGGGAGAAGAAGATCTTGTTATGGATGCTAGGGATGATCTTTTGGGGGAGGGTTCTTTACAACTGCAAGCCCATAATCATCTGGTCGTCACCAGTTTGGTTTCTCATTTTTCAGTCGAGGCGATTTGGGTCAGAGCTGAGGAGATTGTTTGTATGGGATTTGGCGATAATCTATGATCTAAGCTTGATTTTGCCGGGTGACTGGTTCATCATTAATACATAATGCGATGATAAGAATGAGATTAATGTTTAGTATAAAATTCATTCTACATAAGTTTGTTTGGTTCTGTCTTGTGTTTAGATTCTGAGATTTCTCTCATTTCATCATTTCCTTTTGACATTACTGTGAGATGTTGAAGCTAGACACTTTCTTGGGTATAATTGTTATGGTCTATAAGCTATGATTATGTAATAGTTTCTTTATGTTTGAATGGCTTAGGTCTGGGTTTATGGCTTTGGAAAGTGTCGATAAGTTGGTCAAATCTCGTTTTATCTCGTTTTTGAATGTAAATGGAGAAATTAAGGTTTGTAACTTCTTCTTGTGAAGTTTATCAATGGAATTTTAAGCTTTGTAACTTCTTCTTGTGAAATTTATCAATGGAATTTTCGGCTATTGTTATGGGGTAATATGTTAGGCATCTTTCCTTGAATTGTTTTAGCATTAAGAGCACATTTTCTCTTGAGTTTTTCTGTACCTCGTCCCTCTGATCTGTTTTTTTTTTTTTTTTTATCCCAACAATTATTCACTTTTATTCTATATTGATTTGATATTATGTACTTTGGTATTGGGTCTGTTTGTTTTATCCCAACAATTATTCACTTTTATTCTATATTAATTTGATATTATGTACTTTGGTATTGGGTATGGGTCTAAACTTTATACATTTCTGCGAGTATAACAAGTGAATGTGGATTAAGAGAAACAATAGGTTCTTCATTGGAGAGAGAGAGAGTTAAGATGAAATAATGATGGATTAAGAGAAACAATAGGTTCTTCATTAGAGAGAGAGAGATAGAGAGAGAGAGAGTTGCTGGGATGAAATAATGAGAGAATTTATGTTGCTAGGTGGAATAATTTTACTAATTCACTATTTATTATCTATAGAAATAGAAATAGTTGATCAACCAAGCTTAAGTAACAACAATCCATAATTAATCTCCATTGCTATAGGGATAATATTAGTTGAACAAACAAGCAAAGTACTGGTGATGCAAAATTTGTAACAACATGAAATTTGAATACTTTATTCAATAAAGTTTGAATTCAATAATACAAAAGTATCAATAAAGATAAAGTTTGAAGAATTTGTCTCGGGATAGTCTAAACTGTCGCGCAACCGTTCTATCTAGAGCGTTTTCTTCCCAAATGTGATCTGTAGGTAAGACGAAGAAAGAGTCAAAAGAAGGGAGGTTGAGATGTCAGGTGTGTCAATAAGAACGCACACCATAGAGCAAGGGAACCTCATTGTTCGAAGGACATTAGTCTTTTGTTTGTTTCCTTGATAAGTTATCACTCTTGATCTTTCAAGTATCTGTGTTTTACTTGAAAGTGATAGGTTCTTTTCAATGTTCCAACAGTTATTCAGATTATGACTAAGTCTACAAATTGCTGAATTAACTGATTTGAGAGTAGGTTCTGCTATTTATAGAGAAATCATCCAATAACATCCTGTCTTGATCAGGACATATGTCAATTAGACAATTGTCCAGAGAGGAGCTTGAAAATATCTCCATGCAGCAATGAATATCCAAGTATACGTGTATACTTGTGGCGATCAAGTGAACTTGCTCTGTGATAGGTTGCTTTAAAGTCTTATAAGATCAAGAACTGAATGACATGTGTTTCGTGTATAAAGTTTCATAAAGCAACGTTCCGTTTTTATCACCACTACACCTGATAAGCCAAAAATCTCCTAAGATAAGATATACATCAGATATATAAACATCTGAGGTTTTAACACGTGATGATATTAGGGATTCATTGCAATCCTCTTTACAAAGACGAGTCATTCGAGCTCTGCAAGCATTTTTCTAGCTTTCACCCTCTTCCGAAGGACCCTTTTTTGGTAGTTCAATTCATGTTCCATTGAAAGAGACCAAAGTAACTTTATACCCTTCACAAGGTGATCACTATATTTAACAAATTTGTCCATGTAGAGATCTGTAAGTCTCTTAATGAGTGATTCGGTTTTCATGATCAATCATCTTTGTAAGGAAGAGTAATTGTAGGATCTTTCAAGGTTCTGGTTTAAATAACCAATTCGAGTGCCTTTGAATTGGTCCGTGGTAAGAGAAGTGCGTGTCCTTCAAAGTACTCTTAAGTAAAGCATACAAATAAGTCCCACGAGTTCATGTATGTCATTCGAAGGTGACATATGGGGAAAGGTAATAACATAGCTTCGAAGTACTCTTTTCTGAGGGTACTTCGAAGTAGTAAAGTCTACAATCCATAGGTGTTTCCTAGGGATGAGTAAAAAGTGTAATTTAGGAGTTCCTTTAATGAGAACTCTTTTGAAGTCAACCGAATGAGTAGTCTATTACGGGTGACAAACCCTTTATATTTGTCATTCGAAGGAGACAAAAAAGCCTTTAGTCATTTGAGAAGGGTGACTAACCTTTAGTCTATTTGAGGGTAACTAACCCTTAATGAATTGACCATCTCAGGGGTGGTTAGCCTCTGGTATGATGTACGATAACCGTCTCTTCCTGTAAGGTTTCCTTCACTGTAATAGTTAACATTTGATCAGTGGTTTAACCCTTGATTAGGATAGAGATGTTTGTTTCTCTCATATCAGGCCAAAATATCATCAATACAATTGAAGTGGCCCAATAAGGGTGCGAGCGTCGTTCAGCGTTCACACACAGGAGATAGTAGGGGGAGCAAATAATTGTTTATATAAATGATGTGGCATATGCGGGTGTATCTTTTAAGCGTGCATAAGCGTTCTAAGATCACTCCACATGTCCAATAAGATTAATTTAGACCGCCGGATCATCAGTACAAAAAAGCCTAAGTAACATTCCATAATCTCAATTGTTGTAGGGATGATTACTAGAAAAATAAGCTTAAATAGCTTCATTTTAATGTTTATAGGTTTTGCTTTGTATTGAAATTCGATGAAACTTCTTGATAGGGTTCTAATACAATTTTTTGAACCTATTCAGCTTCAAATGATAGTCATGCATTATTCACAAATGGAGGCCAAAATTCGATGCTCTCTAAACCACCTAAACTATTGTTCACAAATGATATATAGTTACATTTTTCACAAATGGTTTTCTAGACTTTGCAAAAAATAATATTAATCCTTTTTTCTCTCTTTCTAATCAATCTTTATAATAAAAGAAAATGGTTGATCACATGTCCATTTTGTGTTAAAGGCCAATATGTGTTAAAAGTCTATCAAGTGACCTATTCTATTAATTATTTGAAGAATTGTAATTGTCCACATATATACTTCCCTTTGATCCCACCTCACATGCTTAGTTTGAGTTTCTGAAAGCAAATCGTTTGCGATATTTGCTTACAATTTTTTAGTGGTACCAATCGCGTGATGCTATGGAAGTATCAATCGTCTGCGATATTTTCTTACAATTTTTTAGTGGTACCAATCGCACGATGATATGAAAGTATCAACGAAACTAGTTTAAAATCTATCTAAAACCCTAAGACACAAATCAACCCTAAACCAACTTCCACCTTAGTAGAACAACCAATTATCAATTCCGTCAATGTCTGTGTGGTACTTTTATGTCGTTGGTAACTTGGTACCGTTGGAAATCTAGTAGGAAAATATCGCAGATGATTTTCTTTCATATTTGTTGAATGAGAAAAAAGTTACTATATTATCTTTCTTGTAAAGAACTTAACAAAAAATTATTTGATACCTACGTTTACATATGAAAATTTTTATTAAATGTCTAGAGAATCCTTGTCGAACTGATGGTCGAATTTATTTTATTATTATTATTTAATAAAGATGATTTAAATTGCTTATATCATTACTCATATGGTATAAAAAGCCATGTCCACAAGGCAACTAAATCCACCTAAGAATTACTTTGATCCTTCTATGTTTATTTATAGGAATTTTTTACAAGAAAAATGCTATTAAATCCCGAAAAAACGAAAACATAATGGACAATAAACTTATTTACAGCTTTGTTATTCCGTACAACAAATGACACTAAAAATGTCAGAACAAACCTTTTGCTTGCCCTTCTTTTATCCTAAGTTACACAATCCGTGTTCTTAGATATAAGGTTGAAGACACGATGAAAGAGATGAAATGGGGATTAAGATGGCTACACAAAAATTCAGAATAAAAGAACTTATCTGTTATGATGAATTGAGGCGTGACAAAATCATTATCCTTGAAACCAAATTTGTTTTCTTTTGGATTGTATCTGTAGTGTACCGGATCTATAGGTTAGCCTTCAGGATTAAATAGCTTTCCCTTTCGATAGATTATATGGTCGTATTGGGCTAAAGATGAAGAAGACTGTGCATGACTAAAACTTGAAGAATAAAAATTATGCAGTTGCAGAAAATTGCAAAAAACGTGAACACAGAAGGACTGAGGGAGAGCTCTTGGCTTTGCTTGAGTGCAAATGGAGGAAGAAGAAGAGACCCCTCTTATATAGCCAAGGAGCTAACCGTTTGGTCTTGTAATAGGCTTAAACGGCTAGAAATTAAATGCCTAACCGTTTGGACCAAAACGGTCCAAAATGGCACAATCATGAATGCAAAGCGTTTTTTCAATTTAAGGTAAAAAAATTGTTTTCCAATCAAAACAAAACGGTTTTGTAATTAAAGCTTTTTTTCAAATTTGACATTCAAATAAAATTACACCAAAAAGATAGGGCCCACACTAACCCAACACAGCCAGTCGGTTGGCGACGGTGGCGCACACGTGTGTGTGGGAAAGGCACTTCGAAAAATCCACACACACACTTCTCTTTATAGGTCTTAGACCCATTAAAAAACTTGCAAATGCTTATAAACTTTTAAAAGAGTTTTGTAAATTTCTAATGTGAGACAAAACATGAAGATCAACAAAGCTTCAAAAAAGGCTTTAACACAAGGAGGAAGAAGGTGAGTATTGAATCACCCTCCAACAATCCTTGAACTTGGGGTTGCATTCTAGCGCTCAGAACACAGATCCGTGTTCTAAGTGCAAAAACGTCCCAAATTCGCGTTTTCAATATTTTTGATCTGCAGCTTTACAAAATACAATCCGCATATTCATAATATGATGAATATTTTATTAGTTGTTTTTTGAAAAGTAGAAAAATATAAGAAATTGGGTTGATAGATATCCATTTTGAACTACATCATCTAATTTTGTATGGTAAAATTGAGATCTTTTTTGTGCTTTGTCCTTTCTCTTGTATATGTGGGTGAGCATAAAAATGAAAATTGAAATGTCTTGTACAGAGGCGCTCTAGAGCACATATTTTTTCAAGTTTGCCGCTCTCGCGTTCGCTCCCGCATCTGCTTCGTGTTCTGGTAACGATTCATATCTGGTACAAATGGTTTGACCCCTCAAGAAACTTCATCTTAGTAAACAGATAATACGATGAGCTTTTCAGGTGGTTCAATTTTGAGTAGACAATTAATCATGAATAGGATCAATTGGCTTGCTGGTGGTCCAATTAGAAGTTCTTGACATGAACATATGCTCATCCTGGACATCTTTATGCCAAGGTGAAACAAGGTTTAAAGTCTCGGGATTGGATACCGACCAGTCCCAACCGATCCGGGTCTGAACCGGCGGTACCGTCCAGTCTAGATCCGATACAAAATGTGAACCAATTGTTTTTTTTATAATTAATTGCTGATATCGGACCGATTTAGATCAATATATCAGTCTGAACTGTCCAATTCATAAATTAAAAAAAGAAAAGAATAGAAAAAAGGAAAAACAATCCAGAGCCTCACAATACATTAGTTGTATCGTGACTTGGGGCCGGAGCTGTCATGGTCAATCCCGATACAGACCGGATCAATGAATCCTTTAAACCTTGTTAATGAGCCTAACTTTTGTAATGATTTTGCAATACATTGCACAAGATTTCTTACTAATTTTTTCAGGAAGACGAAAGATCTCACTTGTTATTACCTTCTTGCAAGGAATGCAACTTACCACACGACCATGTTACTCAAAAGTACAATGAGACTAGGCTCAAGTCATCATCAAACTTCATCTCAAACCAAACAGTAGCAGGCCAAAGGCGATGTCGGTGTTGCTAGTGAACATTCACCTTTGCCATATTTTAGCGCAATACAAGCTTCCTCGCACATCGCGTTATCCTTACATGGGCCATTATAGATTTTCCATTGAGCGTTATCTTTAGCTACTGCTTCCGCTGCAATCACACATAAATTGGTAATGTCGTGTTACAGATAAATGTCGATATAATAACAATAACAAACTGCTGATGTCGAATTGAATTACCATGTAATTGTTGTTAGGTGGAGACTGATGTTATTAAGGAAGTACTGATTATCCAACCATCAATGATTTTTTTAGAGATTTAGGGGTATAATAGTAATTTTACTTTCTATTATGTTTAGTCCTAACTCCAACATATTTATCAATTTTTTTTTTCTGGCTGCTCATTATAACACATTTTTTTTTGGAGCTTTGAAGTATAGACATAAGCACATTTTTTTTTTTTGATAACTGGGGTGTCTGGGCCAGCTTGCGCACATCGCGACTAATCCCCAGGGCAGCCCTGAAGTTAATGATCAAGTAAGCTTTCAGTAGTTTCAAGTGAAACGGCCCCCCACAAAATCGAACCCCAAATCTGACATAGGCACTAGCTATTTGTCGAATCACATAAATCTGCATCGTGTGTACTTGATTTCTTTTTCATCTCGTTTATCATACTGAGCAATCCTTTTGAATTGATGGTTCTTTGTTTACAAGTAGATGATTTAAACCTCTATACAAACATGAGATAATGGAAATTGAAATCTAAATTGGTTGAAAGAAGAGTATTTTTACCTGAAGCTAACAGCAAAGCAACGCATATGATTCCTACGAGGAAACATTTAACCACACTTGAGAGATATCTTGAAGCCATTCTATCAATCTCTGGTTGTATATGCTCTTTCTTCCCTTACATTGTGCTTTGGCAGAATTCTTATAGCTTCAAGTTTGCTATTTATAGTACATTTTTTACATAGACCTTGCCGAATTTCAATCCCCAAGGAAGATTTATATTGGCTATTTTGGGGGCCGGATCCTCTGTGGTGTAAACCTTGTGTGGGTTTCTTGTGGTGTGAAACAACATCGCCCTCATAAAAGTACATCAGTGAGAACAAAATTATAATTTTACCCTCATTGATGTTTCACACCACAGGGTTTACCTCACAAAGATCCTCTCCCACTATTTTGAGTAATTTGATAATTGCAAATAGTTAAAGAATCGGATATGTTGATTTTCATTAGTTGTTGAGAATCTTCTAATTAGAGAATTTATATAACTGTTAATTGCCTAATATAGCTAGCTGCTCATGTATTAATATATCCTCTAAAGGAAAAAATTTTATGCGTAATACCCCCACCTAATTATTTTCCGGTTAAGGTTGATGCCAGTTTGGGGTTAATATATCTTCTACGGTTTTAGATGGCTACGTGAAGAAATTTTTTTTGTGTCCGAGTGGGGTAATACCCCCACCCAATTATTTTCTGACCCATAGACTAGTGGCAGAAAACATTCCGGTTAAGGTAGAAATCAATTTTAGGTTAGCACATCTTCTAGGATTTTAGATGATGGCTACGTGACAAAATAATTGGGTGGGGTATTACCTCATCCGGGCATAGAAATGTTTTCCAATCCAAAATGCTTTTAGGACCAATGGAGTCGGGTTAAAATTATCCAGTCAAATCATCCCATACGAGAATGGGAAATTTGCATGTCCCATTTACAGTTTGAGAAAGAGAAATAAAAATAAATTAAAAAAAAAAAGTTAAAAACCTAGACTGAAAATCGGATCGAACCTGTTGAACCGTGGGAAAAAATAATTCCTGTTCTTGAAACCCTCAATAACTATACGGTCTACAAAATTAGTGTTTAGGAAGAAAACCAATTGAATCGGTCGGAGTTTTTTAGAAAAATGGTCATGGATTAAGCTAACCGGTCAATTATAAGCATATTGTCACGACCCAAATCAGAAATTCTCAATTCTGAGATTTTCGGGCTTAAATTGCAACTCTCACCCCATATTTCTATGGGAGTGGATAGCAAGATCAAAACATAAGCGGAAGCAAAATGGCAGGTTCTAATAAGATATAAGTAACTAAAGTAGGAGAACTAATCTATTACAAGATTAACAAGAGAAAAGTTAAGTCTAATACAATTCTACAATTGGAATGGTTGATCTATACCTCAAACCCATGTTCTCTCTAAGCGAACAAGCTCCAAGTCCTGAAAAGTATAATTCAACATACATAAGCTGGAAAGCCCGGATAAGTAACCTCTCAAAAACAAGGTGCTTACTCATACCCCCAACATTGTGAGAAAACACATAATAAATATAAGATATGACAATATCTGTGATGTGATCCAATATGCATCTGTGCACAAGGTGAACAATCGTAAATCAATGGCACAAAGTGCAGTTCTCTCCCAACCTCACAAGGTATATAACCTGGGGTCCAATGTCATAAATATTTGTATGCCTAAATTTATATGGAAATTAGAACAAGTGTTTCATACACGAGGCATTCACACTAATATCAACAAAGATATGCAATGCAAATGCACATGCAACGCTGTATGGAAGGTGAAATATTGTAAGCTCCAACGTGATCTCGAATCTTTATCCGGGGTGTCCCAACAACTTGAATTTGCCCCAGGATGTCCCAGCGACTTGAATTCATCCCCTGTCAAAACGACGTAGAGAATAGAGTCAATTCTATGTGTACAACATAGTTTGAAGGGCTTTCAACCAAGGAGGTAGCAATTCCCCCACTAATTTTTTATCACGGGCCACTGGCCAAGACTTGCATCCACATGCGGCTCCCTCACGGAGTCATACATATTCACAATCCACTAGAAGGGTACTATGGTCTCACTGTCTCCCAACCTTACACCAACGTGCGGATCCTTATGATAGTTTGTCATCTTCCCAGTTTACACCAACGTGTGGATCCTGGGGTTACCATCACCTCAATACTGTAGAGGCCTGCCCTATGTGGGTTTCTCTCTCAGCTTGGATGTAACAATAGGGTCCTCTCGTAGGACAAAATGGTAATCAAGTCAATATCTCAAGTGTTAGTTTAAACCTGAGTTATCACATGGGGTGTTAGACTATGCTATCACAACCGGAATGGTCCATATGCAATTCATTAAATTCACTTCCTTTAAAATTAGTACAACACAAAATGCAACATAGACACATATTCAAATCATCAAGCATATGGGCACAATCCCATAATTCTACTATACAAGGCACAAAAGTATATACAATGCGTATTAAGTAAAATCATCAGATTATCTAGCATAGGCCACAACATGGAAATAAACAGGCAAAGATACAAGCAAACACCCCAAAGTAGCACACATACATAAACAAGTCATCACCGAGAGTGGGCAAGTCCACGAACTCTGAGAGTGTTAATACATTAGGGTAAAGGTATCACGGATGTCCGAGGTCAGAAATCTAGACAAAAAGGGTAAGTATGGGGTCTCGGCGAACTAAGGAAGGGTTCGGCTGGATTGTCAGTTAACCGGGTGGGTCTCGGCAGGGTCTCGGCACACTGAAAAGAAGTCAGCGGCCTTTCCAGTAAGCAGGAAGGGGTCCTCTGTCATTCGGCGGCTATCTCGGTTAACCAGGGTGGTCGCCAAAGGGATTTTCGACGAACCGAGGAGGTCGCGGAAACTGTAACTTTAGTTACTGAAATTGCCGGTGTACTCTCCAGCGAACTGGGGAGATCGCCGAAGCTCTTGGTCAGGCTAATCCGGAGTGTTTCAGGGTGTGGTTTCACTCCAAATCAAGTCAAATCTTCAAGGAGGATACAAAATTAATTCCTAAGTCAAGGGAACATCCAATAAGGGACATTAGCATAATACTTCACAAACCATGACCTAGGTTCTAGACTCTAGCGAGTCGGTCTCAAATGGTCGCCCATTAGGGATTCCAATAACAAGGGATATGATCCCACAAACACACACATTACAAATCAAACACATGGGGGAGAAGAATACAATCACCCCAAGGTTTCCCCCATTCTCACAACATCAAAAGTAGGAATAAGCAACACAAGATTTGAGGAGATACTCAACTTAGGGCGGTCGGGTCGTATCCGAAATAGCTCCAATGTGCTAGGTCGAGTCCGAATCGATCCGCTACACATCTGGGAGTTGAAGCTTCCTTCAACTATGTCTTCATCTTCTCAGAAAGGTCCAGAGAAAAAGAAAGAAAGAGGGAAATGAGAAAACTTAAGTTTAAAGGCTAAGGGTCGTTTATTTAGGCTGATGGCAAACATGTAAAAACAGATAGTCAGGAGGGAAAAATCGGGTTTTTAGCCCTATCATCTCCGATTGACCTCCAAAATAACTTCTGATTGTGGAATCACATTTAAGGTTAGCAGATGGGTATACTAAGTTGTTAAATCTAATCATTATCTTACTAATTGATTTTATCTTCTATTTATCGGTTAAATCCAGTTATCTGACCCATATTGCTTCCTAAGTCAATCTGGTTAACCTGATCGGTTTTAGTTGACTTAAGTGTTCTTAATATAGTTTATAAAATTAAGGATTTATGAGTTTTAATCCTGGATTAGAAATGGGATTAAGCCATTAATCTAACATATTACTAATTTACCCTTAAGGTTTCTAAGTTATAGTTTTAGAATTATTTCGGGCCGTTACACATATATAGTTGGTTACCAACATTATCATCACAATGGTACAACGAAGTGACACTTCTTCTTCCTCTTCTATTGTTCAACTACTTTCATTGTATCTGTAATTTTTGGTTGGGCAAAGCATTGGTATGTTGGACTAACTCTTTGTCACACCTCGAACCCAGTGACTCATATCCCATGAGGGAAGGCACGGATCACGAGGTTAGACCTTCGGGATCTATTGCTAGACCGC
>JAUPMG010000006.1:8597990-8608237 GCA_031762675.1 Pachysandra terminalis | reverse complement strand
AGGGAGTGAAACCATACTCTTCACCAAGTTTCAGACCCACCAACCCTCTCTGTGACTTTGGCGCACCGAAGAGGTCGCCGAATAACAGAGCGCCTTTCTGCCTCGGGATTGGTCACCGAATGTGCTTTTCGACGCACCGAAGGGTCAGTCAAACTGAACATTTGACCAAAATAATATGATTTCTCGTCTATCGAGATCCATTTGAACCATATCCCAAAGTATCAATCCATTTGGCACACTTTGGCATGTTTAGGCGCGCCGAGACCTCGCCGAAGAGATCCACGTGTCCAAATGGGGTGATTCCAATGGGAGCGCGTGTATCTCATCAAGTTGTACGTGTTTGACCTACCTCCCGGTCGTTTAGATCTTCCTTGCAAAATATGACCCCCCAGTCCGAAGACTTAGTTTTAGTAGATTTGGCTGAGCGATAGGTGATTTCGGGAAACGATGTAAGCGTGACCCCTGAACCCTCCTGCTAGCTTAGTGCCATCATAATATGCGTGCGGGAATTCAAATGGGAGCTAAAGGAGTTGAAGAGAGAAAATGAGTTGGACTGAAAGGGGGAGGGGGTGACTCCAGGTTTCTGGAGCTCTTCGGTGCCATTGAAAAGAGAATATGAGAAGAAAGGCTGAACTAGTTGGGATCGTACACAGTTTCGCATTTAGACTGCGTTTACTTTTCTGTACGGCATACTTTGATATTAGTGTTAGTGCCTCTTGTATGATGCAAGTGGTCAAATTCTCATCCTTAAAAATGATGCATTTAGTATAGGATAGTCTAACTATTGAGAAATACCTCGTGAGGATGGGAGAGCGCTTTACATGCTTTAATTATATCTGGATGCCACAATTGTACACCACTTGCACCTATCTATATACTACACTTTGTTCACAATCACACATAGCCCAAAATGCTAGAGCATGAGTGAATACACTTCATAGTAGGTATACTCATTCTGGCTTTTAGCTTATGTCTGTTGTTTTACTATTTTTCAGGCTCAGGAGCATAAACGTAAAGAGGAAGTCCGGATTGGGTAGCACACACTGATAGACTTGAAGAAACATACGTAATCGGGAATTTCCAGTTCGGGTCGTGACACGTTATACATACCATTGAAAAAAATAAGTGGGGGGATAGTGCCTATTAGGTTGAAAGCCCTTAAAACTATGTTGTACACATAGAATAGTCATATTCCTTAGACTGTTATGAATGAGAGATGATTTCAAGTTACTGTAACACGCTGTGGTGAATTCGGGTTGCTGGGATACCTCGAATAGAGATTGGATCAGGAAGAAACATACCATCTTGTACATACTGACAGAGATGCATTTGCATTTCATACTAGATTGTTTGTTAGCTCACCTTGGTGATTACTGTATATGGGTGCACAACATGCATATAAATAATTGATCACATGCATCTCAATTTATTATGATCTCTTATTTTATGGACTGGGAGTATTGTGAAATGATTAGTCTCAAGGATAATCTTATATATTCCTGATGTTATTTACTTGCTGGCTAGTGTAGCTCATGCTTTTTAGCAACAACTTTCAGGATCTTTAGTCATGTTGGCAGCTGAGGAGATTGGAGTCTAGGAGGATCTTCTGTTCGATGAGCTTGGTCGACGAGAGAGAACCTGGTTGGGTATAGCACTCTGATAGAACCTTAGTATTAGTCTAGAGTTAGACTTTCACATCTTAGAACTTATCAGATTTAGATTTTATATATTTAGTTACTTAAATCTTACTAAAACTGTAATTAATTTCCGCTTATGTTTTGACCATTGTAATCCACTCCCATAGAGATATGGGGTGAAGGTTGTGAATAAATCAGAAATCTCAAAAATTGGGATTTTCTAGTTTGATTCGTGACAGGGAGGGGGCGGTGGGGGTGCGCCACGGGTGGCCAGGGGTAGTGGGGGAATCCCCTCCTCAGGGGCAGTACTGGGCCCGAGCTGTCCCTGGGAGTTGGGGCCCCTCTCAGACTGTAGGGGGACTGGGTCAACGAGGGGTACCTGAGGGACCTTGGGGCAAGCAGCTCAGGGGGCCCGGGTCGGGGGAGGGTACTTGGGCAGCTGCCGCATGGGGCAATCTTGTCTACGGGCCACAGAGGCCGGGTTCCCGAGTGCGCTGGAGGTAGTCGGTCGTGGGGGTTGCACCGGAGCTTCGTGCCGGTGGGGCAGCCGGTCGTGGGAGTGGCCCAAAGCTTCAATTTGTTTTTAAGTAAAGTATGTATAAAACATTCACATCACATTTTTGTTTTTTGACATTCACACATCTCAAAATTTTAATTAGTAAAGTGTTTATAAACGTTCACACAACACAAATTTTATTGAATTCATTTTTGATCAGTAGAGTGTATATACATTCTTACAAATCACATTTTCTTTATCAGTAGTGTTTATAAAATACTCACACATCACTATTTTTTTATCAGTAAAGTATTTAAACATTTACACATCACAATTTTTTTTATTAGTAAGGTTTGTACAAAACATTCACACATCACAATGTTTTTCTTTTTAATTAGCAACGTGTGTATAAACATTCACACATCACATTTTTTATCAATGATGTGTGTAACACACACACATTACAAATTATTTTTTTGAACAGTAAATTGTTTATAAACATTCACACATCACAATTCTTTTTTTAATCAATAAAGTGTGTATAAACATTCACACTTCACAATTATTTTTGTGATCAGTAAATTGTGTATAAGCATTCACACATCATAATTTTTTTTGATCAATAAAGTGTTTATAAAACATTTACACATCACAAATTTTTTAATTATCAGTAAAGTGTGTATAAACATTCACACATCATAATTTCTTTTTGTTCAGTAAAGTGTATAGCATTATCATCACAATTTTTTTTTTTTATATATTCACACATCATAAATTTTTGGTCAGTAAGTATGTATAAACTTCACATATCACGAAAAGAAATTGAAGTAAAGTGTGTATAAACATTCACACATCACAATCTTTTTATCAGTAAAGTCTGTATAAACATTCACACATCACAATATGTTTTTGATCAATAAAGTGTGTATAAACATTTATACCTCACAAATTTGTTTTATCAGTAAAGTGTGTATAAACATTCACACATCACAATTTTTTTATCCGTAAAGTCTGTATAAACATTCACACATCACAATATGGTTTTGATTAATAAAGTGTGTATAAACATTTACACGTCACAAATTTGTTTTATCAGTAAAGTGTGTATAAACATTTACACATTACAATTTTTTTATCAGTAGAGTGTGTATAAACATTCACAAATCACAAATTTTATTTTTTGATCAGTAAAGTGTGTATAAACATTCACACATCACAATTTTTTTGACCAGTAGTGTGTATCACATTTATTTTTTACATTCTGACAACATAAAATTTTGATTAGTAAACATTCATATCACAATTTTTTTTTATCAGTAGTGTGTAAACATTCACACATCAGAAAAGAAAATTTTGATCAATAAAGTGTATAAACATTCATACATCTCAAATTTCTTTTTTTGATCTATAAAGTGTGTGTAAACATTTATACATCGCAATTTTTTTTATCAGTAGTGTGATAATCATTTACATCATAATTTTTTTTTAATGTTTGATTTTTAGTGTCTTTAAACATTTATACAACACAATTGTTTTTTTTTATCAGTAGTGTGTATAAACATTCACACATCACAATTTTTTTATCAATAGTGTAAAAGCACACACACCACAATTTTTTTGACCAGTAGTTTGTATAAACATGCACATATCACATTTATTTTTTACATTCTTATATCATAAAATTTTGATTAGTAAACATTCAACATCACAAATTATTTTTTTATTAGTAACATCAGAATTTGTTTTTGATCAGTAAAGTATGTATAAACATTCACACATCATAATTTTTTTTTTATCAATAAAGTGTGTATAAACATTCATACATCGCAATTTTTCTTTTGATCAGTAAAATGTGTATAAGCATTCACACATCATAATTTTATTTTTGATCAATAAAGTGTATGTTTATTAACATCTCAATTATTTATTTATTTATTTATTTTTTATGTTTGATTAGTAGTGGCTTTAAACGTTCATACATCACAATTGTTTTTTTTATCAGACGAGTGTGTATAAACATTTACACATCACAAATTTTTTTTTTTGGCATTCACACATCGCAAAATTTAGAGCAGTATGTTTATACACCGGTTACCTCTGGTTCTAAATTATCTGCTCATATTGTTGAATCCCTTTCAAAAATGCCACCTTATACCGTAGTATTGTTGGTTCCTTGCAATATTTGACAATGACCTATTAAAATATCTCCTATGCTATCAATCAGGTTTGTCAGTATATGCAATCACCAACAACAGTTCATCTTGAAGCTATCAAACGTATTCTCCGTTAACTATAGGGAACTCCTGATCACTGGTTTCCAATATTCCCCTCTCTTTCATTTGATCTTGTTGCACTCTTGATCACGGGCTTCTAATATCTCCCTCTCTTCATTTGATCTTGTTGCCTATTCTGATGCTGACTGGGCTGGGTCATGTGATGATCGTCGATCGACTACCGATAATTGTGTCCTTTTCAGGCCCAACCTCATTACTTAGTGTCCTAAGAAGTAGCCAACAGTGTCACGATCTAGTGCTGAGGTTGAGTATCGAGCACTAGCTACCTCCATATTGATCTTTGTTGGTTACAAAGCCTACTATGAGATCTACACATTCAACTTCACAATCCATCATGTTTAATGTGTGACAATCTCAATGCTACTTATTTGGTTGCCAATCTAGCTCTTCATGCTCGTACGAAACATATCGAAGTGGATTATCATTTTATCCGAGAGCGTGCTACACGTGGCTCTTTATCTATCCACTTTGTTCCAAGTGACTTGCAATTGACTAATGGATTTACTAAGGGTCTTTCCTCCACACTTCCGTTGGCTCAGGGACAAACTTCATGTAGTACCTAAGTCTCCTTTGAGAGGGAAGGTGTAAAGAATATGTAACCGTAATATTGTGAAAATCCACAATATTCGACTGTCCTTACCAAGAGAGATCTCTACTGGGATGGTCTCCTTAAATAGACTCTTATCAGATTTGTTATTGTGTACAACTCGCCTTGTACTTTGAATTTTCCCTCCTCTATATGATAACTCACATATATACATACAAGCAACAACTTACTGAAGATTTATGAGTGGTACTGTAGTTTCTTTCTTCTTCACTCTCTATATTTCAGTATAGTAGATGTGTAAATGAGCAAGCCGGTTCACTAAATACGCTGCAATGTGTAAAATCTGTCTCACTAGGTCTGTAGTGCTGGTCATTGAATATGAAATGTCAGATACAATGACCTCAAATAATCTATAAAATATGGATTTCGAGTTGATACTTCTTGTTGTATGCGAGTGGTTGCAGGTATTCAGGGTTCTATCCAATCATACCAAGTACGGTTGGGGTTTCACGTCATCAAAAAAATTCTTTCACGAAAAGGAAGGAGTTTAAGGTAGAGGAGGTCATTCTTCGATTTTTAGTAGGGATGACAACGTGGCAGGTTTTGACAAACCCTAATCCGCCCCTAAAGGATCCCCTAATATCACACTCACTCTTAACTCTATTGGGACAGTAGCGAGGTGGACAAGTTCAACCCGGTTGTAATGTTTTTTAAAATTATATACTTATTTTACGTTAAAATCTTTAATTTTTAAACATATTTACTTATAAAATATACATTTATACATAAGTCGGTGAATTGTAATGAGGCGAGCAGAACCAAACCCGAACCAGATCCAAACCTGGTTCATAAGTTATCAAACCCTAACCATTAGGGGCGGGCGGGTTGCCCGTTTAACCCACCCTATTGTTATCCCTAACTATTATAGAAACTAAAGAGGGTGATGCTATAATTTTGAAAAAAATAAAGAAGATATTTAGGTATTACATCAAACCCAGGGGAGGTTCATATTAACAAACAGAGCCTTAACTTGCCGCTTCTCTCTCTCTCTCATGGCGGCTTCTGCGTCTGGTTTGGTTTTGTCGCGTCCAGTAACCTTTGTGACGGGAAATGCCAAAAAACTCGAAGAAGTTCGAGCCATATTGGGCAACTCCATTCCCTTCCAGTCCTTAAAGCTCGACTGTAAATATTTCTCTCTCTCTCTCTCTCTCTCTCTCTCTCTCTCTCTCTCTGTAGGTTTTTTGCGTCCGAAGAAGTGTATTTACGATATATCTTGTTTCAGTGCCAGAACTACAAGGAGAACCTGAAGACATCTCCAAAGAAAAGGCTCGATTAGCTGCAAATCAGGTAATTGGTCCTGTACTCGTTGAAGACACTTGCCTCTGTTTCAATGCCCTCAAAGGTCTCCCAGGTATTTTTACCTTCTTTCTTCAATTTTTATTTTTTCTGTTCATTTTTGTTCTTTTCATCTGATTCCACATTTTCCTTTTACTTGATTATGATTTGTGTGATCGATCAACTGTTGCAGGACCTTACATGTAAGTTTCTTCTTTCCTTTGTTATGCCCTGTTGTTCTTCATTCAATATGAGGTTTGGTTGTCTTCACATTTTATAAATTCGTATTTCTCTTTGTTATGATGATGAAAATTGTAAAATTCATTTGGAGTATTTATGAAAATAAGGTTTTGATTGTTCAAACAATGTGTGAAAATGGTTACTCAGTATGTTAATCTTTCCCATAAGATGAAAATGAAAAGATTCAATTTTTGGAAGTTGTTAGGTTGATCTCAGGCAATTAGATATCTGTTTTGTATCTTCAGAACATAATCCCTAAATGAACTGTCTTCGTCGAGATAACTTTCTTATTCTTCTGATGAGGATCTCCTGTGAGTGTTCAGTATTGACATTAACCATTGTCGGGGTAGCTTGATTTGAGATAATTATAATCATGTCATTAGCGTGGCTCATTTGACGACGAGTCTGGTATATTCATCTCATATCAAATATCCTGTCGAGGATGGCTTGTTAGACGACCAGTCTTTATTGATATTATTAGATCTCACCCTTGTCGAGGGTGATTCTTCATATGATGAGTGTTGATTATTATATTAGAGTTTACCCTATCGATTGATTTTGAAATCTGTCACCGATAGGGAAGCCAAGTCCGAGGACAGGGCAAAACATGGATGCCCCAATGAGTCTCACACCATGTCCCGCCAGTTTCTCATTGCTTAGTGAGGGGCTATCTCTCCCTTCGTACTGTTTGCTATGCTAGCTTTCATGGACTTTAAAAGACAACCTTTGCTAACTGGAGATCTGTCACCATCAGGGTTGCTCATGGAATGGCTACTAGTATAGGTCTGTCGGGATCAAAATATCAAGGATATATCATATTCTTTATTTTGACTATCATTGTCGAAATGCTCGACATCATGGAAGCTGTTTGCATCAGTCATGTTCTTTGTTGCTGATATGAATTTGTACATTGTTTAGGGTACACGTTTACCAATAGAATCCGCAGCTCTGTCATGTCAGATCTTGCCGTCTACAGTTCGTTCCTTTATTACTCAATGCATTGTAAGAATATTATGCTAGATACAAATAGAAGGTTAGGGTCAGATTTAATGGATGGCTAAGACTAAGCTCAGGTTCAGTGCATTTGAAGGGATGCATATTTTTTCCTTTATTTGCTCTTCTAGATTAATCGAATCCAAATTTTCCCAGATAAATTGTAAACACAGTTCTTCGAATCAAAAAGGAAATAATCACTTACCGTTTAGATTATCCATACCACTAGAATCACTAAAATAAATAAAAAAATAAAAAAAATCATTTTCCCAGATGTTTCCTAGTCCTAACATCCTCGTTGTTTTCTGCATAAAATTACCCCCTTTCAACTGGAAATATTGAATCGACCAGCAAGTGGTTTCTGCAGAAGATTGGTCATGAAGGTATTAGCTCGCTCGGGAATCCTTTCCTTTTCTGTTATTATCAACTTCTTTAAAATGTTTTCTTGCTTCTTCTTTTGCCTTATGTCTTTGACATTGCAGGTTTGAACAATTTGTTGATGGCTTACGAGGATAAATCAGCCTATGCTTTGTGTGCATTTTCCCTTGCTCTTGGGCCAAACATGGAACCTGTAACATTTCTAGGAAAGACCCCGGTATGATTTTCAAGTTCTGATTCTATCTTTCTTAGAACAATATTGGATTTTTTTGGCAATAATATTTTGACATGGAAAACTGTTTATTGTTGGTTTAACAATACTAGGCAATTAAGTCATTTGATTCAGTGGCAAGTGCTATGCTATTTATCCACAACATAACTGTCACATCTCAAACCTGGAAATCTCAATGGAGTCCCCAAGTTTAAGTTGTAACTCTCACCCTATATCCATATGGGAGTGGATAAGCAACACATTACCAAAATCTTTGAATTAAGTAAGATAATGCATAAATAAAGTTATGGAAAATAGTATTATTTAAGATATATTCATCACAAAACAATCTTCAATCAAAAAACAGTGGAAAGAACATAATACTAGTTTCATGCTTCAAATGAATCCCTAGTAACTATTGAAAATCAAACCTAATAGATATTAAGTTACAGCAAATAAACCTTATTACAAGTTCTACTAAAATTATCAAATAAGTTATAATTACAATTAAAGTCTTCATAGCATCCTTGTTCTTCACCTTGGTCTCCATGGTCCTTATGTCCATCATCTATAGGTCCTGAAATATGTTATGCTCAAAAGCATAAGCTACAATAGCTTTGTAAGTAAACAAGTCTAATAATATTTAAGATTGAAGTAGGGACAATGCCACTCTTCAATGGTAATCCGTAATAAAAGTAGAACAATTAGTATATGCAATAATAATATGAATAATGAATATGATGCAATATGATGTAATATATAATGCAATTGGCTGATTCAGTTATTAATGCTTGTTGTGTACCTAGCAAGTGTAATCACCACATGTGATTTAAGACAAACAATCTAATATGCAATATGTATGTTATTTAGTAATCTAATATTGTAAGTTCCCACAGGATTGATCCTTCTTTGAGCAAGATGTCTTGACGAACCATCCCCCCATACAAGGCCACTTTCAAAGATAAGATATTTTATGTGCGCAACATAGTTATAAGGGGTTTCAACCTAGAGGGCACAATTCCCCCACTTATTTTTTATCAAGGGAATATCCAAGGCATCACAAAAAGTGAAAAGTCCTCAGGAATTCATACTTATTAAATAACCAACAGAATTTCACTCCTTAATAGTCCATAGGACAAACAATTGGTATATTGGGATAGCTAGTCCCTCAACACACAAATATAAGTCTCATCACCTATTATGATTTCCAAATCATAATACTCTCATGATTATCATGAATTCCAGCAGTATGGAATCATGTCAAGGGTAATGCATTCAGACCAAAACCAAGGTCATGAAGTTAAAAAGTCTAATGTTGCGTAAGTAAGAAGATGCGCATTAACTAAGCAATCAAAGTATGTGTACAATATGTAATATGAACTAAATAACATGATAGCAATGAGTATATAAGTAATATGAAGTCAAATCAAAATATCATAAGTTCATCAAACATAGCAATTGAGTCCATAAAGAAGTAACTATATGAAATAATCATAAATTAACAAAACTAACATCAAAATTAATCTAATTAGATCAAAATAAGCAAGTATGTGAAATTTCAAGTCAAACAGACAAACTTGAGAAATCTCGGTATGCCTAGAGTCTCTCCTTGGCCTGCCGAGTGGTCTTGGGCTTGGCTCGGTGGCTTTTTCAGGCTCGGCACACTCTTCAATATGCTGAGTTTGGTCTCTGTAACAATTCCAGGGGCCTTAAAAATGGTATGTGGCGCTCGACATGCTCCTCGACATGCCGAGTTGGTCTTGGTAGCTTTTCCAGGGGCCTAAAAAATGGTCTGTGTGGTTCGGTGGGGTTTCGGCACACCGAGTAGGCTGCCGAGGCTTCCTGGAGGTGTTCGGCAGCCTTCTCGGCAGACCGAGCAGTCCGCCGAACCTCGCGATTCGCACAAAAATCCTTGTTTTTTGCTTCCTCTTGAACTTTAAACACAAAACATGATTTAGTAACTTCATATATCCTGGAATTCCGCACCAAATCCAATCATAATACTTCTCAAACCATAACTTAAATCAAACTTACCATGTCCTAGCTTTAAAACATAGAAAATTAGTTTGAAAACCATGAATACACTTCATACTCAAAGAAAGTAACTTTGTATGCC
>JAUPMG010000006.1:8560949-8572719 GCA_031762675.1 Pachysandra terminalis | reverse complement strand
CATAAGGTTTTCTCAGACTGTAAAAACTTCAAGTTTTTAATGGATTTCTGGTGCGCTCCGTGGACGTAGGCAAGATCACCGAATCACGTAATTTCTGTGTTCTTCTTCTTTGCTTTACATTGTCTTTCATATTTATTTGTTTTACTTATTTTCTCTTGATTCATCGAATCCCAAGATCTGGGAACTCTTGATGAGTTTAGATTGATCTGCATAGGTATAGATTGGTTTATTCTTAACACTTGCTGCTACTACACTTTCTAGCTGCAGGACCCAATGGATTCACCCTTAAGCTCATTCACCGAGACTCGAAAAACTCCGCCTCTCTACCCAGTTAAGCTTACCTCCGAAGAAAAACTCGGAAGGGTGGCGACTTACTCGGATGCTCGTTACCATCGGCTGGTCGAGATTAAAACTGGGAATCATCATCCTGACATCCCTCGCATGCCAATGGCTTCGACGGATTTCTTTTATCTGATGTTGATGGGCTCGGCACGTTCAAAAATCGGGTCGATCCACCATACAAGAAATACATCTTCATTACTGATCCTGACAGTGACTTCACATGGCTTCAGTGTGAAGGGTGCATGGAACCAGACAGGAATTGCTTCGAATATACCTATGATTTCTTCCCCAACAGCAGGTCGCTTTCGTACCGGGAACTCCCTTGCTCTGGATGCGATCGCTGGAAATGCCAGGGGACTCAATGCCTATATCAAATTGCTTACCAGAATGGTCCAACATCATCAGGTGTTGTTGCAACTGAGAATTTCACAGTCCCCATAGAGACCGACGGCGAAGAAACCATTTATAACTTGATCTTTGGTTGCGGCCTCGATCAGAGGAAATGGGATTTCAACGATGAAAATGAAGTAGCCGGAATTTTTGGGATGGGAAAAGGAAGCAGGTCCTTACTGTCCCAATTAGGCTCTCGAGCTCTAGGCCGCTTCTCTTACTTCTTACAGCCATCAACAGACGACGATGAGTGGGAGACTTCTCTGCGATTCGGGCAAGATGAGAGGATTAGAGGAGCAGTTCATTCCACCCCATTTTCACAAGGCACGGATGCGACACCTTTCTACTACCTAGACTTGCTGGATTTCACGGTAGCCGGTCATCGCCTGAATTTTAACCCAGAAACCTTTGCATGGCGATCGGATGGAACCGGTGGCTGCATTATAGACTCAGGAAGTGCATTGACTGTGATTTCTGGGCAACCTTACTATACAGTGGAAGCCACCGTGGTTCTCTACTTCATGCCATACCGGCTATTGGAGTAACGGATACATGGGTTTAATCTCTGTTACGAGCGACCCAACGGCTTTAACAATTTTCCGTCGGTTACTTTCCATTTCAGGGATGCTGATTTCGACGTAGGTCCTGAAGGTTTGTTCTATATTTCGGATAATTTCTTTTGCCTGGCAATAAGACCAGTCCAAGAAGCGTCATTTTCTGTGTTGTTTGGAGCATTTCAGCAGAAGAATTACAGGATCCTAGAGGATTTATGTCAATTTATGATATTAACGAACAAAAGCTCTCATTCACCTGAGAAGATTGTGTCTTGATTAAGTTCTGTTAAATCTTTGAAAGGAAAACTACCCAGAAATAGTAGACCAGAAATAACTTTTGAAGACACAATTTTCTTTAAAACCCTTATATGGGTTCTTAAGAGGGTACCATAATCTGCCATTGAAAGTTTATTTCAGATCAGAACCAACTCTTACAATTGTCCCATTTAAGAGAATATATATATAAGTTTTATCAGATAATTTTTAATAATCTGATTGACATAATTCTTGTTTGAATTTTTCACCCAGTTTTTAATGGATTCCAGACATTTAGAAAAAAAAAATTATGAACTATGGCTTGCTTCTCTATGCATCATGGCCTAATTCAAGTCCATAATGACACATACATTGGCCATGTCTTGCTGATAAGGAAAACCTCACATGCCATGCCATATGGGTCCCTACCCCACATGCAAGCAATTTGCATGGTAGTAAAGTCATTAAAACCCTGTGAGTGATCAGACATCACTAGTCTTTGGTCATGCATGCCATGCAACAAGTGAGGTCATAATAAAATGCCCAAGACGACTCCTCTTGCTTATAAATATTTCAGGCTTTTTGTTCTGTGTTCATTACTTTAGATGCATGTATATTGTATGTGTTAACTGTAAACCAATAGAAGCAAGAAAAAGAAGAAAACAAAAGAGTAAGAGAAGAAGATAATCACAATTACACAACAAAAGAGATTGCTTCCATTGCATCATCATCATCTGTAAACAAAGTTTTTGTAACACTCAAATCAACATTCATACTATTACTATGCATGTGTGACTTTAAAAGTATAAAAAAAAAAAAGAATCGTAAACTCATTCGGCCCCTATGCAAAAACAAGAAGAGATAATACTTAAGAAACAGAGACTGGAACAAAGAAATGGATAGAAGAGCAATGGATGGTTCAGAAAGGATTGGAGAGGGGGAAGATGGAATGTGGTAATGGAAGAACAAAATACAAAAGGAGTGTAACAATGCGAACAACGCTTCCACACCTGCTTCAAGACTGAAAATTGTTTTCAGTTGAAGCAAGCCGAGGTTGCGCGATGATGAACAGACGAGTGGAACAATGGATAAGGATCTGCCAATAACAGTTATATGGCAAAGATGGAGGAACCAAATTAAGGGAAACTGGATATGCTATTAAAAATAAGGAAGAAAAATTTGGAAAAGTAATGCTCTTTTCTTTTGATGATTACTGTTTAGGATTAGCACTGATTGCCTCTGCGGCAGGAGAGAGCGCCGGCACCAGAAGTAATAGAGGCTACCATGGAAGAGGATTTGGCTCCCAAGCTTGAGGCCCTTGCATAGCTAGCTGCAGCTCCAGCACCTGATGGAGTGAAATAAGCTCCATTCAACAACATGTCACCCTCTGACCTCCAGTTCCAACCCTTCCATACACTTGTAGATGTCTCCACCCTCTTAGTTACCTGATCAGTCCCATTTAACTGTCAATGACACGCAAATTGAATTCGCAAACACCACATTGTACTTAGAGATGGATTTTCATATTAAAAACAACAAATATAGAGATAATGGGTTAGCTCAATTGGCAGGAACCCAAGCTCAGGAACTGGAGGCCCCAAGTTCGAGTCTCCAGGCTTACCTAATATATGGTCCTTGTGGATTGGGTCATGTATCCGAGGTTTGCCCTATCACCACTAAGTGGGTTCGGGGGTTCCACATCACCAAAGAAAAAAACAGATAAGAGATAATGGGTGAATCTTTTAGTTATGTACCTCCTTGGCAAATGGGTTGGCCGGGGCAAGGTATCTGTTACCCTGGCTGTTGATGGTGGGGCTTGCACTTCCACCAATGGCATACATTTCCCAGTGAGTGTAGTCATTGTTCACTACATGGAAATACCCATGTCTACACCTGCATTTTATTTTAATAGGTTTGAAACACAATCAGGAAAAGAAAAAAAAAAAAAGATAAGAAGAAAAATAGCTTTGATAACAAAATCCAAACGATAGGGGTCATATTATGTATTGCCTTGGCATTCTCTGAATGAGACCCTCTCCAAAATGGTTGTAAGCGATGGTTACTTGCATGTGCTTGTCTCGCACATAGGAGTCGCTGTGACCCAGCAGCATCACCTGTTTGTTTCACATAGCATATCACATTCACATTAATTTGTCCTCCGATTGGTAGGTAAGAAGATAATAATGTGAAAGCACACAATCAGCAGGCAATATATAGATATACCTCATTATGGTGGGTAAAGTAGTTGTTCGAGATGGTGATGGCTGTTGAGCCCATGACAGCATCAACAAGGCCATCTGCACATTTGGATAGGGAGTTGTGATCAATCCATATATGGCTTGATCCAAAAATGGAGATTGCATCACCATCTGCCATTGTCCTCCACCCAAAGTGACTTGGCGAGCTCCGCACCATGGCATTGCCAGTGGGCTTGCAGTCGTGGATATTGAGACCATGGATGATGATATTGGTGACAAATTGGATTGTAATGCACGCCCCATTGGCAATATGGACATTATGACCACGAGCATCGATTGTCTTGAAGCTGTTCATGATGAGTTCTTGCTTCAACTGGATTACCATATCCCGCTTGAAGACAATCCACAGGGGTCTGTCCTGGATAACAGCGTGACGCAGCGTGCCTGGCCGGGGGTTAACAGGGTCATTATCACTGGAGTCAGTGATATAATAGAAGCGTCCGTCACGGCCACCAATTGCATTGCGTCCAAAGCCAATGCCACAGTCAGCAAGCCGCTTACGGTGGAGATTCCAGTGGGGGTCACAGCGCCAACAGTCGTCAATTGGATTGCCTGTTCCACATGAGAAAAACCCCAGCTTCCTTCTTTCTGTACTGTTGTGGATGCTCCTGCACATTTAAACCATATTATTACTGTTACTACTTCTTTGTTTCCGTTTTAATATTATAACTATAGATTCATCATAATGGTAGAGATAAAAGTTCTATAATCCATGATTAATGCATGTGAATCAATTCAGAAAGGAAGCAAAAGATTGATGAGGTATTGTTATTGGCTTCAGGAAATTATTTTCTCCCACCCAGAGCTACAGACAGAAAAATCGTCACTGTCATGAAGTGTACTTAAACACTACTGAAAGGCTGTAAGAAACAGGCCCCACGTTCAGATCCTTCATGAGAAGCCCATGTGATTTGATGAAGAGGAAATGGACAGAAAGAGCCTATTTTCTAAGAAATAAATGTAAGGCTGGACAATTGGTGGTGTGTCGGTGGACTTTACCAATAATCTAAATTCTGGTAAGCTAATGAATTATAACTTGAAAGAATGTAAGACAATTGATTTGGACACAACTCATTCGGACAACTGGGAAACAGTAAAAGATGCCTGTATGACATCTTATCTTATGGTTCCAAAAAAATCTTTAGCTGTGCTCCATTTATCAAAATGGTATTTTGTCTAAATCACTAGCCGAAACGTAAGGGGGGTTTTAATGTTAGGGTTATTCAAGGGGGAATGGTGATCTCATTGAATATAACAAGTCGAATTTTCCAGTTTGAGATAATATGAGGGTGCAGGCAGAGAAACAGGAACAAGGGAGATTTACTTTTCCTGCTGTGACCAGACATGGATAAAGCCATCACGTGAAAATAATCTAGAAATTCAATGGACATAGCATAAATTCTCTCTCTCTCTCTCTCTCTCTCGCTATATATATATTGCTTTCCATCTTATAATATATCCAACTGGGTATAACTATTCTGACTAACTTGATCACTTAATGGGTCTCAGCAGATGAAATGATCTGTATGAATAACCTAAGTACCCTTGAACTATTCCTGATAAGATCTCCTTAAGAAGAGAGAGAAAAAGGGAGAATAGTTAAAGAAGGGATTTGGTTTTTTTTTTTTTTTTTATATACCATATAGAAAGACTAGAAAGGGTGTGGGTCTTGTTTGTCACCATGTGGAATGGCAAGTAGCATCTCTGTTAGCCACTTTGGATATATGCCAAGAGACACATGTGTACAATCATCAAACAAAAGCTTTACAAAAGAAACTAGTTATAGAGATCAACTTGATAAAGACAAGGAGATCCAAATCTGAGAATCGTAAGATATAATACAATTATATGTAAAACTCGTATACGAGTGTGTGTGATTGGATAAGAAAAAGACCCTGAAAGAAATTACAATGCGTGAGAAGCGGATCTCACGACAAAGGCATGTGGGAGGAAGCTGTCAAACAAGGTGAGAAAAGGTGATAATATAGCAGAAAGAAACCATGGTGGGTTGATTATTCCTCAGACCAAGAATGAATTTCTCCAATAAATAATAAATTTATGGGAACGTAAAGACTCCATAAAGATTTAATAATAGTACTAGCTAGTACCCTTTAAAGCACCGCTGAAGCGGAAAATTAAAATGGAGAAAATTCACCAAAATTAAAAGAATAAAGTAGCTTTTACTTTGGCTTCGTCATCCATTCAGACCAAAATGGACTGTAGAGTTGAATTTTGACTAGCATTTTAACCCACATAGCCATTACCAAAAAAGAAAAGAATTTCTACCTACAGAACAGAAGGCTGGAGAAAGACAAGAAGGAATTCTTACAACAAATAATAGATTATTTCTCAGAACTACCCAACTCCCCATAACCCTTCAGCAATTGAATAAGAATTTTATGAAATACACACACACACACACAACCAGTAATTGATTATTTCTCAGAACTACCCATCTCCCCATAATCCTTCAGCAATTGAATAAGAATTTTATGAAACACACACATACACAGAGGTAGGGAGAGAAAGTCTCACATTTCAACCATGGAGGCAACCTCCTCCGGATTATCAACAGCATGCTCGTTCCAAGTTTCGGCCTCCTCAGACCTGAAAACAATAAAAAAAAAAAATCCCCATCAACCCAAAACACCAAATACGAGTGATTTAGAACCAAAAACACAAAATAGAATCAGTTCTAACTTCTAAGCCCCACAACATCTACCATTAGACCTTAAAATCAGTTCCTGCCTGCAAATTGCATTTACATGAGACGCAGAAACTTTCAGAATATACCGTTTGATCAGATCAACCCCATTACCCTTTTCGGATCCGGAAAGAAAATACGCTCACGGCAAGAGGGTATTCCAGTAATTTACTATTAAATATTTCCCCATCTACAGTCTCTGATCCAACGTCGTATAAGCATACACGTATGAAGAATTTTAAAATATTATAGAAATAAAATTCAGAAAAGTACCGTTATTCTCTCTCTCTCTCTCTCTCTCTCTAAATTTCTTTATCTCGTTAAGAGAGATGTTTTGAATACGAGATGGAAGTACACCGCTCGAGGCAGTCATCTTTGAGAAAATTACCTTTTTATATCTCAGCCTACATTACTGATCTGCCCTCCTCATATTTATAAATTTACATAGTTCTTCTAAACAACTGGAAGAAATAAGAGGTTTTCAAAGGATAATATAGGTAAATGAGAAAAGGTAATATTCAGATACCGGTCAAAAAGGTGCAAAAAAAGTATAAAAAAAAAAAAACCAGCTCGGGAGTTGAAAAACAGAAGAGCGGAACAGAGAAACTAACATAACGGAATAAACGATCCAGATTTCCAGATCTCGATCTCAACGGTTATGATTGTTCCCAAGGTTTTGAAAACCCGAAATTAAGGGAAGTTCAGCTACTGCAGCTACTGACCTTTCTGCCATTGATGAGTTCTTTGAGCTCCGCAACTGCTCTGTTTCTCCAACACTGTAGTAAGAAGAAAGAGAAAAAAAAACAAACAGGCATTTATGGTTAAGAGCTCTGAGAACCAATAACTACTCTAAATTTCAGCTGATTCTCTTACAGAAAAAAAAAAGTGAAAATTATGAAAGAGAAGAAACGAAATCGTCAAAGCTGAGTACAATCTCCATGAATTGAGAAGCAGAAAGGAACGAATAAACTGAAATACCAAGATCCTTAAAATACCATAAAACAACATAATGCAGGAAAATTTCCCGAACTAGAACACAAAGAACTCAAAGAAAAACATAAAATCAAGTAAGAAAAACACAGAAACCATGTCTCATTGTCATGAAACTATATTGAAAAAGCTTCAAAAGACTACTCTGCTTCTCATCAGAGAGAGAGAGAGAGAAACACAAGCGAAGTATACCTAGATTCCATGATCCCCTCTCTTCCTGCTCCCGCCATTACTCCAACGAATAGCATTACAAGCAACAACGAACACAGAGAGAACCACCTCAGAGAAACCGCCATTGTTGCTCTCTCTCTCTCTCTCTCTCTTCTGTAAATCTCTTCGTTTCTCTCTCTACCTTTCTCTTTTCAGATCTCAATACAGTGAAAAACAAAGAAATAGAGAGAGAGAAACGGAAGAACAGAGTGAACACAAATGGAGTCAAAGAAAAACTCCAAGACACCTCCTTTTTATAGAAAAAAGAAACGAAAGATAGCTTCAGTCTCCGTTTTAACTAATAACCCCACTTCACCACGGTTAGGTTAATTAACTCCACTATTAACAACCTCACTACTACCTTAACCGCCACTAACTGCTCTCTCTCTCTAACTTTCTCTCTCTAGTATGTAGCGTTACCGAACGTGTGAGCACCGATTAGGCACCTCCCACGTGTCGGTGGTGCCGGCCAATCACGTGCCGGATCACCCCCATCTTCTTCTCTTATTCACCACTCCCCGACACTTCAACTAACTTTTAACGCCTTAACTGAACTTACCATCTTCATGGGCCCCACATCTTTTACCGGATAAATCCTGTGGACGACCGACCGTACATTTCCCCCCTCGAGCTAACCGAAAATTTTAACGATTTTCCCTCTTCGTTTCCCGGTTTTTCATTTTGTAAAACGAAAAAAAACCAAACGGTTCTAATCATAACCCGGTTTCGCGCGTCCAATACGGTTTTTTCCTTCTTTTTTTTTACTTTCCGTTTATTTACAGTTTTGCCCTCATATGCTGGTTCAATTAACTGATCAAAGGTGGGCCCATGAATCCGACGGCTTAGGCTCCGTTTGCCGCAGCTTCCTAATGGTCAGGAAACCCTTCTTATCCTATCCGATGTTTGCGTGTTTGGTAACACTGTTGAAAGTTGCTTCGAATGGAAGAGCTTTTTCAAAAGGTTTATTTTGGTAAAGCAGGAGTAGAGGAGTAGAGCTGCTTTTAAATTTATTTTGAACTTTTTAAGATGATAAATTTTTTTTAAAATGATAAAATTATCTTTTTATTTTTATGACACGTTCTTTAAAAAAGACAAATATATCTCTGGCCTAAATTTATGTACAGAAGCATCCATTTATATCATTTTTCTCACCAAACCTAATTTTTAACCAATGGCTTTGCTTGAAAGTCCTTTTTCACAAATTCCTTAACATTAAAGCCCTTCTATTTTGTAGAAATCTACGCCAAACGAAGCCTTAGATTGCTGGACTCGAACAAAGATTAGACAGGTAAACTAATGTAAGTCCAAACACATTATATTCTTTCTTTCTTTTCTTTTTTTTGATTTACTACTGTTTAAGAACATGTTTCCATTGATTAGCAATGTTATACTAAGATGGTGGGACCCAGAGAACATTTAAACCCCATTTGATCTCTTCTTGATTTAGTAGCTAGGTGAGTGACTAGAAGACCCCAAGACAAGGCTATTAGGGTTTTCTTTGCTTTTTACTCAATTTGATATTCTTTCTTCTCATTATAAAATGAGGAAAAGGAGAGATTTTGTAGGGCATGGATTGTTACCAGAAATCTAGCTGGTCCAAAGCAAAGCAGCTATACCACCTTGTGCGGAGATCAGATGGCGGGGGTCTGTTTTAGCTTAACCAAAAGTCTTAAATTCGAGCCTTGGGAATGCAACTACGCTATGTGGGAGAGGTTCGCCGCCTTCATGGTCCTTCCCGGCTCGAATTAGGATTTAGCCGGAGCCATGGAGCCATGTTGTTTCCGGACACCGGGTGGTTTAGACCAAAAAAAAAAAAAAAAAAACACAAAGCAGCTATAATGTACTGAGCATCTTTTCAAACATTCTGTTCTGTAAATAAAAACCCTAACTGGTCCCACTACCCTCCCCAGCCACAGTCAAAGCTCAAGTACTCAAAAGCTTCTTGTGGTGTTTGGGCTACACTTTAGGCCACAATTCATGGAAAGAGAAAAGGTTGACCTTAGAACCTAGATCTTAGAGTTCTAAGTCCACCAACAATGTCAAAATTGGGGCCATTGGAGGCTTATCTAGTCGTTAATTTCAGGGTTCAAGGATTAGTAGTGGTGCGCGCAAGCTGGTCTGGACACCCCGGTTATCAAAAAATAAAATGTCAAAATGTATAATGATGCATTACTATTCATTTCTCAATGTACTTATTTGATATGTAATTATTAAAAAATCCTATATATTAGTAAGGATATTATATTACAATTAATATTAGCAGAAAGCTATTCAGGCAACCTCTATTTTTTATAATAGCACCTCAATATATATATATACTATTAAGGGAAGGGCACATCGGAAAACGTGCTAATTTTTTTTTTTTTTTTTTTCAAAAATAGCTTTCAATATGTTAAAATTTTTAATAAACTAAAGGATAATATAGTCTTTTGATTTATTATAATAGAAGACAGTTAGAATAACCGTTTTCACATTTTTCAATTTTAAACAAAATATCAGCGTTCAGTATTACAGTGTCATCTGCTAGTATATATAAAAAGAAAGTTTTTTTTTCGTAATTATAAATACATACATATCTAATAGCTCTGATAATTAACACATTATGTCTCTTAGAATTACCAATTATTAAGGTTGGTTGTATTGCAATTGCCGACTCCTTTTTGGTTGTGTTCGGCCTGGCTTCTATAAGTACTTATTGTAGCTTATAGCTTATATGAGCACTTTTTTAAAATTAAATATGTGTTTGGTAGCGCTTATGGGTAAGCGCTTACTCATAAGCACTAGAGAAAAGTTATCCATAAGGAAAAGCGGCCGAGAGCAACTTCTCCCACGCTCTTATCCGTTGAGCTATTTCACAACTTTAGTAATATTTTTAAAATACATATTTTACCCTTAAACTTTCATAAGCATTTAAATAAATGTTTTTTAAACTTTAATAATATTTTTATAATACCTATTTTACCCCTTACAATTTCATAAGCACTTAAATAAATATATGTACCAAATGCTATTTTCTTCAAATAAGTAATTTATTGTTGCTGTAGATAAGTGTTCCCATTAAACAACTTATCCAATGAGTGCTTATCCATAAGCACAAGTCTTACCAAACGCAGCCTTTGCATCACACACAATCTGAATCTTACATTATTAAACAAAACAAGAAATTCGCAGTAAAAGGTTTTTAAATTACTGTATACTTTAATCCTAGGGGTATTTGCGGAATAAACTTTTTTGCTTATATTTAATATAAAAAAAAAAAACTCAATCAATCAATGGATGAGGAAGTACCAGCTGTCACATGTACCATACTATCCCGACATGACACCACACCTAAGAAACAAAAAACAACTCATGGCAACAGCCACCAAACCGACATTCATCAATGGCATTTCGGTAATTTGGGAGATCCCTAATTCCTTTTTTTTTTTAAATTCTTTATCTCCAAATAAATTAACCTACGCACTCTTACCGTAATTTCTGTTTTGATGTTTTTGTTAACTAACTCAGGCTGAACAATTACTAAATTACCCTCCCTTTCTAGTTAAAAGTTTCAGAAATACCCCTTCGGAGTTCTGACGAAAACGTGCTTATTCCAATAGAGCGCGTAGGTTGCTTATTCTCTACTCCTTCATTTGGCTAAATTGAAGGAAACTGAACTTATGGAGGATTGAGAGGAGAGAATGGGGGATTTATAAGGTGTGGGTCCCACCAGATCACCGACGACAACTAAGACAGTCACATGGCCATTCAGCGCTCATTAAGGGGCAAGATTGACGGTCAAGGTCAATCTCTCTTTTATCTTGCTTGCGGAGCGATTGACGGAATCCTCCACACACCATCTGAACCGTCAAATTTTTTTTTTTTTGATTCTTCACTATAAGACAAAAAAAAAAGGGATGGATAGGGAGATAAGACACACTAGAGTTAGAATTCTGCTCTGACATGATTCCATTTTTTGACTTATTTGTCAATGTATATATATTCACAAGAACCACTTCGTATATTAATTTTTATAGTGGGTCCTTGTCCACGTGACCTATATAATGAAATGGCTGATGTGGCACACC
>JAUPMG010000006.1:8542599-8555754 GCA_031762675.1 Pachysandra terminalis | reverse complement strand
GCATGGCCTATGAAATCCTATCATACTCATAATGTCATTAGGCACTATTGCATAATTAGTATTCCTATAATCACATAAAATAGGAGTATTTTGGGTTCAATCCTAATAAAACTAATGGCCAATCATTCTATTAGACTTGATTATTAAACATTACAATTCGATTTCTATCAATCCTCTTAATAATGCAATCAACAACAGGGAATTAAAGAAACTAAAAATAACATAAAATTAAACCATAATAAAGAATATTAGAGTTTACACCAATTCTTCACAGGAACTTAGCTGCTCATAATACTTCCTCTTCAACTTGTTATGAATCCCCAAGAAAAATAATTAATTTATCCTATGACTAATGCTTTCTCCTCTTTAAAACGAAATTAGAAATCCTTATATATAGATAAAGCAATCCCAAAAGGATTGGAACTCTAATCTTGCAAGAACTCTCCCAAAGAAAACTCTAATTTCGGCTTTATTTTCGGACTGCCCAGAACAGCTACCTTGCGACTCGATTTGGACCCAGTAAACATTATAATTTTAATGTGTCTATTAGAGACAAAGTTGTAGAGCGCCGTTTTATCTTTCCAACGAGACCGAAATAACCTCAATCGGACTTAAATTGAGGCAATTATGACTAAATTATGAAAACTGCTCTGTGTTGTAACTGAAGGATGCATTGCGCTTGATCACAAATTTGGGCACTCGATTGCATCTAACTGTGCTTGATCGTAGTGTATCTCTGGGCTTTGTCCTGGGCTGATTCTGGACTTCTTCCTTTGGATTTGCTTGGGCTTCCACCATGGATCTTCTACATGGGCTTCAAAGTATAATTAGGCTTGAAATGAGGCATTGATTATTATCAATGAAGCTTGATCCCATTGAAGCTTTAAATGACTTAATTTAAGCCATTTTCTCCTTATCTTTATTAAATCTTCAAAACAAGATAAATGTATTAATTCAATCTCATTAACATCTCTATAAGACTAATAAGCATCAGTAATAAGTCTAAAAGTGCAATTAGACACTTATCATTTGATAAATATTCTTTTTCACGATTTTACTGGTACTGTTAATACTCATCTTCTTGAACACTTTCCAAACCAAGAAATTACAGACTATATTTGGCCTTAGATCTTTAAAGGCTCCTGGTCCGGATGGTTATTCTGCAATCTTCTTTCAAAAGCTCTGGTCAATCACAGGCCCAAAGATCATTTGTATGGTTCAAAACTTCTTTAGAACCAGTCCTTTCAGACAATATACACCATACATTTATCACCCTTATTCCTAAAACATATGCTCCCATCCGGAGCCACATAAGGGCAAGAGGGGGCAACTGCCTCCCTCAACTTTTTGTAAATTTTAATAAAATTTATAGTTTTTATATTATAATACACATTGCTCCCTTAAAATTTATTTTTGACCCCCATAAAATATTTTTCTTGCCATGTTGATCCCCCAAAATTCTCACTTGTTTTCAAATTTTTTAATAATTACTCTTTTATACATATTTTTTAAAATATCAAATTTTACCCATTTATTTATATCTATAGTTTAACTTTTTATAATTATATTCTTACACATATTTTTTTTAAAATTAACCTTATACCTATTTATAAGGTTGTCAACGATCCGAACTATCTCAGTTCGTATGAGTCGAACTTGAGCTCTATAATTAGGCTCACGAGTTCAACCTGAACCAATAAAAAGCTCATTAACTTAATGAGCTTGAGCTAAGTTTGGATAGGCTCGACTCGATTAAAACTAATCTATTGTTTCTTGTAAGCCGAGCCTTTTACGAGTCAAACTTGAGCCTAAAATATTTAACCAATTTGAGCCGAACCTGATCTCAAAATCTTTTAATGAGCTTAAGTCAAGTCTGAGTCTTACTCAATGTTTACAAGCCTGAGTTGAGTTGGATAAAGCTCGGCTCGACTCGACTCATTTACGGCCTTACCAATTTATTAATATTTGTCAAAATTTTAAATTTCGTTAAAAAATTTTATTTTCGTTTTAGTAGGCAAAATCAAAATCGTTTATGACCATGATCCAAGTCATTGAATATTGTAAGTGAGTCATCAAATAAAGAAAGGGCCATCATAGGTGTCAGCTATGGATGGGAAGCGTGATCTGAAATGTTAGGATCCTATATACTTGAGTGCTTAACCAAATGATCTGGGGACCCGTTGTCCCCTCCCCGTATCTGTTTCTTCTCGAATCCAATGTTTTATCTCTCCCGCTGGTTAACGAGTATCAGGACACAGCTTAACAGTATTCTTTCGTTTATCCAAGTACAAACAAATGCGTACAAGTACAAACAAATGCGGGAGTCAAATGCCTTGGCTGCTGCTCAATCCAAAATGGTCACTATCCTTGTCTCACATTCTTAGTGGGGCTATCAAATGCCTTGGCTTCAACGGCTTCTGGAATCAAAATCCCCAACGGATAAGAGAATATCCTCTCGTTAATCCATTACACTACAAACAAACGCGGCAGTCAATAATCCCATGCCCATTTCTCTTTTGCAGAGAATCCAAATCCTTCTAATCTTCCACCATTGATCCATCTGGGTAGTTTAAATCTTCAGAACACCCAATACCCATTAACAACAGAATGCTGAACTTGATGGGGATATGTCATCTGTGGAGATTTTTTATCTTGTTTTTGATCTTGAAAGAGATAATGGTGATTGGGAATCACATCCCAACTACTCTACAAGGCCCATTTAAGCCTGTAACTCGTCGTTTCGATCCTTCCTTACGACAAGGCAGTGACGACTTGCCCATGAATCATCCCAGGCTTACCAAGAAAGTCCCCTCAATTTTCCCAGAACAGATTGCCCTTGCCGTCTCTTCGGCGACTTCAATGTGGGTGTCTTGGGTCACTGGTACCTATCTCTGTCACTTGTAAAATTTGTCTGTTTTCTTCTTCTCAAGCTTGAAATTGTTGAATTGAGTTGGGTTGTCTTTGTTTAGGGGATGCTCAGATTGGTCCAAAGGTCACTCCTCTTGATCCTTCTACGGTTGCTAGTGAGGTTTGGTATGGGAAAAAATGTGGGAAGTATACTTTTTTCCAAAGAGGGATATCAACTGTTTATAGCCAATTGTACCCATTTGAGGGCCTTCTGAACTACACGTCCGGCATCATTCACCATGTGAAGATCAATGGTAAGAAACCCTGCAAGTGCTTTGTATGCTCTATAGTATATTGTGATTATTATGTTTTGAATAACACTTGCATTTGATGATATTTGTGGATTCAATCAACTGTGACTAGTATGTTTTTGTTAATTTCACTTGAGTGATTCTAATGTTTGGTTCTCTTTTCTATACATTCACATTGTCATTTTGACAAACATTGAAGCTGCTTGATTTGGTTGAGTTGTTAACAAGAAACAGTATGGATCATTGGTTCCTCCAATGCCTACCTAGTACCAATTCTAACAATTACCTATACTTGCCGAACGCATATGGAAATTACGATCTAGAGGTCAACATCGGTGATTCTAGTTTGCGACTATGTATCTATGGTAGAATGTTTGCTTGGTTTAGCAATTCTAATGTGCCCATAAAGTAGAGGTGCCCATTGCGTTCTTTGGAAGTCAGACAAAATTGAGAGGAATATCTATTAATTCATGCAAGAAAATTTTCTTTATTTGGTGGGTTTTCCGTGTAGATTTTTACCATATACTGGATATGATTTGAGGTTCTTGGTGAGAAATGTAATGCATGATTCATCAGATCAATTCTTTAGAAAGTTATTTCATCTTTCATGAGTAACTTTTTACCATATACTAGATTCTTAATATTTTGGTGGACTAACTTTTCTATTAAGATTAAGGTTCCAAGGCTTGTTTTAGGCACCAAAGGAGTTCCTTAAACATCTGATGATAATATTCAGTAATTCTTATAAAATCTTAGGCTGGGTACACTAAGTTATCTAGATTTCAATTTTCAATATTCAATGAAATTTCAGTGAGTTCCAGTTGTTAAAAATTCTTCTCTCATTGCACCAAATGGTTTTTTGACAATCGTTGAAGACATTGTTACTGGAAGAAACTCGACTCCTAGTGACATTTGGATGATGCATTTGTTTTCATGTTGTATGCTATTATATTGATTTGATGGATTATTCAGAAAGCATTAAGTGAAAAATTAGAAAAAAAAAAAGAAAATGAACTTTAACAAATTCTATAAATTGTTTATTGTTGTGTTTCCATTAATGTTGGATTCTTGGTCTTCTGTAGGCCTTAAACCTGGAACTAAATATTACTACAAGTGTGGGGATAGTTCCTTATCGGCTATGAGTCAAGAACATATGTTTGAAACTTTACCATTGCCTAGCCCAGCAAAATATCCTAGTCGAATAGCAGTTGTTGGAGATTTGGGCCTCACAAGAAATTCAACAGCAACTATTGATCATCTGATCAAGAATGATCCATCACTGATATTGATGGTGGGAGACTTAACTTATGCAAATCAGTACCGTACAACTGGCGGCAAAGGGGCTCCATGCTTTTCTTGTGCTTTCCCAGATGCACCCATTAGAGAGACATATCAACCCCGCTGGGATGGATGGGGAAGGTACTTGTGTTCTTTTAGGAATTCAATTTGCTTTCACCAGATTTAGCCTATCAATTTTTTCTATTGACAAGAACTTTGTTCCACCACTGCTCCAAGTTTTCCCTTTCTTTATGTTTTCAACAAAGCTAATTCTCCAAAAATTATTCCGCTTATGTTAAAATATTACAAGCATTAAAATTGCCACTTAATTTCTTGGAGATATAAAAGGAAGGAAAGAAATGTAATGGCCGGAAGTGGGAATTTTGAACTCCATAACACGACAGAAATTCTACTGAATCCATACTCATTCATTAGGTATATATTTACTCATATTGCTTATATTATTGACTTGAGTGTTCTCTCTTTAATGATCTTGTATCCAATCTATTGTCTTAAAGACGTGAATTAATCCGTAGACATGATTAATCAGAAATGAAGAAGCATGATTAACACGCTATCTATTGTCAAGGTTTGGCCAATATCAAATAGGTTGAAGAAAATCAAAGAAGTTCAACCCGTTTCTTTACTACAACCTGTTTGTAAAAACCTGAACCCAAACCCGTCAAAGTGCAGGCAGGTTTGGGCAGGTCGGGTTACAAATTGACACCTCTAATTATAGTCTCTATTTCTTACAACTTTTTTAACAATTGCTTGGTGAGTAAACCATATTTTGTCCTTCATCTTAGGTTTAATACTTCCAATGTATGCACATAATTTAGCTCTTACTGGCAAGAAACATAGTGTTAATTTGAAATTAGGGATGCTTGATGCGCAGAAAGATATTACATATAAGAATGTAAATTAATTAGAAATTGATCCATTTCAATATAGCACCATCATTTATTTGACGAAGCTGCTCATTTAGGTTTATGGAGCCCTTGACCTCGAGAGTACCTATGATGGTGATTGAAGGCAACCATGAGATAGAACCTCAAGCTGCTGGGATCACATTCAAATCATATCTTTCAAGATTTGCTGTTCCCTCACTGGAGAGTGGCTCAAACAGTAATTTCTATTACTCATTTAATGCAGGAGGAGTACATTTCATAATGTTGGGAGCATATGTTGACTACAACAGTACCGGTAACTTTCTTTGACCACAATATTCTTAACTTTGTTTAGTTTTTTTTTTTTTTTTTTTCCCTGATGTTGCAAGCTTGCTTCAAGGTTCCATCATTCTCAATTTTGAGTTTTCAGATTGAGATAAATCTTTTTTGTAGGTGCTCAATATGCTTGGCTAAAAAAGGATTTACGTCAAGTAGAGCGGAGTGTAACTCCTTGGTTGGTTGCTGCATGGCATCCACCTTGGTACAACAGCTACTCATCCCACTACCAGGAGTTTGAATGCATGAGGCAGGAGATGGAAGCACTTCTGTATCATTATGGTGTCGATATTGTCTTTTCTGGTCATGTAAGTCAATCAGTTACTGTTCATTCAATTTTCTGATCACTTTTAATTGTTCATTAAGGCTGCAGACTGCAGCTTTCCTAGGCTGATATGCACAATGGTCTTAACATTTAAGTAGCACCATGATCTCCTTACAAGTGCCTGCTTACAAGTTTATTTGTATTTCACGATATTCATAAATAAATGAAGCTCTCAGATTGTCTTCACACTGATATGACAAACCACATAAATCTTGCATTTGCAATGTAATTATGGTACATTGCAAATGGAAGGCTCTCCAGCTCAGGAACTGGAAGTCAACTGGACGGCAATCTAGCTCAGAAACTGGAGGTCCCAGGTTCGAGTCCCTGGGCTTACCTGATATATGGTCCTTGTGGGTGGGGTCATGTATCCAGGGTTTACCCTGTCCCCACTAAGTGGGGGTCGGGGTTCCATGTCACCAAAAAAAAAACAGTAAAATAAAATAAATAATGGTACATGATGCACATATAATCCATGTAACTTGCACCTATAGCTGAAGTACTCTACTCATGTTGAAATGACACAACATGGGTATGGGTATGGGATCCGTGTAGCCTTGTCCATTTCTTTTTCTTCTTAACAGATGTTTCCCCTATTCTAAACAGGCGCATCCTTTATCTTCATTATGTCATAACTATAAAGTTTTAATGCGAATATCTAGTACCATACTTTTGGTACTACTTAGTCTAAATAAACTCAAAATATATGATATACGGGTGAAGTCCCTATCTACTATGACATGGGGATTAGAAAAGTCTGACACCTAGACATACACCCGCATCCGACACTTGCACCCACCCAAGATTTCAAGTTTCGGCTGAATCGTTACATATTGGCTGAGTCGTATCAGAATTTAAGGTGGCCGATACGGTTCGGGCTTCCGATATTAGAGGAGGTTATATATCAACCAATACATTGATATGACCTGGTCCATGTTGGCCAGTTTGGGATCCCTGTTTCATAAACACGTTTTTAAGGGATTCTTTTCACCATTTTGAGCTCAAACGCTCTCCCTCTCTCACCCATTGCTTTGTATTGCTATTTACCTTCAGATCTATGCATTTGGTTGAAAAAATAACAAGGATTTGTATAGTTTCAATGGATTTGAGGCAAAATCTCCGAAATTCGCGATTTGCCATCAGATCTACACACTAACTCTCTATGTAGTGTGTGATCATTCTAAGTTTCTTAAATACTATGTAGGGTTCACTTGCATTGAATTTTCATATTATGTATGCTTTGTTTTGTTTCAATGTTTATTTTTACTTACTGAAAACCAGTTTCATTATGGTGGTATATCAGCTGCCTTTTCATTGATAAGTCACCTGCCAAATAAATTTGATTGGGCCGCCCCGCAGATCCATAGGCCTGATTGGATATGCTTTTCCCACGATCAAAATAAAAGCAAATTAGGTTTTTAGTAGTAGTAGTTCACAAGACCTCGAATTCCCGCGTTCCATCAAAACAATCTACATTTTTGTAGATTTTTTCTGATTTTTTTTTTTTTTTTTATAGTGGGGTTGGGTTCGCCCCGATCCGCATCGGTCCATATCAGCCGATACAGTAATGTCCCTTACATTAACATTTTGGATCTTTAAAACTGATTATAAAAATTTCCTTTCACTTACATTAACATTTTGAATCTTTGGTCTTTAACAGCCAAGAATAATCTGCATCTTAAAAAACAGTTCCGCTCACTTTGTCTAAAAAACAAATTCCTTTCACTTGGATCAATTAGCAGGTTCTCTAGCTTAGGAACTGGAGGTCCCAGGTTCGCGTCCCCGGACTTACCTGATATATGGTCCTTTTGGGTGGGGTCATGTATCCAATGTTTACCCTGTCCCCGCTAAGTGGGGTCAGGGGTTCCATGTCACCAAAAAATAACATTTTGAATCTTTGGTATAGAATCGCATACGAGTAGAAAAAAAAGCATCTTCTAACAAGTTTACACAATTCCTGAAGGGTAAATTAATCTTTGGATTCCTTCCATTACAGTCATCCTGGATTCCTTTTAGCTAATGTCCCAAGACCTTATATAAAAATAATTTCTGACCAATACCTTGCAAAACCCATTGCTTTGAGATATAGGAATGCCTACAAAATTGATACATGTCTTCGTTTATTTGTGCTGACATGGAGTTTTTGTTTCCTACATTCAGTAGTCCTAGTATATGCCCTACTAAGATCAATGAGAAGATCCTACATTCAGTAGTCCTAGTATATGCCCTGCCATCATCATACATTTTAGAATTATTAATTCATCCATTATGACTTTTCTTTTGTCCCATTTCATAAATGTAGGATATAAGAAGCAACCGAGTGCCGAAAAAAATCCAGTTTCTTGAGGCTTAAAACTACTAGTCTTTAATTCTCTTCTCTGGACTCCTTTTTATTGACAAAACAAGCCATGATACTCACAGGTTAAACCAATATAGAAATGTATTAATCTATGTTTTTCTCATCCCTTTTACAAAGCAAAATCCCAAGACATTTGTGAGTGAATTCATATGTTGGAATGTGCTGTTAATAATTAAAGAATTTTTTTGAGGATGTTAAAGTATATGAAATTTCTTAATATTTATGTAGATTCATTTTGCAACTTCTGTAAACAAGTCATTGATGATGACACTGCAACATATGATTACTTAAATGCCTGACAGGTGCACGCTTATGAGCGGATGAATAGAGTGTACAACTATACACTGGATGCATGTGGACCTATTTATGTAACAGTAGGAGATGGTGGAAACATCGAGAAAGTTGATACTGAGCATGCAGATGACCCTGGAAAGTGCCCTTCATCTGGAGACAACGTACCAGAATTTGGTGGTGTATGCCATTTGAATTTCTCTTCTGGCCCTGCTAATGGGAAGTTTTGTTGGGACAAACAACCAGAGTGGAGTGCCTTTAGAGAGAGCAGCTTTGGACATGGAATACTAGAGGTATACAATGACCTTGAATTTCTCTTCTCGCTCTGCTAATGTGTGTGTGTGTGTGTGTGTTTGTGTGTGTGTGTGTGTATAATGCAAAATACATATTTGGTGAATTTGATTAAAGGATATTTCACCTCCCTTTTAAAGGACCAGGATTCACCTGCAAATGATGGGATGCCGAGTATTATCACATTAGGGAAATTCTTGTCACTTAGAGAAGGATGGGCAAACAGTTAGAACTTAGGACTAGGTAAAAAAAAGATGCGTCCAGTCGTCAACGGGAATGAAACAAAATATTGTTGTAGTAAAAAAGGCATTTGCAAGAACTGTGTATGTGTGATTGCATGTGTGTGCAATAAAAATATTTACAGATTTAAATGCAAGATCTTTGCTGTATTAGTTAACAGAAGAAAAACAAGGTTAGAAAGTTTTATGGATAGGACTATGCAGGAATTTTACAGACCTAATGAATATTAGACTCCGGTTATGTTTTTCCTAGTGATATCTGTGTGAACAGTTATATGCAAACTGTAGCACTCTTTTTCCTGAAAATCATTAGAACCTTTTATTGCATAGGTCTTTCTTTATTTACTGAACTGGTTTAGATCAATTGTTATATCGGTCTCATTATTTGTTTATGTAATTCTCACAGGTTCTGAATTCAACATATGCGCTATGGACATGGCACAGAAATCAGAATACCTATAAGGATAACAGTCGTGGTGATCAAATATACATTGTACGACAACCTGAATTGTGCGTGAATGAGCCAACAAAAGAGCTGCTTAATTAACATGTAACTCAACTTTGGACAGGCTTACATCCCTAGTTGTCTTTACAATGTAAATATTTTTTTATTATTTCCTTTTGAATCAAATTTTTATTAAGTTAAAAAAATCTTGAAGCATTGAACAACAATATCTTGGTATATCATTATTCACACTCAATGAGGGAGTGTAAGAGGAGCTTTTGTAATTGCAATTTTTATCTACATGAATTTGTTGACCTACTTTCCTGCAGGGATGATGTGCCCAAAATATGATCCAATTGGATAAACCTTGAATGCCCATTGTATGAAACTTGTTGAACTGTTGTTGTTGTTGTTTTTTTTATAAGAATGAAGTAGAGCAGATGACAAGCTTTCAGCATTTTTAGATGCATCTGTGAGTTAACATTTCTGTGCTGAGTGTTGCATGGACCACCTTGTTCAGCATATTTTGGAAGCAATTCCATGTTTTGATTGATATGGATAGATAACTTAAGCTGATCTAGCATTGGCTACTCTGTTGGTTTTTGTGAAGGAAATTATCTGAATGGAAAATAAAAAAATTGGTTCCTCCTGTGTGAGAAAAAAAAGAACAGATTGAAAGACAATTGTAAGTACATTAGAACTAAATTTGGGATCAAACATCAATACAAACTGTTAAAATGTTAGCCCAACTGGACCTAAATTTGGTCAAACGTCAATACAAAGTGTTAAAATGTTAGCCCAACTGGACCTTAATTTGGGGTGGGTTCATTTTAGCAGTATCTACTTCAATCGAAACAGGGTTTGGTCTCTAATGTGGATACATTAGACCAGTTGCCCCTTAATTCGGGCTAAACTACTGGCTGAACCAAGGTTTCAAGGATCAGACCGATCCTTACAGATCTGGTCCGGACCGGCCAGTCCAGTCCATACCGGCTGGTCCTGTCCCAAGCCACGATACAACTATTGTATCGTGAGGCTTTGGACTAGACCAGATCGATCTGTATGGACCGGCCGGTACAAAAGGTCCAGTGTTTTTTTTTTTTTTTAATTTATAAATTGAACAGTCCAGATCAATAGATTGGTCCGAACTGACCAATACGGCTGGTCCGACAACCGATACAATCGGTCCGGCCGATCCCAAAAAAAAAATTGGGTGATCCATGATATTGCCCGAGACCGAGATGGGTCCGGTCCCTGATCCCAAGACTTTAAACCTTGGGCTATGCTCAATGTGCATCATTTGGTAAAAAAAAATAATAATAAAAAGGAGAATGAAAAGTAATATTATCACTCACGCTAGAAGGAGGGTTTGAACCTCCGACCTTGTGGTTAACAGCCACACGCTCTAGCCAACTGAGCTATTCCAGCTTGTTTGTTTAGTCGTTCTTATTAATTATATTTAATATAACTATTAATAGACATAATAATTTACGAAAAAGATGAAATCATTGCAAAAAATAAGAGAACTTTCTCTCTTGTTCGAAGAACGGGGATTTGGGGTAACGAATTCTTTTTTCAGTCCATTTAATAACATTGTAATTCAGCCATTGAAAATTTCTAAAAGTAGAAATATAAATCGAATTATATTTTTTCTTTCTTTCTTTTCTTTTTTTTTTAAAAAAAAAAAAATTACAATTCGCTTTACTTAGTTGAATCAAACACGTGATGGAGAATACTTAGAATGTAGAAATATAATTCCTACTCTCCATCGTTTTTAAAAAAAAAAAAAACGAACTTGCTATCTTCATTACGACTCTGTAACTTCATCTCCCCCTCGTACTCTTAAAAAAAATTTCTAAAAGTAGAAATATAATTCCTACTCTGTATAAAAACGAGGCTTAAAATGTACTAGTATTTCATTACCATCCCCAAGTGCAGATGCAACTTCTTTGATACTACTATTGATGGATCTCAGCTCTTCAGTAACTGTATCTGCCCCTCGTACTCTTTCACTTATGAGTCAATGATATACAGGGTTATATTTTATAAAAAAAAACTAACTTGATATCTTCTTTTTTAATGAAATAAAAAGAGGTTAGTGGGGGATGGGTTTAAAATAAATAGAAAACAAGAAGTTGAAAAGAAAAAAAAGACAAAAAGAGAGGAGAGTGGAAGATGGGTTTTGAAAAAAAAAACAAAAAAACAAGAAGACAAAGGGAGATGGATTTTGTATCGTCTATGAGAAAGAAAAAAAAATTAAGAGAGATAGAGAGAACGGGGAGATGGGTTTCTACAAAACTCAAAAACATAGCGGTGGATTCTTCTAAAAACAAAGAGAAAAATAAAGAGGGGGGAAGATTGATTCTTCTAAAAATGAAGAGAGAGTTGGAGAGATGGATTTTTTTATTTAATCGGAAAAAATGATATGGGTACAAGAAGATCAGAGTTTTAGTCTACAACAGAAAAAAAAAAAAAAAAAATTCAGAATTAACAAGATTAGAATAAAAGAGAAAAAAAAAAAAAAAAAAACCAAATATAAAGAGAGATTTACTTGAACATTATTATTATTTGTTGCTCGTCGCTTTCCTGCATCGGTAGCAGATTCTTGTTCATCGATAATGGTTTCCATGTTGGAGAGAGTTAGATGAGAACAAAACTGAAAGTAGTAGAATTGATGAAAAACGGTTTTTATCGGGAGGCATTTTAGCTTTTTTTTCTCCCTCAAATACTTCTCGTTTTTTAGAAGAAAATTTTAACCACATAAAGAGAAAATTTCTCACCCATTGTCTTTTTTATTTTATTTTATTTTTTATTTTCCCTCAATTCCCAAACAGGGTAGAAAGAAAATAATCCCTATTTCTTTTCTTTTCTCTCCTTTTCTTTGCTTTTCTTTCGATCCAAACGAACTGCAAAGAAATCCCCCTAATACCAAATCCGCTCTTAACCCTATTGAATCGGTATCAAGGCGAGGTGGGTTTGATCTAGATGTAATTAGCATATAGGTGAATGACACTGGACAAATTAGGATCGGATTAAGTCAAATCCAAATCCGACCAAAGGGTTACCCAACCCTAATCATTAGGGGCGGAGGCAAAACGGGTTACCTGTTTAGCCCACCCTATTACCATCCCTAACCCTTCGTAGATTTAAAAGGGATTTCTATCCAATGCTTAGGGTGTTTGGTTACACTTCTGAAATTAGCTGCTTCAGAATATCCATTTTGGTGAGGCTACAAGAGTGGGCTTGATGCTAAAAACTACGCTACGCCCGCTACTAGACATGTTCTAAAGTGAAACTTTTAAAATGATAGAATTACACTTTTATTTTTATAACACATTCTTTAGAAAGGCAAAGGTGCTCATCTAACCTAAAATTATGTATAATAACATACTTTTACATAATTTTTCTTACTAAACACAATTTAAAGCTTTTTTTTCCTTCACTTTGAAGAACTTCTATTTTGTAGGAAGCTATCACTTTAATATGTTAGAAGGGTAATTTTTTTTTGGTAATTTTTTTTTTGGGGGGGGGGGGGGGGGGGGGGGG
>JAUPMG010000006.1:8522914-8534132 GCA_031762675.1 Pachysandra terminalis | reverse complement strand
TATATATCTAGTAGTTTAAAATTTTGCCGAAATTTCGGTTTCGGATGAGGTGGCGAAATGCGAAATAAGGTTTTTTCGGATTGAATTATTTCACGAAATAATTGCACGAAATGGCCAAAATTTTAGCAAAGTTCTTCCACTTTACTCAAAATTGAAGGAAATCAAGAAATAAAATTTACAATTTCATTTTAAACTTTTTTACATTGTATATACTTTTTTTATGTTGTAACATAAATGTTGTATTTATTAATTGTAAGCTTTTGTATTATTTCACATTATTAATCAAAATATTATTTATAGCTTTTTTTTTTAAATGTGTATGTTCATAAATAATATATATTTTAATGAAGATATCACTTTTTATTGACTAATTTTATTATTTATATTTTAAAATTTATTATTTAGTAAGTATCAAAAAAAAAAAGAAAGAAATTGGTTAGAATTAAGTCTATATTAAAATACTTTAAATAAAAAAGTATATATATAATAAAAATAAATAAAAAATGCAGGATTGAAAAACTAGTGGTTGAATGTTTTACCTTCACGAGTTAAAACTAAGAAATGATCATCCAAACAAAAAGGGCAGAAAAAAGAAACAGCGCTGAATAGAACAGTAATTCCTTGATGTATTAGACTCTAGAAACTAGTAATTTAAGTCATGGCAGCAGATTCAGAGGATTACTGCCTACTGGTCCCCTTTTTATTACAACATGCATGGGATTCTTCTAACAAAAGAAGAAAGAAAGATAGAAACAAAATCTCAATGGAAAAGGGAAGATAGATACCCACTTCTTTCTTTATGTATTCATTTCCTTGTTCATCAAATTAAGATCAGTACTCCATAGTCATAGCTTAAAGCTATAAATGCAATGACAGATCAAGCTTCTGTTCTTTACCCTTATCATGATCACTCTCAATAATGCACTGACTCTTAGTGTTCAGCGACGATTCTCCTCCACTTCTTAAGCTCCTCTGCCAATTCAAGAAGCTCCCTTCATCCTCTCCATACGGATAATAAAAATTTGAACCCGCACTAGAACAAACTCCATTATCGAACCTCGGCGCTCCCTGTGATCCAAACCGATCAGAGAATTGGTATGAAGGATAGTGACCGAGGTTCGCAGCATGTGCAGTTATGTACATGGAAGGATTAAGCATTCCTAGATGATGATGATGGCTTGAGGCAAAGACTAGTGGCTGTGTAGGAGGAGATGAAGCCAGGTTGTATAGCTTGTGCTCTGTAGTACTCCTTTGTGCCTTTCTGGCTGCTGTTCTCTCTTTCTTGTGAGCATTTTGATGGCCTCCCAGTGCTTGAGAACTGTAAAACTTTCTTGAACAGAAGAGGCAAGGAAACATCCTTGTTGCTGCTGTGGCAGCATCTCCATTGTTGCAACTATCTTGCATGGCCATGCTTTCTGCAACTTGAACTGCTTTCTCTTTATCTCCCATTCCTATGAACATATAGAAAAGATCCTTAACTTTACTAAAGACAAGACCCCATTTGAGAAACTTAGTTCAAAACTCATCAGAAACTAAAATTAATGAGAATACCTACTTAAATGGCTGCAGAAACAGTTCAGAAGGCAGTACTGGGAGGAGTTGAAGAGTACTCTCTGTAGTTATTAAGAAGAGATTATTAGGAGGTTTACAGGCTTAGGGAACAGAAGAAGAAGAAGAAGAAGAAGAAGAAGAAGAAGAAGAAGAAGAAGAAGCGAGAGAGATCTAAGTCAGGAACTTGGGTGGGAAGGCATTTTGCATGAGAGGGAGAAGGGAGTGATTGGTGGGAGGAGAGATTGTGAAGATCTGACATTTATCGGTTTCATGGGCATTTGGGTTTCCTTGTGCAGACGGTTTAACTTGGTTTCATTGTCTTCTCTCATTGATTTAAGGTGACTTTAATTTTATTTAAAGCAGTTTTAATTACTGATTGGGAAGGAGTGGTGAGAATCGATGACTGTCAGAGTAGATGCCTGTGAAGATGATCAGGTTCATCATGTCTATGGCCAATCTGTAAGGGATTGGATGACTTAAAAGCCAAAGACACTAGTAGTCCCCACTTGGCCACATTGCTTCCCTCAATACTCTCTCTCTCTGATATCTTCTGCTTTTATAGTTATGGGGCTTGGGGCTCTATTCCCACTGCCACACTAACCTCACCTCCACCGGCAATCCATGCAATTTGTCATCCTTTTCCTTTCTTCTGCATGCACTGAACTTCATGATCTCTATTAATGGAAGACTTTTGAGAAAACTTGTACTCCTACCCCATAAGATCTCTCAAACATGCTTGTTTGGTCCTCGAGCTCTAATCTTTCCTCTTCAAGCTATAGGTTAGAAAACCCACTCCATCATGTTTGGGTGGATGATCCTAACCACTGATCAGATAGTCCAAAAAGGGAACACTGGTTCAGTTTTGGCAACTTCTGTTCTTGGAATTCGAAATTCAAAAAAGAGTTTTTAAAGTTAAAAACACTGAAGACTTTCAGCTTTATTTCTCAGTAAACTGGTCTTTGAGGCTCAGAAAGGGAAGATGGTAAAAGGGAACACTAGTGTGAACGGTCATATTCTATTAGCTACAATCCAAAGCTAAGACACTTACAGTGTACAGCAGCAAGAGGGTATGCTGTAACCTAATGGAGCACTCCTGCATGGTCAGTGATTCCCCTACTGTTTAAGAGAAAAACATGGAAGTACGGTTCTTATCAGACTGGATATATGGCAGAAGAAAAGCATCCATGATGATGATCCCAAATAGTTGGGATTGAAAACTGAAGATGTTGTTCCATTTTTCAAAGAAACATTGAGAGTACAACAAGGTAGTAGAGGTGTAAACATGAAGAGAAATATAAACTAAAAATATCCTTAGGTACAATAATAACTCAGCACAAAGTAAAAAGCAGTTCCTAAGGATCTATAATTTATTTAATTTGTAGGAGATCTAGCTAAGGAAAACAAAACTTATAGGTTACATACAGAGAGATACAGATTGATTTTAAGAAAAATAATTCAAAAAAAATAATACATTCAATTCTTGGAATGTTGACCATAACCAGCAAAAACCAATCAAGTTCCTGTATATGTTACTAAAACAGCAGTAATTTACAGAAGAAAAGGAGGATATGGAGTTCAGTTAGTGTAGGCTCTGAATCATCTCAGCTGTAGACAAATTACAAACAAGGCTACGACAAATAAAGATGAAACAACGAGACAATCTGAGAATTATAAACAACCAAAACATCTTCTTGGAGAAGTGCCCGAATGTTTTGGTTCTGGATGAGGCTCAGGCTCTTTGAGAGGAAGATGTTTAAAGAAGGCTTTTACTGCTCCTGTCACACCATCCTCATTTTCCATGGCCTTCGCCAGTTCAATAGCACGCTCCTTAACCTGTATTTATAGGTAAACAGAAGCATCATCCAATAAACCTCTCAGATAGACGTAATTTAAAGTTAGTAAACAGAAAACATTATCCAGTAAACTTCCAAAAGGTGCTCCTAATGCGACATTAAATAATTGCATTAATTTTTTCCATGTAGTTGTTCAGCATGAAATTTAATAAACTGAACCGGTTAGAACATGGAAGCAAGTCTACCACGATCAACCTTGGCTAGGATGTAAAGTACAATGGTAGAAATTGTCCTTGGGACTCAAGAACTTTCTATGCACACTATATCCGCTGACTACCTCGAAAATAAGTCCAGTTTTGTGGGAAAACAATAATACCTCGGGATCTAGCATGAAGTTTATTGCATCTACCAACTTTTGAAGTGAGAACTCATCAATTGGGATGGGTGGAGGACCTACTCCCCTTGCATGCACTCGACCTCCCCAGAAAGGTTGATCGCCGAAGAAAGGTACAATGGTTGTAGGACACTAAGTGACAGTAAAATGTCAATCAGCAATTTGTTGCATTAAAAATGAATAGTGACGAGGAAAAATAAAAAAGAAAAAGAAGAAGCAGTACTGCAGCTTTAAGGCCAGCAGCCGTTGTTCCAGCACCTCCATGATGCACCTGAAAGAAAAGTATCCATGGTCACTGCCAGGTAGTTGAGATTGAAAAAGAAATCACAAATCATACAGAAATATGACTAAAACATGGAAAAAATGTCACGATGTTAATTTAATCCTTTTTAGTACTTGGTAAAACAAATCTGTACATCCCATTTCATTTTAAGAGTCTAAGCAGAAAAGTTTTCCTCCGATATAAATGCACAAATTAGTCTGTAGTTCAATGGAAAAACTTAATCTTTCCAAACAAACAACCCAGTTAAGAAAATCTGTACTTGCAAAATAATATTTTTTCCATGGGTGACAAATGATCACTCCATTTTATTTGTATATTTCAATCTTAAATACAATTATACAATCAAATAGGCCGTACGGTATTCTGCTTTTTAATAGTAAAATGGGCTATCAAGAATAATTCCCAAATAGATAAGCAAATGAGGGAAATGAAAGGAAAGAGACAGAAAACAGGATATGTTGGAACTTCAGAGGGAAACAGTTTTTCCTGGAAACAATTGCTACCAACTAAGTTATCTTTTCATTTATTCAACAGCTTCAATTAGCGATCATGACATTTTATAACCTATCTGAGACCTCAGAGTTCAAAGCATGAACATAAGAATCTTATGGGATATGCATCATTATAATCCTTTTGGCATGTATACAATACAAGTTATATAGCTAATTTTTTAATGCTTTATGATGCTTATTATACAAAAAATAATTATTCTCTACGATATTATTTCAAAATGTTGCCAAATCTTAAGGTTCACAAAAGATGATTCTGACCCCAGCCAAATTCTGATTCTCCACATGTTCAAATGAGAAATAGGATCCTCCACCTCATCATAGGGTATATAACCCAAATATATGTATCTTCAAAATTAGCAGAACCAGTAGTATCCACTGAAGCAGTGCCTAAACTCAAGGATACCGATATCTAAGATATAGGTCACGAGTTATCTGAATATTCACAGAACGAAAGAACAATGAAATTGCAACTCCAATGCTTCATATACTGCATATATTTAATGCAATAGGATGTATAGTCAAGCCTTACCACAGCCATGCATTGTAAGAATAGCCAGTCATGAGGGCAGTTGTCCAGTAAGTACACAAAGTCCTTTGGTTCTGCAACTGAAAAACATATAAACAGTTCAAAGATAAGCTAAGGTGGCATTTAGTTTTGACCAATTTAAAAATTTATACCCATTTTTTATTAGCATGTCATTTTGGCAGAAAACGGGAGTTAGATTTGCTACCTGTTTTAAATGATTAGAGGTGTAAAATCAGGAAAACTGTGTAACCATAAATAGTTGAAGCGATGTTTCTAATCATGGATAAATGTTTCTCAAAGACGTGGCAAACTTGAGGCTACCAATTACATAGTGGCATACGTGAGGAAAAACAATGCTCCTTTGCTTTAAGGGCAGACGTATCATTTTTTAAAAACACGTGGCATATTTGTAGTTTCTGCCAACATCTTTTGGACATCAAATGAAGCTAAAATCAAAGCCAATAATAAGTGTGGGGGTTCCAAAATCAAATCCAAATGTGGCTAAAAGATATAACAACTTTCAAAAGCTAAGTAGATAAGCATCAGACTAGTAAGATCATGGCTGCATGACGAACATAGAGAGTAAGAAAGGGAATCATAGACTTACTATCCCCAAGACCACTCCAGCCTTTGTTAAGGATGCCTCTCTGTCCAGTAATTTCCAGTGCTTTGACAATTATTTGTGTCATTTTCTCTGGTTCTCGAACAGGCTGTCATGGAATTATGAAAGTTAAAAACAGCTGGAACTGGTTTTGTTATGCAAAAAAAAGAATGTGAACATCACAATTTGGAGGGTCAGTGGATGTATAACCATTTCGTGTTTTATACTGAAGTCATAAGTAATAGAAATATTTAATTATTATAGAAAATGAAGATAAACAAACCAAATAGAAGAGTGTTGTGCTTCTAGAATACCTCTCTCCTTCCTTCAGAGTCTCACCCCCCTCCTCTCCCTCTCCACTTAAATTTTTGGGACATGTAAGCTGGAAACAAACTCGGAAGCTATTGAATGTGGTGTCATACGCATCATGCAACCATGTGCTACTGCCTCAAGCCCACATCCCAACCTCTCTGTCTTTCCTTTTATATTTGGATTCATGTCTCCTCTCCTCACCATCTCCAAGTTTCATATGGCTTTCATGCATTCATGTCATCTAATAGAGCATTTTCTTTTTAAATTAAATTCATGAGTAAAATGCAGATCCTACCATTACCAGGAAAAAAAAAGGGGCAGAAAGCTGATCTTTTGCAAAAGCGGAATGCTATCTCATAGGTTAGTTTTATTTATTCTGGAAGGAAAAATGGGGCCATGAAGGGCAATCTTCTTGCCTACTTTGATTTCTTTAGTCAACAAACTTCCTGTCCTTTGAAATTCAAACCCTAATGATTGAGAAGCATAAGATATAACGATTTATTACAGTACATTATTCATACTTACAAAAAGTGATAATGATTACGGTATTTAGAAAATACATATTTTATGTACAAACATTAAATTTTCTTGTGTGGCTATATTAGTGAATGAGTATGCTGCTGATCCTTCCTCCAAGGCAAATTAGACTAGCTCGTTGATCATATATCAATTTGGCATATCAAAAAACAAAGAAAAGAAAGGAACAGGAAAAAGAAAATATTCAGCTAGCTTAAAAATATTTACGTGATTTATACTATATAAAAGGCTGTCTGATAGCCTACAAAACAGTAAAGCTCCAAATGTCTTTCTACATGAATGACGATGTTTTTAAGCTTGATCATGGATAATTGTTTCTCTTTATAAGCCCGTAAGTGAACATGGATGTCATGATTCCCAGTTGGATACTCTGATTAGCATTATATAATGTCGAGGACATCCCAATTAATAATTCTATTGTGGTTCTTCATACTGTGAGGGGCAAGGTTGTCAAATCGTGAATCGAATCAAAAATCGTTAGGGGCCAGTTAGAATCAAATCGTAATTTTGAATCGTAAATCCTAAGATTCATAGTAATTTTAGTAGAAGTAGGGTTTGGGGTTTAGGTTTTGAGATTTCTCTTAGGAAAAATGCTTTTTATTGTTTACAATAAATAAACATTAATTCTTTATGAATATTTAATTGTTTTAGAGTACTATATTCTATATAAACAAGGATCAAACTAGAAAAAGGAAATTTGTTCAATAAAAAAGAAGAGGTCATTTTTCTGTGGTGTTGTGAGTTGAATCATAAGAATTGTACGATTAAATCATAAATTGTAAGATTCAATGTATAGATCATAATATTCAAACATAAACCCATTTCTTCACTGATTTGAATCGATCTAGGGTCAAAACGAATCGAATCGTAAGATTCATACAATGAATTGTAAGAGTTTAACAACAGAGGTGAGAGGATAAAAGCGTATGCAATGAGTAAGTTATAGCATATTAAATCTTTGCCATTTTCTTGCATATTGTTTCTTTGTTTTTTCTTTTGATCCTTACAACTGAACAATTTTGTCCCACTCCACATTCATTTGGGGAACACACATAGAATAGGATTTGGCCAACCCCATTTGGAAGAAAAAAATTTGTTCTGACATTACCAGTGTGGTGTCTTCCTCAACAAAGCTTGCTACAGATATTATGGAAGGCTGGAGACTTGGCTAGAATATTGCATTCCAAAATTTTAGCTCAAAGAACACTTGTACAACTAGGTTTGTGATTTCCCAAAAAAAACTGTTTAATCACAAATTTCCCTCTTTTAAATTTTGAGTTATAGATAGTAGAGATTATTTGTTGCCGACCTACAGAATGAAAATAGATCAGGTAGTCTTACCAAATCCTCAAATTTGTCAATGATTTACTTGAGAGGACGGGCATGCTGGTGAAAAACACCATTCATACATGGCAGCTGAGTTGGTGAACTCCACTTGTATACATGCTCTTGCACATGACCCCACTTTATGTACCAAGTTTCAGCCCCAAACACACAGTCTACATTACAAAACTGAACACTTTCCCTGTTGAAGATTATAAACGATTTTAAGAAATTCTGCAGCTGCTATAATACACATTATAAAAACCAACACAAGTACTAGAGGGGCGAGGGGCTTAGGTGGTAATGCTTATGTGGCCTTTCTAGAGAGTCTTATGTCAGGTGGATGGTCTGGATTGGCCACATCGTCCCTCAACATGGCCAAAAAACCCAAGTCTCACCAGGAAATTAAATGTGGTGATACAAACAAAAAACCTTTTTTCCTTTTTACTTATCCTTATGAATCTATTAACACGTGAAAGCTTCATCAATGATATTGCTTGGATCTCAAACTACAGTAAAGGCGACCAATAAAAGAAAATGATCATAGAGTCAACGGGAAATGTTAGATAGAAGTGAATTGCAATTTAACATCCACCCAAGAAAATGTGTGCTATTAAATTATACTTAGGTTTCTCGTCAATTAGAACCGAACTAAAAACATTACAATGAAAAATTGAAGGACAAAAATCTGAAAAATAAGAGATGGAATATTTTCATTCCACAAACAGAAGTAAGAATTGAGGCAGTTTGATCTACAGAAATGTGTTAAGGATGCGTCTCCCCCCGCCCTTTTCATTTCCAACTCTTCCAGTTTATGGTAGATGTTGTCTTTCAAGAAATGTAAATATTAAATCTAGAGAGAAAGAACTAAGAAAGAAACTCACAAGGCTACCGAATCCAATATATATAGGCTTTTTACCAGCTGCAAGCCAGTTTGAAAGTGATACAGGAGGTTCATAACTCGATGCAAGGTCAAGGAAGCAAAACCCAACTACATCAATCTTGGGTCCCCAATCTGCAAACCAAATATTTAAAAAAATTGGACCGCATTAGATAAAAGTCTGACATTGACATCCTCTTGGCAGCAGAAGTATGCCAAGGGAACAATAAGATACAAAACAAGTATTATACATAAGAATATGTCATTAAGTAAAAAACTCCAACTTGCCATGAAAGAAATGTAACTTAGGAAACGACTATTGTATATCTGTGTATCTATTTGTGATATTATAGTGAGACAACATGAATATTCCTTAACCAGTTAATTGTCAAAGGAAAAAGAAAAAAGAAAAAAGGCAGTAGTAAATCCTAAAGAATACATTCCACTTAATGACAAGCATCTCTAATAAGATCCGAATAAGATAAGGGGTTCAATTTACAAAAGAAACATCATTGGAATAAAAGCACCACCCAAATAGAAGTTGAGAATGATAGAGAAGAAAAAATAGAATAATAAATGTGAAAAGAGGCTCAAATTACACAAGAAGCTCATTCCAGAGCAACACTTCCTATCTATGAATTCCCCTTTAGCCAACAAGTCTACTATGTGATCCACCAATCTCGGAACCCATGATAACAGATGTTCAAAGAGCATGTGCAGTCACAAATTTCGAAGCCCTTCGTAATACAGTAAGTATCCAAATGCCCTTCTTTTTTTGATGGGTAACCAACATAGAAGCGAAAATACAAGGGCCCAAGATGGGCACCAGTGCCAAAAGGCCCAGAAAATAGCGAAAAAACATGAAGAAAAGAAAGAAAGTAAAACAAGAGCCACAAAGATAATATTCCAGCACACCCCAGAGCGCAGACAAACAAGCCACTACCCCCATCATCCACCATCACCAATCATCTCTACAGATGGAACACCCGAGAACATAACGTCTCTCTCTACCCCGCCTCTAGCTAAACGATCGGCCCTGTCGTTACCATCTCTGCGAGTATGTAAAAATGAAGCCTAGACCGGACCACCCAAATGTCGAACTGTCCTAACAATATGATGAAATCTTTATGGGCAACTAATCGGGCCCACCATCCATGAAATCACAGATGCCGAATCCCCCTCTACCATCACCTGACTAAGACCCAGCCGAACTGCCTCCCCGACTCCAAAAAGAAGAGCCAGTAGCTCGGCCCTCAAAGAATCGCCTACCCCAACCGGCCCTAAAAACACATGAGACACCTGACCAAAGTGATCCCTGAACACTCCCCTAATACCAGAAAGCCCAAGGTTCCCTAAAGAGGACCCATCAAAATTCAATTTGACGGTTCCATCATGAGGAGGCCGCCACTGTATCCCTATCTGATACGCCTATGGAGATGTAAGAGCCCCCTCTGACCAACTCATCATAAGATCTAACATAGAGATGCCCCTAAAAGCAGGGAGTACCACCATCCACGAATTGACCATTAACAAAATGGCCTCAACAATCGAACCTATCGTCCTGCTCATGTCCTCCAAAACTCTTGAGTTCCTTTCACTCCACAGAACCCAGAGTGACGCATGCCAAACCCCAAATACAGCAATCTACCTCTCTCCCAAACCTAGGAACCACCACTACTCTAAAAGAGCGCCCACCACATCTGGTAAGATCCAATCAAACCCCAACTGACGAAGAAAGAATGTCCAAACCTCCCTAGCCACTGAACACTGGATGAAGAGATGGTCCACTGACTCTCCCTCCTCTCTGCACATGAAACACATATGGGGGCGAAAGCACGCAAGTTGGTCATCTTCGTTGAAGGTGATCACAAGTGTTAATCTTATGAAGGATTGCTGTCCAAACAAATGCTTCAACTCTAGGGGGAACAAAAGGCCTTCATACCCAACGATGAGGAGAAGACTGAGGATTCTCCGATTGAGGCCGAACAACAGACAAGAATGAACTCACTGAGAATACACCACTACTACAAGGACTCCAAATCCTTCGGTCCCTCAGGTCAGACCCAATAAATACATCTCCCAAGTCAACGAAGAGATCCCCTAACTCCACCAATTCAAGGTGAAGCAAATCCCGCCAAAATTCAAGATTCCAACCCAGATCGGAAGAAAACCACGAGAGGACCTCAGAGACGAGAACATTGCTATCAATGACCACTCTAAAGAGACGGACAAACCGGGCCGCAAGAATGGAATCACCCCACCACAAATCGTGCCAAAACCTAATCTAACACCCATCCCTTAGACCGAACTGCACATGACTCTAAAAAATAGGGAAAACTGACGAGACGTCTTTCCAAATACTGGTACTGGAACACCGAGCAGAATGGTTACTGTCCCACCCGTTACAATGAACTCCAAATTTACTCTTATTGTGGCAGCAAAACTTACTCTCCTCAATTAGAGAGAGTTTATATATTAACTAGAACTAGGGCTAAAACAGTACATA
>JAUPMG010000006.1:8434299-8446803 GCA_031762675.1 Pachysandra terminalis | reverse complement strand
CTGTGCCCCTCAGAACCGTGAACAGGCAATGTTCATCTGGCCTTCAAGCAGTTGCTGATGTGGCTGCTGCCATCAAAGCTGGATTTTATGACATAGGTACGAGCAGACCTAGTATGTAAAGGCTACTCATGGTTATATTGTCCATCGATTTATGACCTTCTCTTTTCAATTCAGGAATTGGGGCTGGATTAGAGTCCATGACCGTAAATGCTATGGGTTTTGAAGGGTCAATCAATCCAAGAGTCTCTCTCTCTCTCTCTCTCTCTCTCTCTCTCTCTCTCTCTCTCTCTCCACCCTAACTTTTCCCAAGATATACTGTACACGTTCATCTGGATATATTCTGTGCTTTCTGACTCCTTTTAATGCTCCAGGCAAAGAACATCACACAAGCCCAAGATTGTCTTCTTCCCATGGGTATTACTTCTGAAAATGTTGCACAGCGATTTGGTGTCACAAGACAGGAGCAAGACCAGGCTGCTGTGAGTTACATGGATTTATGAATATGTTGTGATCTTTGGATAAAGTAGTGTTGTGGAGTAATCTGACCTGTTAGGTATGTGTGGGTAGATTGAATCTCATAGGAAGGCTGCTGCTGCAACTGCTTCTGGTAAATTTAAGGATGAAATTATCCCCGTGGCTACTAAGGTAAGACATATTGGATTGTAATCCGTAATAACATCTTTTTAGTTGTTTTTTTTTTTGAGAAACAAGAAGTTTCCGACTGATGAACTGCTACACAGATTGTGGACCCAAAAACTGGAGACGAGAAACCTGTTACGATTTCTATCGATGATGGAATTCGACCAAACGCAACAGTATCAGATCTTGCAAAGCTGAAGCCTGTATTTAAAAGGGATGGTTGCACAACTGCTGGTATTCCATGATTTTGTATTCACTTTCTTGGTTGGATAATATGTTAATTCAATGATTCTATTTATTTCAGTTTTTATTGAAGGTGTATGGTGTATGTATGTATAGGGAATTCTAGCCAAGTGAGTGATGGTGCTGGAGCAGTGCTCCTCATGAAGAGATCTGTGGCAATGCAGAAAGGACTTCCTATTCTTGGTGTATTTAGGTATATAAGTTCTATTACGATAATATGTTTCTTAAAATTACCATTGTTAATTTCTTTTTCGTGTATGGCCCATGCACATGTAGATCTTTCAATTCTATTCTGCTTTCTGAATTGACCTCAACTTCTAGCCAACTCAAAAGTAGAAATATAAACTGTCACTCATTAGGCTGATTATGGCAGTTCTCCTATCTAACTCGTGAAGAGAAATGTGGCAATGCAGAAAGGACTTCTTATTTGTTAAGTTTGCCTTGTGCCTTGTGCCATTTTTTTTTGTTTTGCGGTGGTTCATTTGGGTGATGTTCTGATGAACTGTGCTATTGTCATTTCTTATTTGAGCTTTTACTATTTTCTAGCAAAATAAAGTATACAAGAAGAAAACATGTGAAGTATATGTGGCTGTTTTACAAGAGTATCTTGTGGTACTTGTACAGGACTTTTGCCGCCGTTGGTGTGGACCCTGCTATCATGGGTGTTGGACCAGCTGTTGCGATTCCAGCTGCAGTGAAATCTGCTGGTCTTGAGCTTGATGACATTGACCTTTTTGAAATAAATGAGGTAGTGCTTTGGCATGAATGTTATAATGCTCACACCTTATGCAGGCATCATAAAACTCAAAATGTAGCACTTGTGATTTGATTGATATTGTGTTAGGCATTTGCATCCCAATTTGTGTATTGCCGTAAGAAACTGGAGCTTGATCCAGAAAAAATCAACGTAAACGGAGGTGCAATGGCCATTGGTCATCCTTTGGGAGCAACTGGTACGTACAATTACATGTCGTATTTTGTAGAAAATTGGCAGTTTGGTGCTGTGAAAATATCAGGAATTGTTGCAAGTAGCATTAAAACAAATCTAGTTTTTTATGGTGATATCATTAAATTTATAGTTGATATTTGCAACCTGCTATGCTGGGATGATTGCCTTATGATGAATGTGACTAAATATTTAATACTTGAAACATCTATACCAAATGCAATTATAGGTATAGAAGTAAATGTGATATGAAGCTTCAAAAACGTCAAAATCAAGTCTGAGGAAAGAGAACGTCACTGACATTTTTTTGTACCTCGAGACCTTCTAAAATAAATTATCATTTTGTCTAACATAGTTCTTTATCTAGAGACTTTCTTCACCTTCCCTGAGATGGATAATTATCAATAGTGCTCCTGTCATATGTCATATCATAATGTTTTGTGTTTTTTTATTCTTGGAATTTTGAGATGCACAATCGATTAATTTTTTGTTGAATAAAGTTGTTACATCATATGCATTATTGTTATCATTTATGGGACAGATAAGCATTGTTACCCTGGTCAAAACTGTTATCATTAGTAAAATATGTAAATATTTGGGAGGTTTGACAGCTTCAAGCCTTCAATATTGAGTCTGGCAGAGTAGGGAAAATCATAATCTTTTTAGATCAAAAAGAGAATTGCAAGTCTCATATTTTGATGGTTGCATTTTAAGAGTTAGTAAAAACTAAAATTATAGATTTTAATTGTACAACGTAGGATGATATTATTTCCTACTATTTTCGAATTAACTTTAGGAAATTTATTACTTTTGGCATGCTTGAGGAACGCATCTTTTGTGGCTTGGACTTATTTCATATCTGATATTTCTAATCATGGGGTGAGACAAACACAAAAATAAAGAAATTAATGCTGAGGCCTCTTTCATTTCCTTTTTCTTTTTCTTTGGAACAATTTATTATTTATCACTGTAGTTTGGGGGTGGGGATACATTGAATTTATCTTAGACTTGGCATGAGTAATGCGTCATTTATACACTTTTATACGCAATAGTATCTTTGACTGGACCGCATATGACATGATTTGATGACCTCCATAGTACAATTTCTGGTCAGTTTTGGAGCACAGAAATCTAACCATATATTAGAAGTATGTACAAGGAGTTATTTCTTCTTCTTTTTTTTTGGTAATGTACAAGGAGTTGTTTCACATCCCAGCTTTATGTAATAATAACCAAGTACAAAGTAAAATGGAGTCGTGTCTCAAATTTGCACCATATATTATGCTCTACATAATTAATTTTAACTTGCTGAGGGGGTGAACTAGATTTTAAAAGATATGTTGTAACATAGAAATCTCTAAATGTTGTACTTGTGATTAAAATCGCAAACATAAATTGCTGGAGAGGGTAAGGGGTTATCATGCATGTTTTGGAGATGCATTCCTCTATTGTAGATCATAAGAGTTCAGATTCTGCTAAAATAAGTTCCTTAGTAGGCTAGGACATGTTATACATTTCAATTTTGAGGGAAACTGCAAACATTTGAAATAGGAGGATTTCGTTTTTTTGCCGTATAGCCCGTGGATAATATAGAAGAGTTTCAAGATGAGAGAAATATTGATGCAAGGAAAATTAAGGTACCCTTTCGAAAAGGGTACTTTCCGGGAAGGTTTTACTAAATTTTGAGGAAATTTAAAACAATTCCCCTTGATGTCTCGTAGACTTTAGTTTAAAATGGTGCTATGGAAGTAGCTTTTGTAGCTCAAGTTTGGCTTATTTTCGTTTCTCAATGTATAGGAGGTAACAAGCACATTGTTGTTTTGCATGTAGATGATGCATTAATCCTTTAGAATGCTATCATGGATTACCTATTTTCCATTTAAATCACAATCATAGTCTATAGCATCATAGTGCTAAACCTATAATATGAACTGTAGAAACTGAATTTAGGTTTTATTTTGGTTAATAAGGAGCTTTTGAATGGTTGTTGACACGAAAACAAGACTCCTTGATCTCTGGCATAGTCTTTCTGAAAGATCAGAAAAATCCATTAAACTACAAATATTGGCACATATGTACCCTGCTCCATACAAGCCAACTTTTGAACTTCGGCAATTAAATCATCCAGCAAATATAGGTGGAGAGGATATCCATATATCGCACAAGAAGTGCTGGAGACTAGAATTCATCAGAAAATGGCTTGTAATGGTAACATAAGCAATTGTTCTATGCAATATGCATCTGAGGAAGATGAATGGGTTGTTTTGAGTGCAGTATGCTCAACCCATTGAGTGATTAGAGACCGACACAAGATAGATGTTTACTCTTGAAGGGCTACCATGCCATACTCAGTTGTTTGTTTTTGTTACTTAAATCTAAGCCATATAGTTGGAGTTTTAGGAATGCTAACATCAAAATAATCTGTTTTTCAGCTCATATTATTTAAGATTCAGAAGTTAAGCATAATGTGGAGCTCCTTTTTGTCTTCTGTTACAGGTGCCCGTTGTGTAGCAACACTATTGCATGAGATGAAGCGTCGTGGAAAGGACTGTCGCTTTGGTGTGATTTCTATGTGCATAGGTGAACCTCTCTCACTCACACACATATGCACACGCATGTATGATAGTATTTTTTTTCCCTATGGTCTAAAAATAGGATATGACCAACTGTTAAACCGTAAATGCAGGAACTGGTATGGGAGCTGCAGCTGTTTTTGAAAGAGGAGATTGTGTTGATGAACTCCGCAATGCTCGAAAGACCGAAACCAACAACACTCTCTTGTCAAAGGATGCTCGATAGAGGTCTATCATCCAGTTACAGGGTATTTAGTGGTTGCCCTTGTTGTAATCGTCAGGGTCTGCAATCCTAATAAAACAATGCAATAAGATGGGGCATCAATTTGGTGGTGGCTTGTTAGAGCTATTTCTTTTCTTTTTTTTTTGGTAATAAAGTGGAGACACTATTTAACTTTTATTCAAATCTCTCGTTATATAAGGTGTTTATGCTTGTTTCTCTGCATGTGAAAGTTACTTTTCAGGAAGTTAAAATAAGGTTTGGGTTTTATATTTGACAAACGGTTTAGAGGTATGAACTTACCCTGTTGTTATACTGTTCTTATTAATTCTGGTTGTGGAATGAAACCTTTGTTAAGAAAGAAAGATAAAGCGAGATGAAGAGGAAATCAAGCACACAAAGATACAGATTTACATAGTTTGGCAAATAGTGCCTTCCACATATGCACTGCGCCATAAATTAATTACATAATAATTTAAACTCAACTTGATTCTTCTTGTTACAGTAGTATGATATAAATTGCCAACAAAGTGCTAAATATGATGTGATAACAATAATGCAATAACATGTCAATGAAACACAAAACAGTCTTAACTGCGCATGTTTCTAGAAGTGATTCCTGACCCCAAAAGTGCTTCAACTAAATAAATAAGCATTTGGTACTATTTCCTGCTTCTGAAATCACGATTGTCGGAATCAGTATTTAAGGATTTAATGAAATATGTCCTATCATCTTATATGCCCTTTTAAAATATTTATTTTACCCATGTTATCTTTATGAACAAAACTCCTACAAAATATAGATTTCCTATTGTATACAAATTTAACTTGGAAGCGCTTTTTCAATAGGTGTTTACCAAACATCTTCTCCTACTGCATATAGATTTCCTATTCTACACAAATCTAACTTAGAAGTTCTTTTTCAATAGGTGTTTACCAAACATCTTTTATTCCTCTGAAACAGTTATTATAGGTGTTTACCAAACATCTTTTATTCCTCTGAAACAGTTATTATGAAGCGCTTCGTAAGAATCAATTTTAAGGAATTGCTTCTACTTCCAAGAAGCAACGCCAAACAAGCTTATGAAATCCAAAAGTAGCACAAATCCCTAAATTATTATGAATTGATACTGTAACAAACAGATTCAATAAACTCTTTGTTCTCAAAGTAACACACATAAACCTACACTTATCCAGACTGGGGATAACCTTAATCCTATTTTATAAATATAAGCCCTATCGAATGTAGAAGAAAATACACTAAATTATGTTTAATTGTTTGACAAAAATACCTCAAACCAATCTTCATAAACTCAGCAGCAAGTCATTGGTAGCTTCTGTCAATTCATCATCCAATCCCTTGCTAATGTGTGCCGCTTCGCCGTCTTCTTCTTCCGCTCTAACCACATCTCAGCAGCAACCCTCCTTATCCTGTGCCTCCAACTTAACAGCCCCACAGCACCCACGATCCATATCATGCGCACCCTTCCCAAGCTCCAATCTCCTCTCCAGAAACTCAGAATTCTCCTTCCAAACCTCCCCATTGGAATAGACCTCTTTCTTCCATATGGGAACTGATGCTTTGATCTCATCTATCACAAACTTACATGCGTCTAATGTGTCAGCCCGATGGACGGATGAGATTGCGACGAACACGCTAGTCTCACCAACTGGTACTGACCCCAGACGATGAGCAACGGCAATGGATTCGAGATTCCATGACGATCGAGCAGACGAACAGATAGATCTAATGCAGCGTATTGCCATGGGTATATACGCTTCGTACCGAAGCTCCACAACAGTTTTGCCTTCAAAGGTGTCGCGAGTCGTTCCAGAAAACATTGCGATGGCACCGCATTGAGGAGCACAAACGTAATTAATGTATTTAGCAAGATCAATTGAGGTATCAGGCTGCTCCAAGATTTCGACTAGGGTTTTCTCTTCCTCGGTGGTGGCCATTCTCCGCCAGCTACTTCGCAAGACGATTGGCCTTATGGGATGCAATCAAAAGTAGAATTTCAAGTTACCATATCTAGACCCTAATTTCTTCTAGCAACAAATGAGGAACAAAAAAATCGGAGAAAGAGAGACGTTACCTTTGGCTTAGATAGGAGTGAAAAGAAATCGAAATCGACGAGAATACCTCATTCTGAATTCTTCTTCTGGTTCTTCTACTTCAGTCCATTCCTGTTCCCACTTACCACATGATTTTCCTCCACCTGGACGCAGAGCACAACGATGATATCTGAGTAAAAAGGAGAAGGGAGAACTAGGGAGAACAGTTAGAAGTTAATAACTTTGTATCTTTTACGGCATGAAGAGGTTTAGGAAGGATGAAGTCAAAAGGCTTATTTGAATTAAAAATCCAAACACTTCCACAAGATAGACACAGTTCAAGAAAGAAAAAAAAAAGATCCTAGATCTTTGACACGAATTGTAAACTCAAATCTGCTAATCAGTTAATAGATTCCAACCAAAATGATCAAACAAACATCATCCCAAGGCATTCTATGAGGCCCCAATCACCTACAACAAGTAGCTGAACTCCAATCTAATGCTCATGTTGAATGTTCAGAAAATAATCAACCAAGAAAAACAACATTTTAAGAATGAAACGGTCTTAAGGTATTACATTCCTATAACGCTTTCTTTCTTTGTGATGATAACTAGCTGAGAAGTCAGAAGTGTGTGTGTTTTCTTTTCTTTTCTTTTTAATCAAGAGTAAGGCCATCCAAATCAGCAGCAGCCCTTTTTAACTCATAATCTGATATAATAAGAATAAAATGTTTCGAAAATTGTAAGGTTATCTGATGACCATCTCCAAAAGAAAATGGAAAAACTTAGGAATGTCCCCACAAGTCCGTGTGATGTGTTTGAGATAAGGAGAGTTAATTGATCACCTATTTATTTGGTGTGAGGTTGCTCTTTCCATATGAACTTCTTCTTACAAGCAGTGAATATAACTTGACGTAATTCATCCAAAAATTTTGAAGCACCCTGAATTCTACAAAAATCAGTTCCAGTAAAAGGTGAATGCGCCTAAGTTCAATGCGGTGAAATATTATGAAGATAAATAGCTCATTAAGACAACTTCAAATTTTCTTCCAGTTCAAAATTCTCTGTCTACTCTAATACAATAATGTTGAGTGATCCTGCAAAAGAAGAGAAATAGAAAGGAGTTTAAGTTTGAAAGGAGAGTATACGTCTTGGTATCAGTTCTGAAATTCAGTTATATTTAACTTTTTCGCTTGAAAGTGACGTTAAACTGGTAATCAACATTCCACATCAAGGATTATTTTTTTTCTATGTAATTTTGCTTCATAAGGATCGCCTCTCTCATGTGTAAGGCTGCCAAGAATTAAATCTGAACACATCTATGGTAGACAATAGACATGTCTCGCGTTTTTTTTTTTTAAATGAGAATAATCAATTCATCATCATCATCATATGCCTTATCCCAACTAGATGGGGTCGGCAACAGGATTCCTATTCCTCCAACCCAATCTGTCAAAAATCATATCTTCAGTCAAATTACGAGTATGCAATTTCTTTTTGATCGACTCCATCCAAGTTCTTTTGGGTGGGTCTTCCTCTCCTCCTCTTAGAACCTTCAATGATTTCTCTCGCACCTTCTCGCAGTTGCTTCCTTGGTCTTTGCTTTATATGTCCAAATCATCTTAATCGACTTTCCTTTATCTTATCTCTTAATTGAGACACCCAAACAACCTCGAATATGTTCGTTCCTCACCTTATCTTTCCTAGCCTTCCCACACATTCATTTCAACATTCTCATCTCAGCAATATTCATTTTATGTATATGTTGTTTCATTGTTGCCCAACATGGATCACATACAACATAGCAAGTCTAATGTTCCTTTTAATTTGAGTAGAACACGTAAATCGCATAACACTTTAAAGTACTTCTCCACCGAAGCCATCCAGTTCTAATTCTATGAGCAACATCTTCATCAATATTTCCCTCTTTATGGATAATTGATCCTAGATAACGAAATTGATTGCTTTTAGGAATCACTTGATTTTTTTTTTCTTACTGTTGCCTCACCTCTACTATTGTTTGTGCTACAGTTACATTTCATGTAGGGATGGCAATGGGGCAGGTTAAACAGGTAACTCGTGTCGCCCCTAATGATTAAGGTTTGGTAACCCATATGTCGGGTTTGGGTTTGACTCAACCCGCCCCGTTGCCATTCACCTATATTTTATTTATATATTTTTTATGTAAAAATATATATTTTATAAATAAATATGTTTAAAATATTAAAGATTTGACTTACAAAAAATTTATTTTTAATATATCTTCCATCCGGATCAAACTAGCCCGCCCCAATAGGGTTAGGAGCGGGTTAGGGTTTGCCAAAACCCGCCTAGTTGCCAATCCCTAATTCCATATACTCGGTCTTAGTTTGACTTATTCTAAAACCTTTTGATTCCAAGGTCTCCCTCCACAACTCTAATTTTTGATTTACTCCCTCTTTAGGTTAGTCTACTAAAACTACATCATCTGCAAAAAGTATACACCAAGGCATCTCCTCTTGAATATGAGTAGTTAATTCAGCATTTAGGCCTCGTTTGGTTGCCATCTTGGTAATGCATTCTAGGACTTGGAATGAATTCTCACAGATGAATGGTCGTTTGGTTTGCAAAGGCAGAATGAATTCTCCCATGATGAAAATAATATCCTTCATCACAGAATCACTTCCAGCCTAATTTTAGATTTTCAAACTTTTTGCAGTAGTAAACTTTAAATAAAATGAGTTGTGGTAAACTTGTAAATACACTCTTTCTATTACAAATTATTTTGGAGTGCTATTATCAAATTAAAAAAAATATATAATTGTGCAAAGATTGTGTGGCTATAGGATTTATAAAAAATAATTATAATTAAAAAAATAAAAAAATTTGGTCAAGCTCATTTTAGTACATGTTAACCAAACATCTATATGAGGTAAGAACTCATTTTGTTACATGCTACCAAACACGACCAAGAAGCCTTTAAAATCAGTTCCTAAAATGAATTTATTGAATTGATTCTTGGAATGAGTCCCTAATTTAGAATTATAACAAACGAGGCCTTAGCCACATCCTTTGTTATGTTTTGTTGTGTTAATCATCATAAACTTTGCCTATTGATCTAACGGTTAGAACTGTTCCACGTGTACAAAATTACATCATCTGCAAAAAGTATACACCAAGGCATCTCCTCTTGAATACGAGTAGTTAATTCAGCCATAATTAAAGCAAAAAAGATAGAGAATCATAGCTGAACCTTGATGTAAACCTATCTTTGAATACGAGTAGTTAATTCAGCCATAATTAAAGCAAAAAAGATAGAGGATCATAGCTGAACCTTGATGTAAACCTATCTTTACTAGGAACTCATTTGTCTCGTTGCCTACAACTCTCACCCTAGTTACCGTTCCCTCATATATGTCTTTAATAATTTCGATGTCTCTGATTGATACCCTTTTCCTGCTCAAAACCCACCAAATTAACTCTCTAGGGACTATCGTATGTTTTCTCTATATCAATAAAAACAAAGTGAAGATCTCTCATCTTCTCTCTAAACTTCTCCATTAATTGTCTTAAAAAGATAGGGACTCGTAACTAAACCTTGATGTAAACCAATCTTTACTAGGAACTCATTTATCTCGCTGCATACAACTAGTTAACGCTCCCTCATACGCGTCTTTAATAACCACGATGTATCTGATTGGTACTCTTTTCCTGCTCAAACCCCAGCAAATTAACCTTCTAGGAAATTTATCATATGTCTAGATCAATAAAATCTATGAGAAGATCTCTCTTTTTCTCTCTAAACCATGTACAAAATCATTTAAGAAATTAAAACTAACAGACTCAAAAGATAAGAGATTTTTATTATCTAAAAATTGAACTTGGGCACCAAGTTGAATTTTAATTGAAGAATTGTTCATTAATCCTAACAATCTTCAAAGCAAACACACAAAGTGAGGTAATCATCAAACAGTTGAAGGTCGGAGCTGTTTTAAGGAAAATTCCATTAATTTGAAGAATTAAAAAAAAATGTAAATAAGTAATGTTTACCACATGCTATCCTCTAGTATATATCAATGACCTATCTAACAATCAGTTTAACTGGTTAATTGTATGGAAAAAAAAAAAAAAACGACAAAAACAATTTCAGCACTAACACCAGCTTGATAGATAATGCAATAGACACAAATGCATTTCAGATCTTATCCCACAATTCTATTTCAACAGTGACTAAACAATAGAATAAAAGATAAATAGCATTTCCAGATATATATCAATAGACTAACACAACACAAAATCCAAACAAGAGAGCTCACCAGTGACAAGAAGCAACCCAGATGCAATTTGTTTCAATAAAATAACCCTTTTGTCTACGCTTAAACCTCCCGGCCAGAAAATCAAAATCATCCCTTGACTGATACTTGCCTAATTCGATTAAAAAAAAAAAAAACACGAAAATGAAGTCAAAGAACCCTAGAATCTGAATCACCAAATACCTAGGATGAGAACCTAGAGCCGAACCTGAGATTCATGTCATCAGCCGGACACTACTACGGAGGCTCGGCTAGACTTGCGATCTGTCACCGTGTTTGACGATTCCTCATGATCTGAGACTGAGACCCATAACTATGCTTAATTCTTGTGTTCTTCTGTTGAAATCCATTCGAAATATCCTTTTTTGGGCGGTGGGAATCGTGGGATACATCGGGGAATATGAAGAAGGGCGAGTTGGGCTGGTTGTGCTTAATTTGGACTCGGTTCACCCGAATCTAGTTTGAACTGAGTTTGTTGAGTTCGGGCATTAATTAAATAAAAATAAGAAGAAAATTATATTTTTATGAAGGTAAAATATATAAAAAGTTAGATAATAAAGGTAACATACCATCATATTTATATATTCTTCAATAGGGACAGAGCCAAGAATTTATTTTAGGGGGCAAGATTTGATTTGTTACTAGTGTGATTATTTACGGGTATCCGTAAGCTTAATAGATTTGAATTGGTGTATTTTTCGGAGTTCAACACTGCATACACATCATATTCATACGCATTTTATAGTATATTATTTATTGAATTATTAGGTGTTTGTACAATTATTATGATGCATGTGATTGATTGCAAGATAATACTCTGTTGTTTGATGTATGTTTGAGTGGTCTTATGTGCATGATAATAAGGGATTTGCACTTATTGAGTTTTGCGAGCTTGCACATTGATGCAAATATTCCAGAAAGGCAGTATTAGGACTTGTCTAATGAGGGCATGAGTTAGAGAGGATGCTTGGACTCAAGCGGGATTTTATCATTTATTTATGTTAGTTATTTTCTAAAGTAGAGACTTAATTTAAGATGGCTTTGACTTCCTTTGGTGGTACAGGAAGGGATTTATTATCTATTATTGATGTTTAAAGACTTTAGCGGGTTTTGGAATTAGGGTGAGAGGACATAACTGCCCCCCTCAATTTTTTTAAAAAATTGAATTGATAATTGCTTTTGTAACATGTTACAAATTGCCTCTATCAATTTTGCTTTTGGCCCCGTAAAGCTTTTTTGTTACCCCCTCTTAACAATTTTTTTTCACTTTTGTATCCTCAACTCACAAGGGGTAGGGCTGTCAACAGATTAGATTCGGACCGGATCAATACAAATCCAAAATTAATTTGGTTAAAAGTCGGATCGAATTGGATCGTACTTTATCGGATCGTCGTATCATAAATCCCTTGTCAAATCTAATTATTTTCGAATCGGATCAGATTCGAACAATTATCGGATTTTTCGATAAACCTATTTTATAATTATAAGAAATCAGATAAAAAAGAAATATAATTTGATATATATATATATATATAT
>JAUPMG010000006.1:8407012-8434199 GCA_031762675.1 Pachysandra terminalis | reverse complement strand
ACTTTTCACTCATATAACCATCCTACTATATATCTGAAGACTAGGGTATCAGTAGCATCATAATATGTTAAGGTCCGTCAACAGAGGTCTTGTTCCAACTTTCAAGCTCCTGCTGTCTTCTAGTTTTGCTTATCATTCAATATTTCCATGTCAGTAATTCAATAAGAAACTTAAGACAATACGAACCTTAATCACAAAACCTCCTTCCTGAAAAAGGACATGAAAAGTAACACGAGGGGAAAAGAGATTAAGATATTGAGCAACTAGCCTTTAAGGGTGCAAATATTCAAGTTCAGCAGATAGAGACAGACTTCTGATTATGAAATCAAGGAAACAAGTTGGATACAAGAATCGAACTCTGGGTAATGTTTTTGAATTAACTGAAGTGATGGGAAGAGCAATTCCAAAGATCTCATTTTAAGAATCCAGTTAGTCAAGAAGAAATGGGATCTTCCACCAACACAGTCTGAAACCATAAACTTAAAATAACTAGAAATTAAATAATAAGAAACATTACTCATTGAAATCACGTTGAATTTGGAAGAAATGACCAGCATTCAATTCACTGCCATTGCCAACTGCAGCTTCCAGTGCTTCCAAAAAATGAATTCTCTGTGTGAAAAACAATGAATGATTTATCATGCATAAGGAAACAGAAGAGATTATTGGAAATTTACAATTAAGGTTTCATAAGTGTTAGACATGCCTATTTCCTAGGCATTCACCTGAACAACAAACTTATATAATTATATTATAAGTTATAATGCAGTTTATAAAATCACTAAGATAGTATTAGTAATAATGTACAAGTGATAACTAATTTAGCAAAGATTATGTACCAAATGAGTTGATATAATTACATATTTAATTAAATATATTAGTAACAAGAATAAGTTAATACCAGTTACATAATTGCATTATTAGTTAGTAAACTTCATTTGTATAATTGTTTATACTTTTTAATACTGCACCCATCAAAAATATTTTTGTATATTGTACACCTCTAATTAGTATAAAATATCCCATATTACCAATAATAAGTTTTAAGTAGTACCAATAATAATTTTTAAGTAATAAATTACAAATTAAAATAGATTATATTATCAAAAAAATAATCACCTAGGAGCACACTTGGCATCGAAGGTCAACACTCGGTGCTAGCTTGCCTAGGATAGTGTTGCCTGGGTTACAAATTAGAATAGATTATATTATCAAAAAAACAATCACCTAAGTGCACACTTGGCATCCAAGGTCAACGCTCGGTTCTAGCTTGCCTAGGATAGTGTTGCCTGGGCCCTTAAAAATCTCCTGGTCACTTAGACGAGTGCCTTTAATTCTTGCAGATATCTTTCATACTCTCGCACTTAAGTCCCTCTTTTTCATTCTTGCAGATATCAACTAACAAAAGGAATAAAGTATGGCTGAGGATAACAAACCCAAGTTTAAGTTTTGTGGCTGTAAAGTTCTCTTTGGTTATGCAGGCCTATGAGGTTCTCTTCAGTTAAAAAGGCTCATATTCGTAACTTCAATGCCTATGAGGCCCAAGCATTCTAAACGCTCGTGAGGCCAAGTGTTGTAAAGACCCTTAAGGGTCAGGTAGGTATGTGAGCCACGGCTAGATGCATGTGAGGCTTTTGGGTGCTCACATATGGTATCCAATCTGGTAACTTGCCCAGAGGCCCAAGTTGGCTAGGGAGGCATGTGAGGCCATCCTTTTAAGCTTTAAAGGTTCATAGGGGTCTCCCTCGCTCAGTTGTGCAAGACCAATGGCTTCTTTTGTCTTCATAATCAAGTGACAAGTTCCGGATCTGGCACCATAAATCTAGTTTACAAGCAAAGTTGGGCAAAGTAATAAATATTTGGGTAAATTCCAAAAACCTCCCTTGAGGTATGCGTTAATTACAGAGTCCTCTCCTCATCTCTCTTCACCTTTCTGAAATGACACTTTCCTCCCTGTAGGTCTGAAGGGAGCTCACACCAAGGTTTCAAGGATCAGCCCGATCCGGTCCGTACCAGCAGGTCCATACCGGTATCAGCCAGGACTGGTCCGGTCCCAAGTTACAATACATTTGTTGTATCGTGAGGCTCTGGACTAGACCAGTACGACCAGTACAACCGATACCGGTACCGACCGGCTTGTACAACCGGTCCGGTGTTTTTTTTGTTTTTTTTTTTAATTTATAAATTGGACGGTCCAAACTGGTATCAATCTAGATTGGTCCGGTACCAATCAGCACTGCCGGTTCGGAGACCGGTACCACTGGTCCAAAGATCGGAACGGCCAGTCCGATGACTGGTAGGCCAGTCCACAATTTCTTTAATTTAAAAAAAAATAATAATAAATAAATAGGCAGTCCACTTTTTGTACCGTATCCAGACCGCACGATACCGCCAGTCCAGACCGGGATCATCCGGTTCCCGATCCCGAGACTTTAAACCTTGGCTCACACTCACCTCCCTTCTGTTAAGTTATTGTCAAGTTGTATGACAAAAAGTGCTGATGTCAGCACATATTTACACCTTTTTGGAGAAAATTACCCCTCTTGAGTTTTATGGTGGTTAGAAGAAAATGAGGATATTTAAGTAAAACAATAATAAAACGTTACTTTTACTAACAGATGTATTCTAACAAGGGGGAAAGTATCATTTCAGAAAGGTGAAGGGAAAACTCTGTAATTAACGCATACCTCAAGGGAGGTTTCTGTAATTTACCCAAAATATTTCAATCCATATTAGTTTAAGAGCGTGCTGAGGACAAAATATGTAATATCTCAAGGGGGACTATTGAAGATGAATATGTAGTACTGCGATGTGGAGTATGTATGACATATGTGTGTGTGTGTGTGTGTGTGTGTGTTAAGAAATATAAATAAATAAATAAATCTGATAAGATAATATTGCGACTGAATGATATAAGTAGGATAATGATTACATTAAGTTGTTTCAATACCCATCTTTATCTTGCTGTAATCTTCCTATAAAACAATGGTTATTGTAATAGGAAATTACTAAAGTTAGCATCATGGAATAAAAGATACCACCTTCTCACTAGTGGAATAAAAGATACCACATATTTCTGCTTCTATATATATATATATATATATATTGTAAATTCAACAAATGAAATGTAAGATAAAGGTAGAAAGCAATACCGTGTCCAAATCCATGTCTGGAGGAAACTGCAAATTCATTCCACGAGATGACATTCTAGGAGAACGACTGCGAAGGCCACCCCTCAAACGTGCCATTCTCGTATTAGCACCTCGAGCACGATTTCCTGACTGAACTGGAGGGTTTTGGACAGACCGCTGTGGGTACTGTCTATATAAATGTGACATTGTTGAGTCTCTCTGTGAAACGCCAAGTCAAATCATTTATGATGAAACAAGTTATTCAATAATGACCAAAGAATTACCTATGAACAAAATAAGATGACGAGTGTTACCACAAAAGTAATTGTCCAATGAATAAAGCAGAATCCATGGTTCACAATTATTAAGATGAGTTTCATTAAGAAAATACATGGAATAAGAATAATATCATGATTTACAAAGAGTATATCAATCACATTTCTGTACAAAGAAAAAAATTGCAACTTATTGATACTTGTCAGAAGTTGCATGGGAAAAGAAAACATGAAATTTTTCATCATCCTTCTGCTTGTTGAATAAAGACTCATCAGGCCTAGCTACTCTTTAGTTAAGGTATTCATAGTAGCACACAATAGTTTTCTTGAATCAAAATTGGTAAAGAACTTTCTGCATTTATAAAAGTTCATGTACATTTCTTAACCTGATTTAAATTTTGGTCATTAGATTATTGAAACTCAGTATTAAAGGCCAACTCACAGAATGTGATACGCGAGACATCCCACGAGATGACGCCAACCGTGCATCCTCCTCTTGCTGCAATGTCCACGCTAAATTTGCATCAATCTGTTGATAGGCATATATATATAAAAGAGCATCTGGTCAGAAAACAAGTTTTACCCATCTAAGGAGAGTACTTCATATCAGAGAAAGTAAGTATCAAATTGAGAGAAAGAGAGAGAAAGGAAGAACAAACCTCTCCACCCCCAACTCCTGGCAACTCATGATAAAACTGTTCTTGAAGTTGACGAGCCAAAATCTCATCAGCTTCTAATTGTATTGCCTTAGCATGGGAGTCGTCATCAAGCATATGGTTAACATTTTGGGAAATATTGCATCTAATCTCAGGAGACATGTCATCAATTTCTATGACTGGTTTCAAGCTTGCACAACGATGAGGATTTTTGCTTCTGGCTGATACTCCATTCGGAGTTTCCCTAGAAGACCCAAGACATGCAATTTCCGAGTCATCAATAGTCGAAGTAGAACATTCACCAGGATTATCCTGAGCTAAACCATGTTTTATACGTCTTTTCATTAGCTTACGGGATCCGTGCCGTCGTCCACTTTCTCTATCTGACTCAGAAACACGAGAACGCGCTTGAACCATATGTGAACTATGCCCATTCAAACAAGAGACTGAATCCTGAACTTCAATAAGAGCAATTTCAGGACTGTTGCTTCCTCCTCCTACATTATCACTGTTTTCTGTCCTGTTCGCATGGTGTTGATCAAGAAAATATCTAACGCCATTATTTTTTCCAGCAAGATAACCTTCCTCACCAGACATAGAGGAAGATGTTTTTTTTAAATGATTGCGTGCACTTCTCCAACCACCTATCTCTTCAAAGCATCTAAAAGCGTCTGTGCAACCATCAGCCATCCCATTAACTCCCTTTGTGGAATTTAGTGAACTTCTGCAGGAACATGACATACTATCAAAAGAAGATCCCAAGAAGTTAAAAATAAGAAGAGAGAAAAACACAGAAGTAATTCATCAAGAAAACCAGCAGTGACAATAAAGGAAGTGTCATGAAGGGGCAAACCACAAACAATGGATCAAAATAGCAGTTAAGACCTAGTCAGTAAAGTTTAAAACTAAAATAAATGTTCCACGTCACTGAATTGTCACCTTCAACTCAAGAATACAGGGAAACATCATAGAATTTGAATGCTTTTCAGGAATACTAAAGATTAAGATGTCGCTCACTTATTCAAAATACCCATTTGTATGCCTATTATGTCTAAAAAAGAAGCACTAACTAATATAATGGTACATCCACCCAACCACGCTCCTGAGACCCTAAAATGCAACACTTATAGCATGATTTTTGTGACTGAAATCTTATCCAATCTTCAAATTAATGATGGTTACACAAAACAATAGAACCTTATCCTAACTAATCAGATGACAAAAAAGAAGTCATTATTGACAGGACTACGAGGTTAGAATTAGAAGGATCATCTCCTTTGTTAGCAGAGAGTGACTCGGCTACTTCTATCTAATGGGAGATGGCAGTAGACAAGGGTCATTGCGCCTTTATCAATTCATCCAGTTGATCTTGGTTTTGTGTCGGGATTGAAACATCTCATCATCCCATGTCCCAAGGTCAGCCAACTCGCGGATAGACTGCGAGCAAGGGAGTGGGGAGGTAGCAACTATTGACGGGAGTGTTTGGAAGGGAAGGAGTAGTTGTGTGAGGCTGTATATGGCCCCAAGCTTTGAGTGGGTACACCTCTCTATCTGGAGTTTTGTCAATTCAACTTTCTCTTTCTTGAGGTTATCTTTGGATTTTTCCTTTCGTACATTCTTCCTATTTCATTTACAATGCACATCTTTGTTATTCATAAAAAATAAATAAATGAAAACTCATCAAATATATTAAAATTAAAAATGATTGTAATAAAGCTACTAATTGGATAAAGAAGAAGATAATTTCAAAGAAAAAAGAAGCGCTATCTCATAATCAATATTAAATAAAAGCATATTATGCATTATTTAACATTTGTTTGATAATGGACAAGTAATAAAATTGAAGTTTATTTACATAACTTTCAATGACCAAATGAAATGCATTTTTTATTTTATTTATTTTTGGTTGTGGGGGAAATAAGGAATACCTGCCCAATGAATATATTTCTTTGGCATCATGCTCCTTTGATGGATAAGAATAATTCAGTACCCTTTTTCCTTTCAATCTATCAGAAAAATTGCCTTCAGAGGTAGGACTAACAATGTCTATCAGACATGATGAACCATCAGGAACCACTCTCATAATATCCTGTCTACCATCGCTGGAACTGTTCTGATGGCTTTCGGCTGATTGTTTAGCCCTTGCTATATTATATGGAGAGATACACCCATTGCGCACTAATCTTCTCTGTCCAGTGTTTCTAGGTAATGTAATAGAATGCAGAGATCTAGACATGTCTGTTTTGGGTTGAATGCCACTGGATAAATCAATCTTCTTCCCACAATCCAAACCTGCACCAGCACCACTCTCTGTATCCTCCATTTTGGTCTTCCCTTTACTGGCATCGCCTGATACCTTCGAAAAGTTCAGAGGGTTATACAAAGAACAGTGATTAGCTGCCATTGATCCTTTTCTCGTCTCTTCAGACAAAAGATCTTTTGATGGACTATTGAGAAGAGCTCTTTCTGGTATTCCAGTGCACTTATTTCGTGCACTCAAATCCAAAAGCTGGTTTATATCTTCACAAGCATAAGATCTAGAAGGTGACTTGGTGAAGATGGTTTTTCCTTTATCAAAATTTGTGTTACCCGGGATTATTTTCCTTTTCATATTTCTACCATTAATAGAATATGCAGAGCTACAAGGGAATTTTTCGCCTGATATAAGATCATTAAGTTTTCCCCTAGTTGCATCTTGCACTTTGACATCAGGCGCTAAGACTTCGGCAACTTCAGAAGAATCACTATCAAGTTTAGCTCTTTCACCTAGATGATCATTGCTTCCACTACCCCGAAAAATAGAAGGCACGTGGTCGATATGCCTATGTCGAGTAGAATGTCTAACCGCATGATTGGTGGTGGTCTTGTCTGCCATCATTTTCCTAAATAGACGAGCGTTCTTGGAAACAGATGAGGAATTTCCTTGCTCCTTTCCATCACAAATACTGGGATCTTTCTCAAAATGAGAATACAATTTTCTGCTGTTTCCATTTTCGGCGATGAGTCTGCTCCTTCCACTCGGTCGATCAGAAAACCCTTCACCCAATATATCCAAATTTCTTACATCACTAGCTGCTGATGAGTGAGCCTGGTTGTCCATAACAATATCCTTTCGGGCCACCAACCTATCAGGAGTGTCAGGAACATCTGGTAACTGGTTGATGTCCATCTCTTCCATATTTTGTCCCTGCATTAATCCCAGTGAGTTAAATAATAATGATTAAATATACCCAAACAATATTGAATATTTCCTTTTGGTCTTTGATACAAAACCTAGACATAGATGCTGCAGTTACACCCACAACTAAATCAGCATCTCCTTGTGGAATCAAAATCATCAAATGGAACAAGATAATAGCAACCAAAAAAGATCTTTTTTTAATTATTTAAAACATAAAGAAAAGCAAAAAGAGCTTCAACCCAGATAAACACACACAACATAGATGTTCAAAAAAAAAAAAAAAAGATCAAAAAAAAATTACAGAGAGAGAGAAAGAAATAGGATAATTACACTTTTTCAGTCATATATAAAAATTAGAATAAAAAAGAAAATCTGGATTCAAGATGAAACCAATAGGCCAGTTCATCTCAATAAATAAAAACAAAAATGAATCAAAAATCTAAAAAAAACAATTGAAACCATAAAAATTAAAAAAAACAATAATAATAAAAATAAATAAATAAAACTACTCAACTCAACCAAAAAAAAAAATTTTTTTTTTTTAAAAAATTATTTATAACATAAAGAAAAACAAAAAGAGCTTCAACCCAGATAATCACACACAACATAGATGTTCAAAAAAAATTACAGAGAGAGAAAGAGATAGGATAATTACACTTTTTCAGCCATACATAAAAATTAGAATAAAAATGTCAATCTGGATTTCAAGATGAAACCAATAGACCAGTACAACTCAACAAATAAAAACAAAAATGAATCAAAATTTTTAAAAATAAAAAGATTCGAAACCATAATAATAATAATAATAATAATAATAATAAACTCAACATCAATAAATGGTAGAAAGAGAACTGTGGAACACCAATGAAATTTTAAAAAATAAATAAATAAAAAATACCAACGATTACAGAATTTGAAATTCAAAATCTACAAACAAACCCTAAGAACAGGTAGGTAAATTTAAAGAACAAAAAAAGAGAAAATAATACAAAAGGAAACACAACCCAGATGAAAAGAGAAGGAAGATTACAAGATTTTGGTGCTCGTTCAGATCCAACACTGCAAGAAGTCCCGATGTAGAGTTTAGGATGGATATGTCCGATGGAGACGGAGCCATAAACAATCTCTCTCCTCTCTCCTCTCTCTCTCTCTCACTTTTCTCTCTTGTCTTTCTTACCCCTCCTTCCATATGCAATTTCAGAATCTCTAGATGAATGGACGGTTCTAATGGTTGAAGCACGGTAATAGTCTATATCGTACTACAGCGTAAATTCTTTTTTGTTAAGATTCCACAACATAAACGGCTGGTCTTGTTTTCCTCGTCATCATCGATGAATCAAATGGTTAGTTCGTCTGATCAGGCAGATGGTCAGATTAGAGATGTCTCTACATGAGACTCTTCGAGCGGTCGATACTTGATCAACCGTAAGGACCGCCATTCAACGAGGAGCAACCCCGTCGACTTGTCAGTTAAACCGGATCTGGATTATGGTCTGATAGTTTGATTCAACCTTGGTTCAGTATCCTGAACGGAATGTGAAATGATAAAAGCGAGTATCCAAACCTCACTAAAACAACAAAAATAAATCATAGTTTTAAATTTCGGATTTTTCAACGATTTCGGATTCCCAGACGAAACCAAAATATAGGATATTTTGGCAAATTTTCGATGAAAACATATTTTTTGATTAAAATAATCAAACAAAATAAAGGTATTTTATTTCGCAAAATTTCAAAAATTTTACCGAAATAATTTCACTTTTTTTAATTTAAAGTATTTGATATTAATTTTAGCCAATTTCTTTCTTTTTTTATTTATTTTTTTAATAACTACTAAGTAATAACTTCTAAAATATAAAAAAGAAAGTCAGTTAATAATGTGAAATAATACAAATTTCAAAAAAAAAAAATAACAAATAATATTTTGATTAATAATGTGAAATAATACAAAAGTTTATAATTAAGTAATAAATACAACATTTATGTTACAACATCCAAAAAGAATACAATTATCCAAATATATTCGATTCAGATTCTAACATCTAAAAAAGTACAATGTATAAAAGTTTAAAAATAAATTTTAACTTTATTTCTTGATTTTCTTCAATTTATACGGGTACGAAATCTATTTGTGTACCTGTATAAGCAAATAATATTAATAATAATAATTAGTAATAATATTTATTATCTATAATAATTAATAAAATAATGTACCCAAAGAGGTTGGGACTTAGGAGCTTTGGATAAGGGGGTTGGGACTTGGAAGCTATGGCTAAAAAATGAATGGTGAAAAGAGTGACCATTGGTTGCTATTTATAGAGTTTAAGTGCCTCATTTTTTTTTTTTTTTACTTTTAACATAGCTTTTGAACTTATTTCAACTGAAATTTCAAAAATTTCGGTTGAAAAAATGAATATTTCAACTGAAATAAAATTTGCAAAGTGAAAATATTTCATTGAAATTTCACCAAAATTTCAACGAATTTAGTCACTTTTTCGCCAAAATAATTATTGCCGAAATAAGACAATTTCTCATTTCGGATCACATATCCAAAACTGAAATTTCACCGAAATTTAAAATTATGAAATATATATATATATATATATATATAAATTAATTTGTAATTGTTGTGTTTTTGCTTGACAAAAAGATTTATTGATAAAAATGAAAATTAAATTAAAAGTTTAATTTATTTTTTTTTTATTCTTTACTAGGAATGGAAAGTGTTCCGCTTTGCTTCCTAACATTGCTCTTTTATATCAAACACTACCTTTTGGATTCAATTAAGCTTAAATCAATTAGTTTTGGGATCAATTTTAATCTCAATTCATCAGAATAAACATCTCTATTACATGTGTGGTGGATAAGTATTTTTTATTATAGACGGCATGTTTGGCATTGCTTCTTTGGGTCTTCAAAGTGATTCCTAAGCCTAGAAGTGATTTAACCTACACATTAAGCGTTTGGTAAATATGTCTGAGAAGCAATTCCAAATGAAGCGCTTCAATGAAAAGCTGATTCTATTGAAGTAATCGACTCCCTGCTTCTCCAAATTGCTTTTGCGAGAATCAACTTAATCATTAAAGTGTCATTTTTATCAAGCCTATTTTATCCTCGCATCATTTTATAACACCCATTTTACCCCTTCTTAACTTCCAGAACTAAAAGCACCTCCTAAATATGCATTTATCAAATGTGATATTAATCTGAAACTTTTACAAAGCGCTTCAAAAGATTCAACTCTGAAGGAATTGCTTTTCCATTTTTTCCTTTTAGGAAGCAGTGCCAAACAATATCCTTAATGTGTATCGTTAAAGCACTTCTAGGGTCAGGAATCACTTCCAAAACCTAAAGAAGCAATACCAAACATACACTAAATAACCAAAACATAGAGCGAGAGTGGGAGTGGGAGCAGAAGTGAAGAAAGCATCAAACAAGTAAATCCATTAAGCACTTAGTGTTATTTTTAGCTTCTTAAAGCGCTAAAAGCGTGTTCGGTAACATTAAACAAATAAATCCATAAGCAATTGATGAAGATTTCAGCTGTCAATTTTGCAAAAAGTTGTTTTGCCGACATTAGTTCAACTTTGAAAATGGCATTGTTAACATCATTATTTTTAGAATAAGTAACTTATGGGCATCCATGATTAAGTGCCCCCATTGAGTCAATTATCCAAAAAGTACTTGGAACAAAAAAGCATAAGCAGGACCTTAGATTCCAAAGCACGTACATTATTGCCCGATGAATTTAGAAGAATTCAACATAGTGGCTGACCACCTGTCATATGGTCATTGGATGTGTTAAATCATGACTGACGAGTCAAACTTAGGGATGGCAATGAGCCAGGCTAGGCCGGACTCAGGCCGGACCATACTCTAAATATAAGAGTACTTTCGTTGGCCTGAGCTTCGGGTTTAACAGTGTTTGTTCAAACCCACCCATTCTATCATTTGCCAAATCGGAGCCCGCCCATGTTTTCCCAAATGGAGCCAAAGTATTGCTACTTTGTTGTTACAAAGAATTAAACCCTCCACCAACACCAACAGAATGTGAAGTTCTCACCACTAAACCATAGCCAGGATGATGATGATGTGCGTCAGTGAAATTTATATATTTACTTGTTATCCGTCTTCACATCCTCAGGCTGGGGAAGGCCGGGCTAATCTAATATAAATCTGAACCCAACCTGAAAAACTAATTGGGCCTTGATTTTCAATCCAATCCCGCCCATACCGGCTACTAACCCTTGACCAAGCCTGCCCAAATATAGGGCCCAGCGGGTCACCCGGCCCATTGCCACCCCTAATCAATGAAACATCACTTTTAAAAAAAAAAAACATGTAATGGCGAGAGAGAGAGAGAGAGAGAGAGAGAGAGAACAGAAGGTTGACAGATCAAGCTGAACTGACTCATACATGTTGACAGCAACCATGTTATTTAAAGGTCATATATATGGTCCAATATCACTATCACTCATTTGTCCCCTTCTATATACAGTCAAGCTGGTTCACAGACTAGCCTATCTGAACAAAAAAAAAAACAGGAAAAGTGAATGCAAAACCATAGAAAATGAAAATCTCAGAAATAAACACTTCCAGATGGATCAAATGCAAATATCTCAGCCAAAGAAGGCCAATCTGTAGTATACCAAGAAGAAGAAACAGCAAGAGAAATCCAGTCAGATCTTTTAAGTAACCCATGGAGGCACTGGTTTAGGTCACAAGCAATGGATGCTCACAATACCATGGCATCCAAAGTTATCATAATGGGGATATATATATATATATATATATATATATATAATTAAATCTTTCATTGAGCTTACTAGAAATGTAATGGTCATTCTACAGCATCTCTCACGTAATAATATATTTATGTAAGAAGGAAACTTTAAAAGGAAGCACTTAAGAGACATTGAAGATTATGAATCCCATAAACTAGAGCTGGGTCGATGAAGTGGAAATGCACTTGAGTATAAATTATCTTTAACAGCAATTAGATCGGGCATGAAACAGACCGCTGGGCAATCAAGAAACATATTAGAAATATAGAATTCAAATGTAGAATAAGACTAGTTAAAACTAGGTAGTAAAATAGGGTAAGCCAAGTAAGATGGTTAGTCATGCACAACAAAAAGTCGAAGAACAATTACAGAAAGAGTAATGAGAGCAAGGTTGGAAATAGAAGAAAAAAGAAATAGAACATGCCTCTATAAAGAGTGATATAAGCCAAATGAGTATGATCATGCAATTGATGCCAAAATACTTGAATTTGGAATATAATGATGATAACAAAAGAAATGTCCCGTTAAAGTGCAAGGTGAGTTAGTCAATCATCCACCTCTTCATATGTATTATTGAGAGGTTTCTTTGGCCAGCCAACAACAACATATACCTTATCCCAACTAGTTGAGGTCAGCAACACGAATCCTCTTCTGTCGTTCAAATCTGCCAAAATCATATTCTGAGTCAGATTACGTGAATTAAATAGTTATCTAACCGGCTCCTTCTAGGTCATTTTTATTCTTCCTCTAGCCCTTTTCTACGCTATCCAACATCCATCTCAACATCCTCATCTCTGCAACACTAATCCTATGACTATGTTGCTTCTTTGTTGCCCGAGATTCTGCTTCATACATTTTTGGATCGCTTAAAGAAAAGCTTTATTATAAAATTAAGAGAGGAAGGGAACCCACTGATGTACACGAATGGTCTACATCAAGTGTGCTCATAAAACAGTTGTTTTGCAACATTTACCTTTTAGCTCGAGTGTTGTCACATGCAATCGCATATGGGATTGTGTGGTCGCACAAGCAACCAGAAGCGACATAATCACATGTATGACCATGACTTAAGCCTTTCGTGTGTGTGTGTGTTACCAACGAGAATATGAGCAAAGTTGTATGATCGCACATGCCCTGTGCAGTCGCGACATCAAAACTTTAATAAATAGCAATGTTTTAAACATTTGGGGTGTTATCCTATAAATATTCCTTCACTCGATTCTCAACCACAAAACGCATCCTCTTTAGCAATACTCTGATACTCTCTCTTTTACTCAATTTTCAATTTTGCACTTTTTACTAATCTTTCTTCCGGTGCTCCTATTAAGTGTATTATGTAACCATGTGTGGTAATGCATTACACCAAATCTTATACTAAATACTCTTCGGCCTAATGGACAAAGATTCCAGCTTCACCCAAATCTATGCCTTCAGTGACTTCACCAAACTATATTTATATATCTTCTCTTAATCACATACCAATTCCACTTTCATGATCATGCCTCAAAGATTGCTTCTTCTTCTTGTAAACGCGATGCGGTTACACCACCAGGTTATCATTACTAGACACTGGATTGACTTTCACCAACACTAGCAGAATAGATTGCTGCTTCTCCCAAGTACACTCCAGCTTCACAGCCAGTGCCTTCACCAAAAACAAATGGAGCTCTTCACCAATATGTACTCCCATCTTCTGGCAAGTGTACTTTGGGTTCTCTGGAACACACACTAACATCTCTATCGGAGTAAACAACATTGGCTTCTCCTTTTGAGTACCAACCACCTTTTCTAATTTACTCTCTTTTGGCTCTTAGGGGCCTTCAAATGATCAGTGAAGTGATTTTCAATTTGCATGCTTGCCTATCTGCAAATTGAAAACATTGAGCTTGAGTGGAATAGAAAGAAAAATCCCATTTCGTTTGTCAAATCTAAAGATCAATTCCCATTCAAAAATGACAAGCAGTCACGAGGAGCAGACAATCATGTTTGGAGGTCTCATCTGTGTTGGCCACCAAAATACGGAAGCTTTCTCTAAGTGTGTGTCAAGCTTCTTTTTGTTTACATGGTCATTCCGGATTGTAAACTTTGTTTACCTCTTCTTACTCCAGTTAAATTTTTCTTAGTTTTTGAAATAGTTGCAAACTTGCAACTCGAATTTAAAAATCTTAAAAGCAGTGGTTTGTTTAAACCAAAAAAAAAACGTTACATAACAATACAATGTTAAATCATTGGATGCTTACAATTCTGGCTTGTTTTGTTTTCATCAGAAATTTTTACGTTTAAAACTTTTAAAGATGATTATAATACAACAAGCAAATAATGCACATACAAACAGCTATGCTTTATGGAGTGGAACATTGACAAACAAGAAGGAACATGTTCATATGATGAACATAGCTGAGATGAGAACATTAAGAATAATGAATGAAAAGAATAACTAAAAGAGAAAGAGAAAAAAAAAATTAATTGATTGCATCCTAAAGTTTTTGGGAGTAGATGCAGTAGGAGATAAAATAACCAAGAAAATTCAGATGGTTCGGAAATGTTAAAAGGAGAACATGAAAAAGCGGGGGAGTTGATGGCACAAATTGAAGGCACTAAAAATGCACAAAGTATTTCATTCTACTAACCCAAACTAGTAGGCGAAAGGCATTGTAGACGATCATAATCTCAAATAATATATAAGAAAATTTAGATGATAATGATATTATATCCTCGGCAAGTCATATTTATACTCCAACAACCACATCAATCAGATGGCCACAAACATCAAATCAATAGCGTTCATCTTCTTTTTCTCTTTTTTCTTTCTTTCTTTTTTGGTTGATAAATAAATCAATAGAATTCATCTTGACATCCAAATAGTGGGGTCTGTAGTAAGTCAATGATTGTACTGACATGCCACCCGCACAAAAGGAGAGCATGAACTCACAGTAGCTAACTGATCCTAGATAAACATATGTCATGAATTCAGGGACTTACAGAGCTAAGCATTACAAGTTACATATCTTTGAATAACAGCTGGAATTTAGGTACTCTCTCTGGAGGAAGAGGGCAAGTCACGATCAGCTTCCCTTTCATGGCCCCTCTAAATATTGCCTGCAAGGATAATAAACCCAATTTCACGCATGCCTACAGCTAATGTAGAACTTTTTAATTGGTAAGTGAAGCCAATGTAGTATAATTTTACAGAGAGAACAACTACAAAAAAAAAGTGACTTTTCACTCATTTGTCACTTTATTGAATTTTAAACTTACTTCGAAATCCCTTTAATAACTTTTCAACTTGTAAATGAAGCCTTCTGTCAGGAAGAATTAAAGAATTCCAAAAAGAACAACCTGGTGTCAGGAAGGTCTAATACATTTCCAATACTAGAACATCAAAAGACGAAGCAATGCTGCATCTAGATATTGCCTCTGAGCAGAATATAACTTCTGTTAAAGAAAGAAATTAACATGAATTTCAGTTCCAAATTAGGGTAAGGAGTGAAAGAAACAGCCCATCTTAATCATCTAGTGTTTATTATGTTATTTAATTACTGGTCTCACCTCTGAAGAAGTGTGAGAATATTCCACATCAAGATGCTTAGCTATCCGAGACCAAACATAACACAAAGGAGAATTATAGGATGATGACAGTACAATCTACAGCCTCTTATTAGCACCAATACAAGTTAAAAGAGTATGAGACACATTCAATTTGACAAGCTAGTCAACCTGATCCGATTAAAATCGGAACATATCCACAGTTAAAAAGTGAACTTTTGGTAGTTAGCTGAAACCATGATGTATTATTTGAAGCCGTGATGTATTAATTTGTACACAGTCACCGTGCTGTATTAATTGAATCAAGTTAATTGGGCATGCATAGCCAAAAGTTCACTATTTATTATGTAATAAAGTCGACTTGGCAAAGGTGTATGCTCATGTTTGTTGGGGCTTTTTGATATACTTGATGGAGAGGATGGGGTATAGGGTGAGGTGGAGAAGTTGGATAAGGACATGCATATCCAAAGTTTCTATTTCAGTGTTGGTTAATGGGGCAGCAACTGGCTTTTTTTTTATCTCCGTACTTGTTTATTATTGTGGCGGAAGCTCTTGGGAGGCTAATTGCTAAAGCATCAGATAAAAATCTTATTGAGGGGGTGGTTGTGAAGGAAGGTGCTCCAATGGTATCCTATCTAAAGTTTGCAGATGATATCTTAATTTTCAGTCGAGCATTGTTTGAGGGTAAACCTGAAAAAAACAGAACTTATTGAAGTAAGGGAAGCGGATAATTTGGACCATTAAAATTTATGGTTGAATTGTAAGATTGAAAAACTCCCATCTAATTACTTGGGAATGCCTTTGGGGGCATCATTTAAATCCAAACAAGTTCGGAATAAAGTATTGGAGAGGATGGAAAGGAAGTTGGAAAGGAAGATATTTATCACAAGGGGAGAAGGTAACATTGATTAAAAGCTCACACTATCAAGCCTTCCAACATACTTTATGTCATTATTGAAGATTCCAGTGACGGTGCATAAAAGATTGAAGAAACTCCAAAGAGACTTTATATGGAGTGGTTTGGGTGAAGGGCACAAATATCACTTGGAAAAATGGTCCCAATGTTGTGTCCCGTTAAAAAATGGTAGGTTAAGTGTGAGCATAGTTCAAAATATCGTATCGAGTTAGCGTATCATTCAGCTCAAAAATGGATAAGTATCGAGTATCATATCGGATACGGGTGGATACACTATAAAAGTCATAGATACAGTGGATACGCAAGGAATATGAAGGATACATAAAACAAGACCCACTTTTATGCAAAGAGAAAGTAAAGATATGATAAATTAACATGTTTTTGATATGATACACCCACACATATAATATATATTAATGTGAAAACCAACCGCTATGCGCACAGGTACACGCAAACTTTAAAAAAATTCAATAAGTGTAAAGTCATAATATATCACATACACTAATAAAACATAAAAAAGCATACATATCTAGTGGGATCAATTACCTATAAGTAACAAGATGTAATCATAATTTAAGGCATAGAAGAACAACTTTAAATACATATAGATGCATATTTCAAACAAAAAGCCTTCACTCTCCTTCTTCTTCTATACTGCTTCTGTTTGGAGGTCTTGGTGCTCATCTTGCGCGCCTAACCTAATTTTTTCTGTTTTTCTACTTTTTTGTAGTTTTCCTTTCTGTTTATCTTCATTTTTTGTAGTATGCATTTCTTCTCATTAATATATTGCTGGTTATTTATCCAAAAAAAAAAAACCTCTCTCTCTCTCTCTCTTCCACTTTCTATTTCTTTGCTCTTTTTTGAAATTAGGTTAGTAATTTAAGGGTTTCTATTTGTGTTTTTTTTGTCATTTTTTTTATCCTTCTTTAGTTTTCATTGTCTTTTTTTATCAGTACCCAGCGTATCGAGATAGTATCGAGCGTATCGAGACTATATCGACCACGTATCAACCGTATCGAGACTGTATCAACCGTATCAGTAATGTATCGACCGATACACTGTAAAAAGATACGTATTGTAATGTTGCGTATCGTGCCGTATCAATTCATACACGATACGTATCGACCGTATTGACACGATATTTTAAACGACAGGTGTGAGAAGCCTAACCAAATGCAATGTGGCTCTCCTTGGAAAATATCTTTGGAGGTTTTGGGAGGAGGAAAACAATTTATGGAAAAAGTTAATCCTTGCTAAATATGGAGGGAGGATGGAGGATGGGAATCAAAAGGATACAAAGAATCATATGGACGTGGCATGTGGAAGGCAATATTGGGTGTTCGGGAGGATTTTATCAAGGGGATCAATTTTGAAGTGGGTATGGGTGATAGGATTAAATTTTGGAAGGACAGACGGTGTGCAAACTCAGCTCTTGAGATGTTTCCTTCATTGGCCCAGTTATCATCTAATAGAGAGGCGTGGATAATAAACTTAATGGTGAGGCGCATCCAAAGCAGGTCTTGGAACTTACAATTTAGAAGAGTTATTTGATTGGGAAATTGATAGGGTGGCGGAGTTGTTGGAGATTGTGCGCATATGGGAAGATGCTGATGTGAGGCGATGGTTATGGGAGAAGTCGGGTAAATTCACAGTGAAATCTTTCTATAACTCTCTGGTTTCGATTCCTGTGGTGTTTGGGTGGAAAAAGTTGGTGTGGTACCCTCAAAAGTGGCTTTCTTCTTGTGGACTGCAGTGTTGGACAGAATATTAACGGTGGATCGTCTCATTCGTAGAGAATGGTTCTCCCAAAAAGATGTAGTATGTGCAAGGGAGAAGAACAAACAATAGACCACCTCCTAGTGCATTGTAAGACGGCAAAGAGGGTATTGGATGGTTTTTGTTCAGGTTTGAGACAAGGTGGGTGATGTCAAGAAGTTTAAAAGAGATGATTAGCTTGTGGGGGGATAGACTTAAAGAGCACAATAAGAATAGAGCATTGCTATGGAATATGTGTCCTTCAGCCATTTGTTGGACAATGTGGAAAGAGAGAAATAACAGAAATTTTGAAGGTAAAGAATCTAAAGTGGAAGAGATTAGAAAAGGCAATATCAACACTACACGTGGTTCCAGGCACTTCCAGAATTTAATGGCAAAGTATATTCAGCATTCGATCATCCATGGGGTTACAATTGGGTTTGTAATTAGATGTCAATTGATTATACAGGGGAGGGATCAGAGTATAGGGGTATAGTTTTGTCTCTCAGCTCCTTTTGGTTACACAATTTGTGTACTATAAGGCCGGCTTCTGTACAGTACTAACTTCATGTTACCAGTTATAATACAAACTTTATTTACTGATCAAAAAAATAATAATGATTTGAATCCCTAAATAATTAAGTGAAAGCCATTTTGATGATCATCTTTCGCTAACTACAACAAACAAGTGGAATAACACGAAACACCTAGTAAACAAGAACATCATAAGTTGGAAACTTAGAACTGCAGATATCATGGATGATGTGAAAACTAAACTAGTCCTCTGCTTTCTTGTCTTTGTGCTGCCAATGTGAAATCAATAAAATTTCTTTCAAAAATTCCAATTGTAAGGCCCTTATTTTTGTTATATTAAAAAAAACTATAAAAAAGCTTTTTGTAGGAGAAACTGATGAGAGGATATAAAGAAAGAGTGGACAATCTATAAGCTAAACTAATCCTAAAACTACAATGAAAAACTGAATTAGAATTTGGAATTACTTGGTGGTGGGGAGTGTGTGTGTGTGTGAGAGAGGGAGGGAGGGAGGGACAGAGAGACAGAGAGAGAGAGAGAGAGAGAGAGAGAGAGAGAGAGAGAGAGGGAGGAAACTAGAGCCATTTAGAGGGGAAGGAAAATGGCTGTCTTATCTCTTGTTTGAGTTTTATGTATTAACTGTTCAATGTCATCAGCCAATAAATAACCATGAAAGGTGTTTCTAGTACTGAAATATTTGTATAAGCCATTTCGTGTTGCAACATTTTAACAATAATGAAGAGATCACGATGAGACTATTGCTCACACGTTCTCGAGACCAATTGGAGAGGGTGATGCTCTCAGAGCGGAGATTTATGCTCTATTATCGGGACTCAAGGAGGCTAAGGCACAGGGCTTCCATCTCTTACAGGTAGAGGGAGGAGACTCACTCACAGTTACTTCTTGGCTTAGAGGGTCACAGTGCTTTCCTTGGAGTCTGAGACATCTAGTGAGGGGTACCTTTGCTTTAGTTAATGGGATGAACGTCTCATTCTCCCATGTGCTAAGAGACACCAATGAGCTAGCTGATAAGTTAGCCAAGCGAGATGTGGTTAGGGACTCTGTTTTTGTGGGGATTCCAACCTCTAAGATGCTGAACGACGCTTGGGAGTAATTTTGTTGAGGAGTCTGTTATTTGCTCATGGGTTTTTTGCTTTATGTTTGGGTTTTGTAAGGATGGTCTAGCCTTTTTTTGCCTTGTTCGGATGAGCCTACTGTGTTTTCCTTGCTAAAATACTAGATCACTTTAATCTGCACCATTAGTTCCGTAACCGTCATAGAGAAGTCACAGGACTGATCTGCTAAGGGATTGTTGTCCCCACTCATAGGAACATGCTGACTAATTCAGCCCACTAAGGACTTCATACAGGTCTCTTCTAACTGGTGCTTAATCACCAGCAGAAAACAATGGCAATTAAGTTTAACCTGATTACTACAAGAAATATACATTCCTCCTCTCTAGGCCTTCCTTTTGCTCTGTTTTTCACAGTTACTTGGGCAAAGAAAGGATGTTTGTTTGTAGAGCTGTTATTCCTTCATCAATGTAGATTGAGGGGATTCACAATTCTATGGCTGAGCTCTTGTATCATGGGGATAGCACATCATAGTATCTGCTGCAATGGAAATTCCCATTGAGAGAGAGAGCAACTTGGTCCATGCCTCTTCCCCGCCATAGTCATTTATCATATTTGGACTCATAGGATCTTCCTATAGAGATGCCCACCTTTATAGTCAGGTCAGGTTGGCTGGAGCCTAATCTTCGGAAGAGATCTTCTCAACTAAAAGTCAGATTCTTCTGCTTCATTGTTGCGGGACTTGCACTCATCCTACACTGAAGCTGGTCATAAGGATAGGCAGTAGCAGATCAGGAGCAAAAAAGGTATCTGTGCAGTGTTAAATAGGCCAGACGAAAGTTTTGCAATGGCCAAAGTCATTTGGAGGTGCAATTCTTTCCAAAACCATGTGACCTTTCTGGTTTGGAGGTATGGATCTGGAGAAAGCATCATTCTTTATTGATCGAGCCCTATCAGGCGTGCTTTATGCAGGCTGCTAGAGCTGGCAACTTCAAACCCTGCCCACCAACCTCAACTTAATACCCTCAGGTCATCCTGACCTCGCCTGGATAGTGGTTTGGCTGGTTTGCAGGTACTCCACTCTGACACCTTCGTGGACAGGTCCAGGGTTGGCTAACCTAGCCTCTTTGATATGCCATGTTCAAACCAACCCAACATTACCCAAACCAAACCTCATCTACTATCAGCTTTATGGATCACTATATTTAAGATGAGATTATCACAATGGATCACCTCATTTAATGAAAACCTCACCTAACAGGTGCATGTGTAAGAATGCAAAATCTATGGATCAACTCTTCCTCCATTGCTACTTTGATATGAATTCTAGGATTTCTTGCTGTGCGATATCAATATAGATCTGGCCATGCCGTATAGCCTAGCCAAAGTAATTAGTAGGGGAGAGAGGGGAAGAAGATTTCTTATTATGAAGCATTAGTCCATTACAATCTGGAAGGAAAGGAAGAGACAGCTTTTTGAAAGAAATAAGTGGTGCATTTTACATTAGGAACCATGCTCTACGGTGACAGAGACAAATGAGTTCACAGCAATAATAGGTTTATATCAGAGGTCAGCTATGAGTTCCTATCATTTTGCACTAATTATGGACGAACAAACTACTCATATTCAAGAGGAGATGCCTTGTGTATGGTAATTGCATATGATGTAGTCTTGGAGGACCAAACTAGAGAGAAAGTAAATGCAAAACTGGAGTTATGGACAGACATATTGGAATCAAAGGGATTTAAAATAAGTTGAGTTAAGAGTTAAGATAAGTATATGGAATGTAACTTTAGCACAAATAACAGTAGAGGTGAAATAACGGAAAGACTTGAGAATCAAGAAATTTCTACAAGAAAACAAGTTCGCTATCTTGGATCAACTATCCATAAAGAGGGGGACGTTGACGAGGATGGTGCACATAGAATTGGAGCTGGATGGCTCAAATGGAAAGGCACTTTTACAGTGTTATATGAAAAATTTAATTGTAAGATTGAAAATATAAATCGTGAGATTCAATTATAAACAGATTTTTTCACTCATATGAATTGATCTAGGGCCAAATCGAATCATACGATTCATACAATGAATCGTAAGATTTTAACAACAAAGAATATGTGATCAACGTGTTCCACTCAAACTAAAAGAGAAATTTTACAGGATAACTTTTAGGCCTGCTATGATGTATGGATCAAAATGTTGGGCAATAAATAAGAATCATATGCATAGGATAAGTGTTGCTGAGATGGATGTGTGGGACAACTAGAAAAGATAAGATAAGGAATGAACATATCCAAGAGTTCTAAGTTTTTCCCAAATAGGAGATACGATAAAGGAAAGTAGGTTAAGATTGTTTGGGCATGTAAAGCAAAAATCCAGGGAGACAGCTGTGAGGTGTGAAGGGGTACTCATTGAAGGGTCTGAGAGGACAAGAGGAAGACCAAAAAGAACTTGGATGGAGTCATTCCGAAAGGATTTGGATACCCATTATAACTGAAGATATGGTTTTTGACAGATTTGAATGGAGGAACAGGACCCCACTAGTTAAGGCAATATGTTGTTTGTTTTCCTTGCTCTATGTCACTTGTTCCATTAGTCATCCCTGCACATGGAGTTTCATGGTTCGGACTTTGATGAGTTTCTACCTTGTTGGTTGCTTCAAATTTTAGTGTCTTCATATAGCTTGCTACTACAACTAGCTTTTTTTTGTGTTGCTAGCCTTTGTATACTTTTCGTGTACAAGGGGTCGTGCCCCCTTTTGTAATACAAATTATTTGCTACTTATTAAAATATACTCATTGTTTAGAGTGGCAAGGCAGCAGCTCAACAAATCCATGAGGTGATATAGTACAGTTTGTCACCGCATCCTAAGTATAGATATGAAAAAGCTACAGTCGAAAAAAGAAATTAGTAATTTCAGAAAGAAAATGCCTTTGAAATTGCTAAATCGTACTAACAGTACAGGTCATAACCAACTACAATGATACACTGATGTTAAATGGATAAATAATTTAGGATCACTAACTAATATTATTGTGGACAAACACATGATGGAAAGTAGTATATATTTGCAGGAGATAAAACTGAATAACTTCTGCTGCAATTTGTCGTATGCAAGTACAAAATACGAAGTAATGAAACTTTAGCACTAAAATTTTCTGTACGTAGCATAATATACAATTTATGAATGTGTAACCAGTACGCATGTCATTCTTCAGGTCACAATTTCGAAAGACTACTCACTAACATACCTCTACAACATCAATGAAGTCCTGTTTTCTATGAAATGCTCCTATCCATTTTGTGTGGTCTGCAGTCCTGAATAAGAAGTAAAATGCAAATAAAATGTAATTGGCAATATTTATAATAATAATAATTAAAAAAAAAAAAAAGATATTGGTATAAGATTCCATCATTAAAATTGCAAGGACTTAATCCAGAACAAGGACTATAGATAGGAAAGGATAGACGTGTACATTGTAATGTGTGATCAAGGTCATAGTATATTATCAGCTACTCCTTTTCTCTCTAGCATCTAAAAATATCAGGATATATGGTGCCAGGATAAGGACTGTAACAAAATATACTCTATTATACACTGTCCAGTTTATGTAACCCATACAATGTCCATTAAAAAGAAAGAACGAACGAAAAATAATTAAAAAAATGAATAAATTGAGCCTATGGCTAGAGAAGAAGCACAAACCCTTGGAAAGGAAGGTAGCTCAGAACAAGCACGAGCATTCACAGCTCTTTATTTTCTATCAGATGACTATATAATTCTTATAACACCATTCAAGATTAATACTTCTAAAGCATCAACAGGGTCACCACTAAAGGAGTATGCTTCTCTACAATGTTAGCCAAGTACTAAAACAACAAAGAAAGAAAATAAAGGAACAAATCAAGAATGTCAATGCAATTTAGATTATGTGTATATTATTTTCAAATGAATTCCAAACTGCAGTGACGGAATTGAAATGTGTTTTCATCCAAAACTTGCTCCAGCTTGGGTTGAACCAGTGTACTTGTACTCCAGGAAATATTCCAACGAGAATATAAAAAGAAAACTCGAAAGTAACTTTTGGCATGGAAGAGAAAAGAATATCTTGAAAGACCAAGTAGATACAAAATATACAAAAAATGCAGTTCTCTCTTTATTTTTAAGCAACATAATTATACAAGAATAAAATTGCTAACTAGCAAATGGCTACTAACAAAGGTTCCAATTATCAGTTTTGTTTTGTTTTTTACTTTTATGTAAAATGAACCATATTTATGAGTGAGCAGGAATTGATCATTGCATCTTCTTTTCACTTCCATCTTTTAGAAGTCTTGCAGATTTGTTTGAGTAACAACACAACCAATTCCAGATGAGCCTTGCAATGTCTAAGATAAAATAACAAAAGTGCATGGGGTAGCCCCAATGGAAATATACATATTATGGTAAGGGCCTCTATCATATAAGGGGACGATATTTAAACTAATTAAGAAGTGTCCAACTCACTGAATTTGTGAGGAGAGATCCTAAAGATCCACTCAATTGTAGTCTTTCCAAAAGCTCGGATATATAAGAGTGCAGAAAAATGTGTATTTGTCGGAAAATTTTAGTTATTCAATTGGGCTGTTTTTTGTCCATGAGGATTTCTATATAGTTACTGATTGGAGTCTTTAATGTGACTATAAGCAGCATTCGGGTAATGTAGATTGTGTAATGCCAAATCAAACTAATGCCAGAATCACATAATGTTTCTCCAAAGAAATAATATATAAAAAATAACAAAAAATATATGAAACTGAAAAACCAAAAATAAAATAAAATAGAGATAGAAATCCTATCTGATGGTAAAGAATCATACCCCGAATCCATCTTCATGTGATGAGCATTAAAGAAGAATATCGTTGATGGTATCAAAGCAATGTCAAAATACTTAACATACACTTGAACCTCCTTGGAATCCATATCTACTAATGCAATGGTTGCAAACTTGGAAACCTCTCGTGCTGATTTGGAAAGCTGTTCAAATCAAGTACAGGTGAACATTAGCAGAAATGGGGTTAAATAAAAAGATTTTGAACTAGAACAAAAAGATACTTTCATCGAAAAAAGGGGATGTGAGAGAAACATTGTCTATAGAAAAATGAGATTCAGTTCCTCTTCTCTTATAAAGTTAATCGAAGCATAATCTTTCCACAACCTGCATAACAAGTTTAATTTTTAAAATTTTCATACTATACATTATGACATCAAGAATAATCTGGATTTGATGATATCGAAGATTAAGAGGCCAAGAAAAAGATGTGACCTCAAGGTACAAGCATAGAGCAGTAGAATTGTGTTTCTTGACAGGTAACCTTCAATAATCAGGCACAAAACAAGGGACACATGACGCATATTAGACAAATCAATAAGCCATGAATAATTGAACAAGTAATGAGACAGATCACCACAATAACCCAACCCAAGCTAACGGTATTTATGATTTACAGGTGTGGAATTTTCCCGATCCAATCACTATTGACTAGAGGCAATGTCTGGTTCTCAATCCATGAGGTAAAGTTACAGTTATATCATTTTAAATCCAGTCTCAAAAGTCACCTTTCACCATCATTCCTGCAGTAAAGATTAAACAGAGAGATCTTATGACAGCTCAAAGTGCTGTCTCCCAAAACAAAGTGGAAAAAACGTTGGTTTCTTTTGTCTCTTCCATCGTCCAAAGTTTAGCATCACACTGTTATGTGACTTAGTTCTTACATTCCTTTGCAATTTCAGTTTGACACCTAATATTAGGGGTGAAATATTAACCGTTTTTACTAAATTTTAATCACTTTACTCCTAATTCACTTTTTTTCCCTTTTGCAAGCATATCGTGTGAATTATCTATATGCATTACGACTATTAATTTCATCACAATTTTAATAGTTTTAACTTTCATCTGACTTGTGTGTGTGTGTGTGTGTGTGTGTGTGAATTATCAATATGCGTTACAAATATCACCTCATCAGGAAACATGGTAAGCAGAATTTTCTCCCTCCAATCCTTCCCACCAAAATATCATAAAATTGAACTATCCTCATTAAATTTTATCATTTCACAAAATCCATTCTTTTTAAATAATACTCAATGTGTATTATGATAGCAGATGTCATCACAGATTATAGTAAATATAAACAAAAAATATTGAAAGAACCCTATAATTCAAATTATCAACACCAAATTTGATTGTGGTTGGTGATAATCAAAGTTCCTTCTTCATCAATAACATAGAACAATTTCCTTCCGGAGGAATCAAACCATTAAAATATAATTCTCAACAACAAATACCCGCCAACTTTAATTCCTACACTTATTGTTTATCAATCAACATAGATAGATAAATAAATAAATAAAAAATCAAAGTCCTTTCTTCAACTTCGATTTTGCGTCTATGAAATCGTAAAAGACTATAGCAGAGATGGATTAAAAAAAAAAAAAAAAACCTAAATTAACGTACAATGTCGTCGAGTTGAAGACAAACAGCATCAGAAGCTCTGCCGAACCGAAGGACAAGCACTTTGTCGATGGTGTCTCTGATGATAGAGTCCACCTCTCGCTTCTTCGTAAGTATCGGTAGAAAGTAACTCATCTCCTCTGCTTCTCTGCGCGCCAATACTATACTATGCTCCTTAAAATCATTTTTCTTATTTAAGGAATTGCTTCTTTTATATCAAGGTTTAAAGTCTCAGGATCGGGGATCAGACCGGCCCCGTCGATCCCGATCCGTACCTGCCGGTCCGGATCTGGTACCAAAACAGATTGCCCAGCTTTTTAAAAAAATTGGATCGGTCGGACCGGTCTCCGGACCGGCAGTACCTTCGCCGGAACAGTGGTACCGATCGTCAGTACCGGTCGATACCCGTTCGGACTGTTCAATTTATAAATTTTAAAAATAAATAAATAAATTATTGGATAAGTTGGATCGGTTGTACTGACCGTTCTATACTAGTATCGGTTGGATTGGACCAATCCAAAGCTTTACGATACAACTATTTTATCATGGCTTGGGATCGGATTGATCCAAGCTGATCGTGGTACAAATCGGCCGATACGGACTAGATTGGTTCAATCCTTGAAACCTTGTTTTATATTGAAACCAGGCACTTGAGCGAAAGACAATTATACCCTCCTATAAAAAATAAGTACAAATAAATATTATTTTTAAATTATACTAGTAATAATGCACGTGAATTAAGAATTACGAAAGGTTTTTTTTAAATGGAATAATAAGTTCAATACATAAAATAAAGAATGATATTTTAATTATAAAAGTATCTAAAAATTAAAACAAATAATTAAAA
>JAUPMG010000006.1:8373506-8406912 GCA_031762675.1 Pachysandra terminalis | reverse complement strand
TTTGGATTTATTTTCTTTAATTAGCCTCCTGATTGTCCCATTAAAATCTGTTATTTTTAAACTTAAAAGCTACAAAAATCTTACACTTTTGTTACTGCAAGTCCTCGACAAGAATGTGAGCTTGTCACCACTAAACCAAAGCCAAAATTGATGTTTGCTCTAAGTACAAATTATATATATCTAATTAATAACAGGCCGGGTCGGGCAAAACTAATCTAGCATGAATCCGAATCCGGCCCAAAAGTTTAATCGGGCCTTAAATTTAATCCCAGTCTGATCCTACGGGCCACTTATCCTTGCTCAAGCCCACCCACTCTTAGGCCCGGGCAGGTAACACGGCCCGTTGCCACCCCTACTTCAATGCCATTACAAGACTTCAGCTTCATTCATGCGATTGTCAAATTTTCATATCCTTTTCGCTTAATTTTATGCTCAAAACTTTCTAGACTGCTTCACCAAGTTTGGTTAATCGGATTTCTCGCTCGCAGAAGTCAGACCCAAGTCTTTCTTAATAAGCCATATAGCTAACTCTGGCCCTTGGCACCATTTAATTAAGTACAGTTGGGGGTCTGTTTGGTCTAGTAATTGAAAATCTCCAATGCGAAGGACTTTGTGGAAAAAGACTTTGAATCAAAACCGTTTGTTAAAAATCGTATTTAAATTTTATGTAAAAACATGCTTGTGTACATAATTTTACACGATGGATATGTTTAATAGAAAGGAAATGACAACTTTATCATTTTAAAAGTTTTACTTAAAACATTGTTAACTTCTTCTCGCAAAAGTGATTTTTAAAAGTGGTTGTTCTCCAGCTATAGTACCAACATAGGCTTTCTTTGGAAGATAACCCACAAGGGTTGCATTTGTCTTGATACGTGCTTTTAAATAAGCATTCATAGAATAATGACTTAATGAGACCACTTATCTATAGCAGCAGTAATAAGTTACCTACCTTGGTAAATAGGTGTAAGTTAAATACCTTAAGATAAATAGATGAAAATTATCTCAAAATTAGGGATAAAAAATATCATTTTCAAAAGGCTTAATAATGTTTTTAAGGTTAGAATTGCTACTATTGATGGCCATTTTTAGCAAGAATGCCATTACCATGTTGACATAGAATCAAGATTTGAGACCTTACCGAGCATAAATGTCTCTCCCAGACCGGGTTTGTCAGACATCACCAGTTGACAAGTTGAGACCTTACAAAGCATAATTGCCTCTCGCTCTCTCAGACCGGGTTTGTCAAACATCCCCCAGTTGACAAGTTGAGACCTTACCGAGCATAATTGGCTCTCCAAGACCTCTGGCAAGTGTCATAGATGAAACTGAGATGTACACTTTGCCAAGAAGACTTAAACGTGAAAGATATTGAATTTAACAAGAGTTTTTATGCTTAAATCAGACCCCGACGAGACCTACCTGGGTTTCCAACACCTTGGCAAGCACCCTAGAAACCAAAGATGTATCAAACGTTTTTGACAAAATCTAATAGTCATTCGTAACCATGATTAAAGGGACAATACTCGAAGCAGAAATAAAATGACAATGTGAAGAACAATACCGCAAGTTTATAGTTTCCTCTACAGCATGAATGTGTGGGTGACTCGAATCTGGATAATGCCTCTCAATGCATTGATATGTAGTTAAACAAATACTATAGTTCTGCCTATATCCATGCATCGGATATTGGCAGCCAAGGCATAGGATGATGACGTAATTAACTAAAATCTAGACGACACGGCCAGAAATGAAGACGCAATTAGACAATCAAAGAAATACCAATAAAATATGCCAAGTAAAACGAAAAATAAAATGGAAAAGAAGATGATGATGATGATGGTTATGTAGTAGTAGTAGTAGTAAAAAGGCATGAAACATTTCAAGCATGTATAAGAAATACAAAGCTACTGATGGTTTTGCCTCAGAGGTAGTGACAAACAGTGTATCATCATCTATTCGTCTGATAATACGTGCATAGTTTATACATCACTGGCAAACCCAAACAGCATTTCTCTCAACTCGAGCCTTCAAACTCACACAATAATACAACGGAATAAAGCTTAATTTAGATCAATTTCTTTCTTCTTTTTATTTTTTCAATAAGAAATACGGACTTATTTCGGATCTCAGTCTGCAATGGTTTCATCAGAGGACAGTTGCTGAAAGATAACGCAGTTATTCATTTACATCACAGATCCGAAAATTAGCGGACACCAACAGCAGAAAGAAGAAGAAGAAGCGGGTGAAGGAGAAGGAGGAGCTGGATTCAGTAGCAGCGAGCCACTGGTTCACAAATACAGGGTAAAGAGTAGAGACACTTTCAATTAGATCAATGAAATAGGTTTAGGGTTTTGATAGGGGCTATATAAACATGGAATGAGTTTATCTGCTGATTGATCAGGCTCATTCAGTAAACAAGGGTGCCAACAGGTAAGGTATGGATCATATAACTAAAAGACATACATAAGCAAGCCCTCATATAACATATAGAACTGTTTGTTTACATGTGCTGCTTTTGGAGCCCAAACATGGTCAGGCTACTACAAAGGGCAACCTTCAAATCTCCATTCTTATAAAGCAATCATCAGGCTCACATCAAACTATGGGTCAGGTCTATTGATAACAACCACGAAAGAATATGAATGTAGGGAGTCAAGTGAACATGTTAATGCATCAGAGAGATTCCCAAAGACAAGTCCTCATGCTCCAAAGGAGTGCAGATGTCCCTGTCTGTTCTATCATCACTTGCAAAAACAAATATAAAACAAAGACAAACAATTAACCCTGTTAAAGCAATCTCTAACCAGGAGATTCTCATCTCATGTTAATCTCTTCTGATTTCACAAGTACAGAAAATAATATGAATGTAGTCCTCATACTCCTTTTGGAGTATGAGGAAAAAGTCAAGTGAACATGTTAATGCATCAGAGAGATTCCCAAAGACAAGTCCTCATACTCCAAAGGAGATCAGATGTCCCTGTCTGTTTGATCGTCACTTGCAAAAACCAATACAAGAAAGAGAGAAACAATTAACTACCAGAGATTCAACCATAGCTAACAAAAAAATCAGGCAGGTGTCTCAGATTAACCAACGTTTCCATGTTAATGACTCGTAGCATTCAAACCAATAATAGTATATTAACCACTTATGAGTGTAAACACAACCATGAACCTACTAGAAAAGCCCCGAAGATCCTGAAAAGCATTAAGAGAATGAAACATAAATAGAGAAAAGAGGGTGGGGGGTATAACAAGCACCATTACTCTAAAAGCTCCAACTGTTGGTAAACGGCACAACAATGTATATCAAACGGTTCAAGACCCCTCAAGGGTGAGCTCCACATGAGAATGACACATCCGTGAGAGAATAAACACACAAACACATATATCAAACGGTTCAAGACCCCTCACGTGTGAGCTCCACATGAGAATGACACATCCGTGAGAGAATAAACACATCCGTGAGAGAATAAACACACAAACACGTATATCAAACGATTCAAGACCCCTCACGTGTGAGCTCCACATGGGAATGACACATCCGTGAGAGAATAAACACACAAACACGTACACCCAAGATTCGAACACTCGACCTCCAGCTCTAGTGCCATGTTAAGAACCACTTACTCTAAAAGCTAAAGCTGTTAGAAAATGACACAACAACGTATGCCAAATTGTTCAACAAAAAGCACAAACTGTGTTTGCAAATTTAGGGCACACAAGAATTACAAATCCCATTTATGCATCAGAGCGACTGCCAAGACCAAGTGAACCAAGAGGGACACAGTCACAGTTATAAAACTGAAAATACAAGAACAACCATGGATTCAACTAAAACCAACAACAAAATCAGGTGCCTCAGATTAAGATACTTTCATAGTAATAAATCATAGTATATTTAAACCCATCATAGGCACTCGACGAATAAAAGTACTACCACAAATAGACTGGAAATCCCTAAAAATTCGCAAAAAGAGAGTTGTAAATACCATTTATGATTCCCAAAACCAAGTCATCATCCTCCACAAAAGTTCTGATGTCCCTGACTATTTTAGCATCAACTGCATTTAATTTGCATTCCATGACTAATTCATGCAATCAATGAACAAAACCATCAGGAAATATATATATATCAAGAAACCAATGTGTACACAACAAGGACCTTGATCATAGTAAACCCAAGAACGCAAATCAGAATCCAGTATCGAAAATCTATATATATATATCAAGAAACCAATGTGTACACAACAAGGACCTTGATCATAGTAAACCCAAGAACGCAAATCAGAATCCAGTATCGAAAATCTTGTCTCTGAGTTCTTGACCTTTCCAAATAATCGACTGGGTTTGCCCAATCAGAATGAGTCAATTAAAAAAAAAAATTAAAGCATTCAAACATAAACCCAGATACCTCGGATCAATTCCTTTCATAGAAACCCAAAAATCCAGATACCCTAGATCTATTCATTTCATAGGAACCATAAAACCGAACCACTACCAGAAATCGAGTCCTACGAGTTCATAAATTTCGCAGAAATATGACTGCATTCGCTCAATCCGAAATCTAACAAAAAAATTCAAAAACGATCAACAGTAACATTAAAAAAAACTAGATGCCTCAGATAATTTTTTTTTTCACAGAAATCATTCAACCTACTTTTAACCCATCATCGGCAAGATATCTATATCACAGTAATAAATAAATTTCTCAAATCACAGAAACATAAGCACCAAAATTCGAGCTCTCCCAACCTCAAGTTGAGATTCTCGTATGCTAACGAAAGATGATTGCATCATTCAACGACAAAGGGAAAATGAAATAAAATTGTAGAAACAAATGTATATGAACTCGCGCAGTATAAAATCGTGTAAATTGACGGTTATAGTGAAAGAGAAAGAGCAATAAGGCCTTGATAGATGCTGTAGTTATATAGAAAGCCTATGTCCTCCGTTCTGGTTTCTAGGGTTTTGACGATGCACTCTAAATTACCAAAGTGTCCCCCGAAAATTTTAGAAAGACATACCCGGGCATAAGCAGATCCGAATGCGATCCGATAATCCTTGGTTCTGTATAAGATTTTAGTGATCCGATCCGAATAAAAATGATCCAATCCGATCCGAAATATAATCGGATTGAACTCGGATGTGTATTGATCCGATCCGATTAGAATAAGGATAACTAAGTAATTTTATATATATATATATACACTAAGGATATTTAAGTAATTTTAGTAAATTATATATATTATTAGATTAAACCTAATTGCTTCTTCTTAAATCAAAGCTATGCAAAAAGTGTTTTTCGTGTGCTCACGCTGACGGAGACTAGTTCGGCGAAAATTGCAGTCTGGCGAGGTTCGTGTGAAGATCTTCATCTTCTTCTTTTTCTTCTTCTTCTAATGCTGGACGAACAAGACTACAATAGGGTTTATGAGGCTGACTAACTGGAGAAATAAATGATTTTTGACTAGGGCTTTGGGGTCGAAAGAATCAGAGAAGAATGGGGAGTTATGCTAAAGTATCTCGAAGGGATTAGATAGGGTTTTTGCTGGTGGGGCAAACAGAAACAAACCTAGGATTTGGGGGTTTGAACGCAGGGGTTTGGATTGGTTTTGATCTAGCGTTTTGCAGAGAATGAATGAACGAATCCAAAGGGGTTTTCAAGGGTTTGAATATCTCTCTTGGCATCGGATCGAATTCAATATTCCGATTTCACTATCGAATCGAATTCGGATTAGCTATTTCATAATCCTTCGAATTTCGGATCAGATTCGGATAATCGGATCAGTTGCGATTCTGTCCGAGTCCGACCTAGTGATAGGCCTGAGCTCATTTATTTATTTGGCTTTTTTAAACCTTTATATGTCCTTTTATATCTCAAATACATGAAAAGATTCTTAGTCCAAAATACATACACAGATTTTAAAAAAAAAAAAAAAGATATTAAAAATAATTTCTATCTGTTATGGCACTTAAATGTCATCACGAAAAGTTTTTTCCACAGCTTTGATTATCGTAACAAGACCGTTTTAGCCACATGGGCGAAAGATCTGGCCAATCTAGACCATGGTTTCAAGGATCAGACCGATTCGTTCTAGATCGACGGGTTTATACTAAAATCGGTTAGGACCGGTCCTATCTCAAGATACAATACAAGGCTTTGGATCAGACCGGTCCAACCGATACCAATCCAGACTGGTCTAGTGACTAAATCGGATTGATCCAACTGATCCAAAGTTCATTTTTTTTTTTTTTTAATTTATAAAATGAACGATCTAACAGGTATCAGCCTGGACCGGTCCCGACCAGTCCAACTAGTACGACGATCGGTATCGCCATTCCGGCGATCGGTCCTGCCGATCCAATTATTTTTTTTAACGAGAATCCAACTTTTGGAATGGCCAATATCGCCGATCCGGATCAGGATCGGCCAGACCAATCCAATCCAAGATCCCGAGACTTAAAACCCTGATCTAAGACAATTCATTTAGTAGGGGATCCTCTAGATTAACCAAGTGTTCAATTCTTTAACCTATATAAGCTCAAATAGGACATATAATGAAGTTCCCTAAACTAAGCTTTCATGTATCTCTTCTGGCAACATCCCACCAGTAGAATTGGACACAAACAAACAATGTTTTAAAATCCTGCCACCATTTCTTTTTCCTTTTTTTTCGGAAGAAAATCGTCTGTGATAAAAGTATGTGCAGCACCAATACGCATCTACCATGTATTGCATACGCCATGTCACTGTTAACGACGATAGAAGTGTCGTAAAGTTTTATTTTATTCAGACTTAATGTCACAGACATGCTTGAGTTGGGACGCCACTCCTGATTGATTTGCCATCGTTCAACATCAATTCAGAATCCCTGAAGATTGAGATCGCCTTGCAAAGCTCAATGGATCGAAAGCTTGCAGAGCTCAAATCCCTGTATGAACCAGGAGACAATCCATCCTCCATTAACCTCGCTTCGACCCCTCTCTTTCTCTTCCACGTTCTGCAACTCCAGAATCCTCCAGTTCCAACACAAACCACTACTCCCACCATCAGACCAATCCCAGCAGCAACACTCACGTCCATTTTCTTCTTCTTCTCTGCAACTCCTCACTTTGAAATACCCTGTTTTGCTCTCATCTTCAACCCCAACCCCAGTATCTATCGGATAATCCGCTTTATAACAAAACCCAGATGCGCTATTGAAAACAGATCCTCAACAGCTGCAGTTTCCTCTCCATCCACTCCTTGTAAGGAAATTCCACCCCTTTCCTTCTCAAAACTCAAAACCCAAAACCTATTATCTTCCTCTTCTTTTTTGTCGTTGCAGAAGTCGCCATTGAGAACATTCGCCTGAGGAATATTCCGTCCGGTCATCTAGGCATGCACAACCGCTCCCCGGACGGAAGAGACTGTACGACCCACACGAACTCGGAAGCTCGCACTTGCCTGAAATTGCCTAGAAATCCAATACCCAGATCGACCTGTTCCAGTAATAATACCCTCTTAGATTCCCGTCCGTTTCCAGCTTGAGTCTAAATTCTCTCATGTATTGGCAACTACTGAAAAGTAACAGTCTGAGACTGTACAATCTAGGATTTGAGCGTTTTTCATGCTTTCATTTCGAAGTCCAAGCCATGATCTATCATTTTAACAATAATGCAAGACAAACACTGATTCTAGCATTCTTAATTTCTAATGGCATTGATCAATTTGAAGCTAATCAACAACACATGGAACTGATATGAAAGAATCACTATTAACCATAATCACAAACCAACGTCAGCTTAGAGACTTGAGGGTTCTTGGTAATTGGCTTCTGCATTTTCTCCAAGATTTTGACCACCTTTGCCACTTCAAAATTGATGCAAAAACAGGAATCGCACTCTCATTCCGGATCAGGCGAACCACCAGGGACCAGCTGCATAGCAAATGAATGATGTTAGTATCATCCCTACGACGGATTAGGAATTCGTATTTCCCTTTTCTACAAACTGTTTCAATTTTTCAGGAGATTGGTTCGCATTGAAAACCAGCCGTGTTTTACTTACAATGGCAATGTTGTTCCCATTAAGCAAAATCTGATCAAGCTTTGTTATCCTTCGCCCCTCAGCTGTGATTTCGCTGGAATAAAAACACTCACAACATCAGGCATAATGGTGGAGAAGCAGAGTAATAAGCCCCTAGTATTGACAGATCACTAGACTGGAAAAAGAAAATGCGAGTCGTTAAATAACCAGAATACGGCTCGTTGAAGAAGCCTAGAACTAAACAATTTTTTCTTCTAGATGGAGATAGGAAATGAAAACTGTTAATAACCACTTTAAAAGCTTAAGCTGTTAGAGAACGGCACAACAATGTATATCAAATGGTTCAACATCTTCCCACACGTGCAGGCTCCGCACAGGAACAACACATCAATGAAAGAACACAGGGAACCAAGGCAAACACACCACACACCACACACCTGCACGGGAACAACACATCGGTGGGAGAACAAGCACAAAAAACTAACTATGTATTGCCACTCCACCTAGCTTGAGTAGAGTAGCGCTACATGTTGGCCCCCCAAAATTTCGTCCTTTGTTTTTAAGTTTTTAAAATTATTCGTTTATGCATACATAGATTTGAAAATTATAATTGTATACCCAATTGTTTTTGTATATATCTATTTTAACTTTTCAAATTACACTCTTACACATTTTTTAAAAATTAATATTATATCACTTCAGAGAGCTGTCAACGAGTCAAACTTGAGCTCTATACGAGTCGAACTTGAATTCGGAAAAAATCTCATTAACTTAGTGAGCTTGAAACGAGCTTGGGTAGGCTCGACTCAGCTAAAGCTCGGTTCGGTTTGTCCATAAAATTGTACATCTATATTCCTATATCTTATATTATGTATTAATATTAAACATATATGTTAATATATTATGCTAAATATTATAATAATAATAATCAACTATAATATTAATTTATTTGGACTAATCTAAGGATTTTTACAAGCCGAGCTTTTTGCGAGTCGAGCTTGAACCTAAAATATCTTAATGAGCCTGAGCCCAAATCTTTTTAACGAGCTTGTGTTGAGCTTAGGCCTTGCTCAAGGTTTAGGAGGCTCAAGTCGAGTTGGACAAAGTTCGGTTCGGCTCATTTACAACATACCTATTTATTAATATATATCAAGATTTTAAATTTCGTTGAAATTTTTTATTTTATTAATTAGGAAAAATTTAAATCCTAAAATTTCATTCTAAAAGATTTCGAACAATTTTAATAAAAAGTTAAAAAATTATCAAACTAATTAATTTCAATTAAAAAATCAAATAATTTTGTTGAAATCATCGAAATTTTCTTGAAATTTTGCTATTTATTTCATATAAATAAAGAAAGAATAGAAAATTTTAACGGAATTTCATTTCGATACACAGATGAAATCGTCGAGCAATAATAAATGAAGCACACCAAAACTTTTTTTGCTGTTTGTAATTTAATTTGGCCCCCCCAAAAAAAAAATTCTTGCTCCGCCCCTGTTAGAGAACAGCACAACAATATATATCAAATGATTCAACAAAAATAATTCCAGTGTTTAACACTCAATTCCAGGGAAAGATTGCACCAAGCATAAACTGCATAAACACACATGTTTGCGCTCCAATCTCTTAGAAGGAAGACTGAGAAGGCAATAAAGACAAAGAAACTGAAGAAGACAATAATAGATCACAAACCCAAGAGAACATCACATTACTAGAAAAGACTCGCAAAATATTGTCATAACAAGCCAGCATTTAACACTCAATTCCAGAGAAAGATTGCACCAAGCATAAACTTTATAAACGCACATGTTTGCGCTCCAATCTCTTAGAAGGAAGACTGAGAAGGCAATAAAGACAAAAAACTGAAGAAGACAATAATAGATCTCAAACCCAAGAGAACATCACATTACTAGAAAAGACAATAAATGTAACCAACAGTTTATAACAAAAGACCATGAACATCTTTTCATAGTCACAAGTTAGGTATCAAGTGATTGGCATGTCATAACACGTCACCAGCAGTTTGTGTCAATCTCACTTTCTCGTTCTGATCATCTGCCAAATGATAGAATTTTTACACTTCAACGGAGAGAGACTCCTCATAGCAAAGTGCCATTTTACAAATGCTAGTGGTAGTTCTAGCAGTCAAATTGGTCCAGGGGAACATTCTTTCATACTGAAACTGAGAGAGGCGATAGGGAATATAGAAAATTGGGTAATTTACAGTTACCTCCCTTGAGGTATGCATAAATAACACATACCTCCCTTATGAAATACCATTGTGCCCCCTGTCAGAAGACGTCAATCCAAAAAACTAATGTCTAATTGTGCTTTTACTGAAATAACCTCGTTGATAAGGCCGAATTTTATATACATAAAATTATTTTTTTGAAAGACAATTACCCTTTACTCATCTTCATTGAACGAAGGGAGGTTTTAACCTTTTACACAAACTAGGGCATTTACTCTTCTGTAAAAACCTTTTCAATAGCAGAACCCATCACCGTCATCGTGAATAGCAGCACCCATCACCATTTTCGTTCAATAACAGCATCCATATCATTTCAATAACAACACCGTCTTCATTGAATAGCCGGCATTCTCGACCACAACGGTAGTCAGAATCGAGTAAAAAGGATAATATTTAATAGCAGCTCCACTGTCGAGATTCTAACGTTCTCGACCACAACAAACAAAAAGTAAGTGATTTGTGAGCATTTATTTTTCAGTTTTATTTGGATTATATTTCATCTTGGAAATGAAAATTTTGCATTTCTTTTCGCCTTTTTAAGTTTCCCTTTTCAACATATGTACTGTTCTGGATTGCTTCTTATTGAAAGAGTATTTTTTAAGTTTTATATTCGATTATAATGTTATCACTACATGTATTTTTCTATATTTGTTTGATCTTTGGTTTATATTGTTATTTGCGATACACTTTTTTATGCAAGTAAAAATGTTTAACTACCACACATTTGTAATTCACTATCGAGGTGAGATCGGGTATTTAGACAATGTGGATCCAGATATAATCTGCCACATGGATTTGGTGGACGAGTTGCAAGAAGTCGCAAATATTGCAATGGAGAAAATAGTCATTATAAAGTACGAACTTCCAGGATTGAGACGTGGAGAGAAGCATTTTATAAGTAGTGATAATGACATCATGGAGATGTTTGCTTTGTGTAAAGGACATAAGGATATTTCTAAAGAAGAAATTATTGATGATGAATGGTTTGACGAATAAGTAAATGTTAGTGATAATGAGACTGGTGGTGATGGAAACCAAGGAGGTACTCAATTACGAATAGTGTTGGTGGAGATGTATTATACTGGATAGAGGGCATAAAGAAAATGAGGATTTGATACCCTACTATTGATGGTTTATCTGACTACGACCCAGATGCTGACTATGAAAGTCTCTCTCTGATTCATCTATAGAGTCTTGTGATCATGACGATTACAAAGATGAATTTGACATAGAAAGATATATGGAAGATCCAAAGCTTAAAGTCAATCAGAAATTCGCAAATGTTAATGTGTTTCGAGATGCTTTAAGAGAATATTGTGTGAAAGAAGATTGTAGTATTTTACGATTAAAAAATGAGAAGAGCAGGGTGACTGCAAAGTCTGCGATGGAAGGATGTCTTTGGCGTATCCATGCATCTCCAATGCACGATGGATCAACTTTCGAAGTGAAGGCATATAAGGACGAGGATACATGTAATAGGTTACATAAGAATCCTCAAGCTGCATCTACCTGAATTGCGAAGATTGGTCATCGTTTGCGTGATGAACCTAATTCGAGTATTTTAGGTATAAAGCATGATCTTTGTTAGACATTTGGTATTGAGGCAACTAACATGCAGATCTATAGGAATCGTGACAAAGCACTGGAAGCAAAACAAGGCAAGCATGATAAATCGTTTGGTAAGCCCTCTCGATATGCTGAAGTAGTTAGGAGAACTAATTCTGGAAGCTTGGTGAAGATGAAACTTGAAAGTCCAGAAATACATAGGAATCCAATATTTAAACGTTTCTTCATCAGCTTTGCTTCGACGAGGAAAGATTTTCTTGAAGGATGTCAACCATCTATTGGACTAGGTGACTGTCGCATCAAGATGGGCTATGATGGGTTCTTTTAGCAGACATAACTTTAGATGAAAATAATAGTATATTTACAATTGCTATTGCAGTGTCTGAGGCTGAAGTGAAGGAAAGTTGGATTTGATCTTTAGAAATCTTGCAACTGGCTATTGAAGAATATGAGAGACCTTGGGAATTTATAACAGATAAACAGAAGGAATTGGAAAAATCATTCAATTTTGCTTACTGTACAAAAGTGGACCTCCCAAAAAAATTTTAAATTAATTTTTTTGATCGGCTGGACCGTCCAATTTATAAATTGAAAAAAAAACATCGAACCGATTGTACCGGCTGGTCTATACCGGTATCGGTTATACCGATCCGGTCCAAAGCCTCACTATACAACAGTTGTATCACGACTTGGGACCGAACCAGACCGGGATCGGCTGGGACCGATCCGATCCCGAGACATTAAGCCTTGGGTTACCAAGCCACACTTGTCTCTAGAATCTCCCAACACCCTTTTTTCTTTCCAAAACACTTTTCCATTTTAAGTTCTTGCTCACCTGCATTACATTGTGTGTGTATATATATATATATATATTATGCTGGGTTATTGATTAAAAAAAAAACACTTTTCCATTTCAATGGTGTATGTAACTCCGTGTGCACATGTCATGTCTTTATGGCATTTTTGTTTTTGTATCCGTGGAAACTCAAAAGCAGTAGCAAATACTAAATCCTACTGGAGATAGCGAGAACCATCGAGCACTCTGAGTAGCACTTCGTGTTTCTCTACCTAAATAACTAGTTTCTCAAAAAAAACAAAAAAGGTACTAAATTTATTCAAAGTAAAATCAGTATATTCTTCAAGATAGAAACCAAAGCTTTTTTTTTTCCAAAGATACACAAGCTTGAACTCATTCATACCAAGTAAAGTGCAATGCATATACAGAAGTCAAAATAAAACTTGAGCAAGCAAGGAAATCAAGAAGCAAAACAAACCCTAATTCGTTTTTCAGTTCCAAACCAAATCAAAGACAAATTAGGGCAAACAAAGCGAGAAATGGAAAGAGAAGTAAAGAAGAGTTACTATTCAGTGACGTCTTCAAGAACCATGTTGACATAAACGTCAAAACCCCTTAGGGTTCCAACAAGTTCCTTGTCACCTTTCATGATCACCCATATTTTCGAACCTATGCATCGATCGATCAGCTCTGCAACAACACCAACACGACAACCAAATTCTTTGAACTCTTTTGTTGAGATAGAGAAATAAAATGAACAAAGATAAGTGAATCGAAGGAAGGAGAGTGACCCGAAGGGAGGAGCTGGGACGGATTGTTCGACATGATCGTACGGTCTTTCGCTTTCCCCTCAGTTGGCAGAAAAACTTCTCTGCGGGATCCGGTTCGTATCGGGATTACTGTTAAGTATTAACCATTTATGAGGTTTCAAGGATCAGACCGGATCGGTCCGTATCGGGATCGGCCAGGTACCGTAGGACCGGATCGGTACAACCTAAGGTTGGCTCGACCGGGTGACTCGCCTGGCCCGATCAGTCCGATCTTATGATTGGACGGGTTTGGACAAGGGTAAGTGGCCCGTACGGCCGGGCCGATCAGTTTTTCGGACTGGACTCAAGTTTATATTAAATTAGTTCGGCCGGACATTGATGAATAATATATAATTTTTACTTAAGTCTAATATTATCTTGTAGTTGTAGTTTAGTGATGAGAAGCTTATATTATTTTCATGAGCCCTAAGTTTGAATCATAGTAGCAACAAAATATTTTAGTTTAAAAAATAACACATTTCAATTTATAGGGTTGGGCTGAACCGGGCTTGGCCTTGATGTATTTTAAATACATAGAGTTTAGATTTACACTTTTGTGTTCGAAGGTCGGGCCGGGTCGGGATCGGGTCAACATAAATAGTGTTATAATACAGTGTAAGCTTGGCCCATTGCCACCCTTATTAGAACTGATACTACCCGGTACAACTGGTCCAATGACCAATCCATTGATACAATGAATCCAGTTTTTTAAAATTATAAATTGAACGATCCAGACAGGTATCAGTCTTGACCGGTACTACCGATCCAATCGATCCAAGAAAAAAGAAAAAAAAAATATATATATATATATATATACCAAACATACTGGGAAGGGAGGAGGCCTTCCTTCCCTGAATCTTAATTTCTCAGAATTTTGAAGTTTTTTTTAAAATATATATATTTTCTAACCAATTAGGTTTTAAAATTAGTTTTCTACAACCAATCCGATATAAAGTTTATTTTTTTAAATTAAAAATTCTTAAAAATTATGGGTCCCATAAAGTTCAAAACCGAAATTCTCTATATCCTTTCCAGAACCCACGTTTGATTACTTCTCTCATTCCTAAAGCATCTCCCTAATCTCTTATCAACTTATCTCTTTCCAAATTCGATTTTTTTAAAAAATATATATTTTCTAACCAATTATATTTTAAAATTAGTTTTCTACAACCAATCTGATATAAAGTTTCTTTTTTTAAAATTAAAAAATCTTAAAAATTATGAGTCACACAAAGTTCAAAACCGAAATTCTCTATATCCTTTCCAAAACCCGCGTTTGATTACTTTCTCATTCCTAAAGTATCTCCTTCATCCCTTATCAACTTATCTCTTTTCAAATTCGATTTTTTTAAAAAAATATTTTTTCTAACCAATTAGGTTTTAAAATTAGTTTTCTACAACCAATCAGATATAAAGTTTTTTTAAATTCGAACTGCACCTTTATATCCTAATCAATTTTCTAAATCAAATACCCTCCTTCTTTAACCCCCATTAACAAACGACCTCCTTCGTTCTGCTCATCTCAAGCGATCGGGAAGGTATGATTCTTCTGGTTTGTTAATGTTTTGCAGTTTTCACCACTTCATGCGTTCCTTGGTATCTAAATCTTTTTTTTCTTTTCCAATATCGACCGTGTGGAAAATTGAGCAGTGTTTAGTTTTGTTCTACAACACTTGATGATCATATATTCAATTAATGTTTCGTGTTTGTGATACATATCTGTAATTTTTTTTTTGTTTGGGTATTTCTCTTAATTTCCATGCACTTATTATCATGATTATGAACAAATCTAAGTTAGCTTATGTGCTAATCGAAATGTATTTTCAGTTGTTGAACTAATTTATTATCACAAAATCCTTTACATCTCATAAAATATTTAATATATTTTAAGATAATTTTATCTTTTACACATTCTAATTTTATTTATTGAGATAGTGTTTAGTTACATTAAATGAGTCGGGTTCGACCTCGTTTACAACTGGGTTAGGAAATCATGGAGTCAATCCCAGCCCATTAGTAAACGGGTTGAACCCACCTAATTAATTTTATTTTTTAAATAATTATTTATTTTTTAATTTTTATTTTATTGTAAAATATTATCTTATTTAATATATTATATTTTAATAAATATTATAAAAAATATTTATTGAACATGATTTCTTAGAGCTAGCAACGGGTCGGGTTCAAGTGGGTAAAATTGAACCCGCTTTTTATTTTAAAATATGATAAAATATAATCTTATTTAATATATTAAATATTATAAAATATTTATTGAACATAATTTCTTAGAGCGGTCAACGCATTCGGGCAGGTTAAACCCAACCCGTTAATAAACGGGTTGAACCTATCTAAACCGTTTTATTTTTTAAAATAATCTACTATTTTTTAACTTTTATTTTAAATTAGAATAAAATATAACCTTATTTAATATATTAAATTTTAATAAATATTATAAAAGTATTTATTGAACATGATTTTTCAAAACTGCCAACCAAAAATCTGTCAACCAATCAGGGATTCGAGCAAGTCAAACCTAACCCTTTAATAAACAAGTTAAACCCAACCTGTTTGAGTTGATAGAGCAGAAGTTCCTAATACTAAGTTGTCATTAATTATTTTATAAATATTAATTATGGTTCAATTCTTAACATCCCATGCATCGCACGGGATTTCCACTAGTGTGTATATATATAAAGATATTAGTTGTTCAACTTTTGTACCAGATCCAAATCGGACGGTATTGCTGGTTCAGATCGAAATCGGCCAGGAGAGGTCCAGATTCCGAGACTTTAAACCGTTACAAGTAGGTTATGGTACAACCCATCCATCAAGATGCTTAGTATTTGACTTGGGATTGGTCTGAATATAAACGTGGAAGAGTGAGGTTCTCGAGACAACCAGAACTCGACAACATCAACAATGCTTTGTGTTTGGAACCTTGGATTTTTAGAGAGATCACTTTCTTTTGGTTGGATGGATAAAGAAAGGAAAAGATGAGGATGGAGAAAATAGGTTAAAATATTTTAATTTTGGAAATCAAATCAAAAACCTTTTTCTTCAAAAAGATTGAGATTTTGAAAAAATAAAAAAAAAAAAGAAAAAAAAAGAAAGATTATGAATACTCTCCAATACTCAGAGGCAGATTCTCTGTTATGAGAGGCCGTGTCATGTGAAATAATATTTTGCCCTCACCTGAGTTGCTTTATGAGGGCAAATGCTACGTCTCGGACCTCGTGGCACAAATCTCTAGGTTAAATGATACGGATCTCGAGGTGTGACTTTCAGGATCCACGCATAAACCGCGGATTGTTATCAAACTAAAAATTAGAAATAAGATAGAAGCAATAAATTACCTTTACTAAGTTTAATCATAGTGTGGAAGTCTATCGAAAATCCGTAAAGTCAAAGTTAACTATTACAAGCATTTATATAGTCGTAGGCTTCAGCTAAGCCTAAGTCGATATGGTTCGTAATAAGCTCCCTAAACGAGGTCATCATCATCTTCATGCTTAAAGCAACCCTTACTCCCTTGGAACAACATTATAATGCACTATAAGGTAGTATTATGACTGACAAAAATTCAGCTACAGCAGCACACGATCTAGCACATAGATTACTCCTCCTATCCTGCAACATGAGAAGTTACGTGAGACAATGAATACCTAGTAAGTGTGAGACAGTTACCCATTCTCTTATGAAAATCAGATCAAGGTTAACACAACAATAACCATAAATACAACATGAGTAATTTAATATGGAATGAAATGAATGAATGAATCACACACATGATCTATAGTGGATGCAATGAGGACAACAATCAAAATGAAATGTTAAGTGAATGAACCAAACTAACGTATCTTGATAAGTGAACCTCAACACAAAGCTCCTCAACCAAACCAATTCAGGACATCGTCCTAGGGACTGCCGGAAGCCTCATCTTCATTCTGGGCGCTAACCCATGGTATGAAGTTCATCATGTACTAATTTACGAGTGTACTATACTCGAGGGATAGCGAACCTGTATAAGATCTCACAAGCATCCTACCCTTATTTAAGTGGGCCCTTTCACCTCACGGGTATAGTCAACCCTCCGGAGGTTTTTCTTAGTTTCTCCGTAGATTTCCACCTCCCGGTTCACTTATCATTCTACCTCAACCTAGCATGTTATGCATTAAATTAGGATTTCAAATGAGGTTGCAAATGAGGATGTGCAACGGAAACTATCTATGCGCCTATACACGCGGATAATCCGATTGCCAATCATCATAAGCTTCCTACGAGTTATCACACCACAATAATCATACAATCAGTAATCCAATTCATTTCTAAGTCACATTCATATCTGTCCTAGAATGGAATGATGGTTACACAACAACATCGGAACGCTTAATTTGACTCCCCGCAGGTAGGCTAAATGCCTTCAGGTCAAAACTAACTCCCGAAACTCAATCACAATCCATGGCCGAAGCCCTTCACCATCCACCTGAGGAATCCACAAAAATCCTCATCATTGTGCAAGATCTCAGCTGTTCGACAGGGTGGTCGGTGGACCAAAGCCTACCGAATAGCAAATTTACTCATGAAATCGGTCTCTATCGGTAGGGTGGTTGGTGGACCAAACCCTCTGTGTTTTTATTAGCTGTTCGGCAGGGTGGTCAGTGGACCGAAGCCTACCAAATAGAAAATTTTGCCTGAAAATAGCTCTTTGTCGATTGGGTGGTTGGTGGATCAAACCCTACCGACAACGCCATGTTCTGGGTAAATTCTGGGTTACTAATCTTTAATCCAGCATTCAAAACGACTCAAAAACACCTAAAACTAAACACCAAACATTCTAAACATATCTTAGACTAAAACTCACCGAATAAATAACATCATATCACGGATTTAAATACAACGATTATCATTTCAACATAAAACACAAGAACAGAGCATAATCAACATAAGCTCATGATCATAATCGAACTACACCATCTAACAACTTACCAGATCATTTTCTAACAGAGGATGTTTCCCTTTCATCTCTATTCTGCACACTGTAAGAAGAAGAACAAGTCGAGGTAGCCTCCCCCATTCAGATACAAACTAGTCTACCCATTTTCTCTCTTCCTCTCCTCATTTCTCTTTACCCTGATCTGTGGTTTTCTTATAAGGATGTTTCGGGTGGAGAAATGACATTTTTCTCCCCACCCTCATCTCATGGGTTTGGTTAGACACGCCCAGGTCAGACGGACTAACTTTCAGTTATTATTGTTAAGGCCCCCAATACTACAAGTTTTTACACTATATTCTCTAATATTCAAATGCTTTTACATTAGATGCCATTTAGGCCTAGGAAACTGTCAATTTTATTTTAAATTAAATGATTTGAAATGTGGGCTTTTATTAGTGGGTCTAGGTCCTTACAGCAAAATTATAATTTTGCCCTCCATGTTATTTCACATAACACGGCCCATATCACGGCCTCTCAAAACAGAGGATCCACGTCCCCAATACTCTAACCTAAACTATGACATCTCTTGTATTTCCTTAGTAGTCAATAAATCTTGTTAGAATATATGAGAACTCATTGAAAAATCGTCTAAAATTGTCAGAATTTGATTTTCTTTTCTCCATATATCTCAACTTAACAAAACACATAGAAAAAAAAACACTAATCATTTATTTTCTACCTGATTTTTCTTCTATTTCTTTTTCTTCTATAATCAAAGGCTCCAAACACAATTAGTTAAGTAATAAATTGTGCCAGACTAGTTGCATGATATATATATGGATATGCCTAAGATTATTCCTAATAGAGTTTAGGGCAAAGTGGGTTGCCATCTAAAATCCAAGGTTCCAAAAACAATTAGTCAAGTAATAAATTGTACCAGACTAGTAGCATATATATATATATATGGATATGCCTAAGGTTATTCCTAATAGAAGTTTAGGGCAAAGCCATCTTTGTAATATTCTTAAGACTAGAATAACGCGTGTTGCTTTTTCAATGATATAAATAGAGTGCAATTTGCTCAAGGCAAGTGAAGTGGTAGAGTTGCTTTATCTTGTGCAGCTTCCAAAGATTGAAACTCAAGGCAAGTGAAGAAATGGCTGTTAAAGGATTCATGACAAGAAAAGTCCTGGCTACCATGTTCTTGGTTTTCATCTTCACTTCAGCCTTTGGTAATTTACTGTATCTCATCTCTCTCTCTCTCTCTCACATACACTCTCTCTCTCACATACACATACACACATGCCTCTCTCTCTCTCATCCTCTCTCTCACATCCATCCATCTCTCTCTCAAACACACACATGCCTACCATGCAGCAAATTTTCTCTTATTTTTTTTGGTAAAAAAAAATAATAATAAATGTACTCTGTCTCTCTCATACAAATGCCTGCCATGCAGCAAATGTATTCAATGTAATTTACTACCAGACTGTAAAGTGTATTAATGGCAGAGCCATCCTCTTTATTATTATTATTATGAAGTTGTTTTAGTAAGGGAGACTTACATATATATGTGTTGCAGTGGGAGAAGCCAACGGAGAGGACGTGAACGTGGGGAGCTGTTGGGTCATATGGAACTGCAAAGCTGCTTGCCATAGGTTTGGCTATCCCAAGGGCGGGGACTGCGTGCGGGGTACCTCTTTCAGTTGTTACTGCCATAAATGAAACCAATCTCTGCTGCTACTCTTTCAACTTTCAAATAAGTGTAATGGATGGAACTCATAAATAATGAACCGCCTGTTGTTTTATATGATATATCCTGCTTTTCTTCACCATGAGAGGTTTGATCGGGATCATGTTGAACCTTGTTCAATGCTTCAAGGATCAGTCCGTACCGGGATCGGCCAAGACTGGTCCAGTCCTAAGCCACGATACAACAGTTGTATTGTGAGGCTTGGAACTGGACCGGTACAACCAATACCGGTACAGACTGGTCAGTACAGACTGATCACATCAGTCTGATCCTAAGCTACAATACAACTATTGTATCGTGAGGCTCTTGACCAGACCAGTACAACCAATACCGATATAGACCAATTGGTACGGACCAATCCAATGACCAGTACACCAATACAACCGGTCCGGTTTTTTTCATTTAATTATAAATTAAATGGTCCAGACAGTTATCGGTCTGGACCGGTCCAGTACTGTACCGCCATTCCAACTACCAGTCCCACGGATCCAAAAATAAAATAAAACAAAATTGGCGGACGGTATCGCCAATTCAAATGGGGACTGGTCTGGTCCGGTCCAATCCCCAATTCCAAGACTTTAAACCTTGATTAGGAGTATGGTTTGGCCTTGGGAGTGGCCAAGGAGAGGAAGTGGAACCTAAGGGCTAAGGGCGCTAATTGGACGGGATTGGGTCAGGCTAAGGTTATTTCAACCTAGCCCAGTCTTAACATTTGGAACCTTAAGCAGCCTACGACCTGATTCCGGATCCTATCACAGGCCAAAAGCCCAGTATCATTTTAATGTGCTTCAGCCAGATGCTTCAGAAACTTTTCAAGCAATTGACATGAAAAAAAAAAAAAAAAAAGCATGTCTTCAGTATAATCTTCAAGAGGAATGTATACTTACTAGTTAAAGCAGTCCCTCTAGCCTGGTTTGAGCACCTTGGTACTGATATGTTTGGAGTCAAAAATTGTTTTAGTTCAGAAAATATGATCACTCCATATTCAATTGAACCAAATGACAAACAATCTCAGATAACTTTCGTCATCGGTTCTTTGCTAAATCATGAATTGTTCACTCACTCGAAGCAATCAATTACATAACATCAAAATTTCATAGCAATCCCAGAAAAGAATCGAAAAGAGCTGCAGAAAGACATCTGACAAGGGTTAACTACATACCCAGAATAGACCTACATGTCATCGCTCTATACCATCCAAAACTGGCTTTGATCTTCTTCTACTCATCAGTAACGCAACCAATTGATGCCGATTTCACATTCTTGATGACTGAAATCGATGAGAAGAGATTTCTTTCAGTAATGATATCAACAAACACTGGCAACTATTAGTTATTAATTGAAAAAAAAAACATAGATTCTTACAGACCTTGTATAGAACTCCTTGGGTAGCCTTGTATACAGGGGGAGTCCACCTCTTTCTTAGCTCGGACATCTCTGCATCTGTTAACTGAACATCCATTCTTTTCTTCTGAATATCAATTGTGATGATATCTCCATCTTCAACCAAACCAATTGGACCACCTTCCTAAACACATTGATAGTGAAAAGCATCCAGTTAAACACTAGTAGATCCGATTGTTTCAAAGAATTGGAGTTGATGTTAGAAATGGTAATTCCAATTCTAATTCATTGCGAATTGAAATTGAGTAGAATTGAGATTTTCATGATTGGATGTCAAAAAATAATTGGAATTTGGATTTTTTTTTTCTTTATGAGGAATGGGGATGATGAGCAAGGAAGATGAGTAAGGAAAGATTCATTTGAAATCCACGGGGTAGAGAATTGCAATTAACAGCTTCCCCCCTGTGAATTCGACAGCTTCAAAAATAGCCTACAAATGAATTCATGTGGAATTCGAATTCCAATTCCTTGGTGCATTCCCAAGCAGGAAATTTGGAATTGGAAACCCCCATTAGAATTCTAGGCCCAATTCCACCTTCAATTCCACGAACCCATCGGGCCCTAAAGAGAAATAGCACTTTAAAGGAGAATTGCTTTAAGAAGAAATATAAATCCTTAAAATTCAGCCAAATGGCTCAATGAATCTTTCCTCCTTATACTAAAACCTAACTAGAGCACATAGCAAGAGCGTGAACAGAAAATTCATTTTAAATTTTTCTTCAGAGCAAGTGAGCCCAAAGTGTGAAAGGATGTACATGACAGTATATACAATGACTTAAATAAGAACATGCTTGAAATCTAGATATAAATTGTACGTGATGTGGTCATTTAAGAGATAAATCGTGATTTTCACCTTTGTTTTCTTCTTAGTAAGAAATGTAGAGAGAGGGAGGGAGAGAGAGGGAGAGAGAGAGAGAGAGAGAGAGAAAGAGAGAGAGAGAGCATTAAATGTAAAGGATGGGGTTGATTATTAAACGGACATAAATGCAGCTTACAAACACATCTCTTGACATCTTATAGGAGAACACAAGTTCAGTTTCTGGAATCCGCACTTTCAAATAATTAAATTAGCAAAGCTATGATGAATTCCCTTCCAAGCCAAAAAATCCGTGACTAGAGAGCAGGTGCACCACAGTTCATGTGCAAGTTTGGTCATTAGGATTAAAACAAATGTAATTTGTAATTGCACCTCAATTTAATGATTCCATGATCACAGTTTAAAGAAGATCAATTCTATTAGATTTAAATATTCAAGGATTGACCTGACCCTAGCAGCAAAAGATGATCAAAATCAAACAAGCACATCCGGGACATTAAAGATCTGTTTGTTTCATTATGCTTCTAGATGTGGATATGGCCCACTACAAATTCTACAAAAGAGAAGGAAAGCTTTGTTTTTCATTTAATTCTATAATTTCTTCCGGAAAAGAGAATCTAAGCTAAAAAGGAGATCTATGCAGGCAAAATATGTCTTCCCTTTCTCTTTCCACCTTCGAGTGGGAGTATACAAAGTTGTACAGGTCTCGGCTGGTTCCAGTACCGCTGGTTCGGATTTCGTACAACAATAATCAAAATTTTAAATTAAAAATGGATCGGACCAGTCCAGATTAAAACTGGTCTGGACCGTGCACTAAACCATTTTTTTTTTTTTAAAAAAAAATTACAGGACCGGTTGTAACGGTCTGATCCAGACAGTTTGTAACGGTCTGATCCAGACCGGTACCGATTGTACCGGTCGATCCATAACCCCATGATACAATAGTTTGTATCGTGAGTTGGGACCTGACCATTGAGATGTCCGGTCCGTAGAACCATGGGAATACAGCCAACCTAAAAATCTCAATGTTAAAAAGAACTCTTTCAGAAATTAGAAAACTTGTGTGTTTGCCTTCTTTATTAATACCATTACTCGAACAATCATGCACATGATACAAATTGATCACATTGTAAGGAAGATAGGAGACTAGTTGCTGAAACACTAACATACCTGGGCCTCAGGGCATATGTGGCCAACAACATATTTATGTGAACCTCCTGAAAACCTACCATCAGTCAACAAGGCAACATCCTGCCATGATGGAAATAATAATAAAAAAAAAAAAAAAAAAAAGAGGTCGCATCAGAAAAGAAGAAAAGCAAAACTAAGAGAGAGAGAGAGAGAAGAAAAGAAACTCCATAGGGAAGAAAGTGAATTTTGCATCAATCTTGAATGAAATACACTCGTTAAATATCCAAGATAATCACAATCACAGAGTCTCTCAACGAAGTACATTGATTTCATATGATCATGAACAGTAATGTCTAATAGAAAATCATGATATGATATGCAAGTCAAAGAAACTGAATGCACTTGCAGGAGACATTACTAGTTTATGATCACAAACAAAAACTCACTTGTAGTAAGTTGGCTAGCATACCTTCCCAAGGCCTGCTCCCATTATCGCACTTGTTGGTGTTAGCATTTCAGGCATGCCGGGCCCCCCTTGGGTCCTTCTCCTCTAATAACAATTACTTTACCCTGTAATTATATAGAAAATAGTAGCAATTAATCATATGAAAACAATAAATAGTTTCCTCTTCTCTAGTAACAGCTTTCTCCTGCAACATGTACAATATGAAGAGAGTGCCCAGAGCTAGGAGTGCAACTCGGTTTGGTTTCGTTCGGGTTGACATCAACCCAGGACCAAACCGACATTGGTGAAGGTTAACCCAAAATTGAACAGAACCAAGCTTCCCAACCCGACAACCGAACGGAATTAAAATGGAAAACCCTAAACCCAATCCAAATTGCAGTTTTGGTTCAATTTGGGTCGGTTAGGTCGGTTGATATAATTTCTTTTAGAATTACATTATATATATAAAATATAATGTTTTATATATCATATATAATATAAAATATATAATACATATATAGACAATAATTCGGTTTAAATCCATTTGGTTCGGTTCAATTTGGACTATATACACTAGAGTTCGAGTTTCGGTTCAGTTCGGTTTAACCGAGGCTTCAACCCAAAACCAAACCGATCTAATTCGGTTTTGTAATTTCAAAACCAGATATCTAGAAAATCAACCCAAACCAAACCGAAGTCGATTTGGTTTCAGGTTTAACCGACCCAAGTTGCACCCCTACACAGAGACTATGAACAATATTAACAGTCATGAAAACATGTAGAAGGGTCCGAAAAATGGGGTCGAGCAGTGAACAACTAGGTGCCATTTCGATGCAATTGAGAAAGATAAGAACTTATGCGAAATGCAGTGTAGAACAATCATGAAAACATTTACGAATAGGGACAAAGCTATCCAGGATGACAATTATCTTTAGAAAACGTATGCTGATGTGTCTCTCTCTGCTCATTGTACTGAGCCAATTCATTCCTCGGTTATCAATATTGGGCACTGAATATCTTCTACTGTTCCTATATTAGATGAGGTAGCTTCACTTGTAGAGCTAGTATACATTAGCTAAAGGCAAGCAAGTTACAGGTTAATTATACACTGTTCATAGCTTCAACCAGGATCAATTTCACATTAGAGACACATCAAGATACTGACCAATCCCACCACTAGTACTTCTCCATATGACTCAAGTTTTATCGCACCCAGATAGATTAGTATCACCACTGCAAACCATTTGGCTACATAACACTTCAGGAAGACTGTCATTATTGTAGGCTCTAAGGTTGAGTCTGTTTTCAAATTTATCACGCTGACCAACATCCATACCTTAAAACTCATAGGATTCTCTGATATAGCTGCTAACATGGACTCCTCTCCTTCAAACACGAGAGCAGGACCTGTAGGACACTTAATCAGTGTGATCTTCTAATACGACTTTATAGAGTTCATTTCTTGATGGCACAGCAGATGCATTAAACTTCAAAAGATAAGAAGACTGCAAAAATGAAATAGAAATCTCACCAGAGAAATATAGGCCTTCTTTTCCAGTAATTTTTGCTACAGAGCCCTCAGGTGCAAGATTACCGTATAATATCTGGATGTGGCCTGTTGCCTTGATGGGGTTTTCTAATGGCCTTACTACTTGCTGGAAGAAAAGAAAAAGAAATTGAGGCAGTTCAAATTGTGTGGAGCAAAATCGAAAACCCAGATATATGTGTGTGTGTGTGTGTGTGTGTGTGAGAGTGTTAAAAAAACCCAGATATATTGGTATGAACTATGAACTAATCATCTTAATCCCTACCTGACCCTGTGCCAAAGCAGGGAAAATTTTTGCATTTTCTGCCAGCGTCTTCCCAGTGACTATAAAATTTAAAAAACAAATATATAAATAAATAAATAAACCTTGATGGTAATATCAGGAAATTAGTGCACATACCAGTCATACAATCCCCATCCAAAAATCTAAAAGGTAACGAATGACTGTAGGTGTTCCTCCAATCTATAAGCAATTTTTATTGGAATGTCAGCTGGAAAACGTTAATAACACCCCATTCCCCATGCAACACAACACAAGAATACCAACATAAAGCTATCAAATGACACCACCAGATATTTACAACAAATTTGCAGTAAGCACCATAGTGTAAAGTATCGACCGATACCGAGTCGGATCAGCCGATACAACTTGAGATCGGCTGGGGACGAACCACAATCCCAAGCTGATCCCTAAATTGTTCAAATTTTTCTGACTCGATCCAAAACCAAATCAGATCGTCCAATCCAGACGATCTGACGCAGTTTCGGACAACTCAGATCGGACGATCCAATATGGATAGTCCAAAACCCTAAAAGTTTCTGGTTTTTTTTTAAAATAAAAAAATCCGGGCCATGTTTTGGATCGGCCGATCCCCGATCCAATACAGAGTTTAAACACTATGGTAAGCATACCTTATGTACATCCTCCATGACATATTTGCCACTAGGTTTCAGATCTGCCAGGAAAGGAATTTCATCGCTAACCTTCTGAAAATCATCAAGAGTTAACTGCAGACCAGCAGACCTGCAAAGGAGGACACAGCAATGAGTTAATGCCAAAAAATGTAACTTGTATTACCTATTGGATTAATTTGCACCATAATCTTCTCACCTAGCAATAGCAATCAAATGTAAGACAGCGTTGGTTGAACCGCCAAGAGCCATAACAATAACCATTGCATTGCATAATGATTTCTGAGTGATGATGTCCCGTGGCTTCAAGTCCATTTTAATCAATTCCAGAAGATATTTTCCAGCTAAACGACACTCATCCAGCTTCAATGGGTCTTCTGCTGGTGTTGAAGAGCTTTTACATATGAAGAACAAGACAAAGGGATCACTTGACACAGTGCTAGATACCATAGACAAAATCATAATAATGACGAAAAAAAGTGAATTTGCGCAGTTGCACATACCACAGAACTATGCAACATTATGATTCTACCTGTAAGGAAGTGACATCCCCATCACCTCAATGGCAGAAGCCATTGTATCTGCTGTACACATGCCACCACAAGCGCCTGCTCCTGGGCATGAATTACGGACTACATTCATTCTCTGATCATCATTGATGGACCCACTAACATATTCTCCATAACACTACAACAACACAATACAGAAAAATAAGTTGCATAGGTAAAAAAATTAAGCTTTTGAACACAGAAATAAAGATCAACTCTGGTCTAATAGAATTAGATACTTCTGAACAGTTTTATATCATGCACTAATGTTGACAATCAAACTGCTTCTTTAAAAGCATGAAGCCGTTTTAAATATTGAAACGCATTATCTAGTGGCTTGATCAATTCTTCCTACAGCAATCTCAAAAGACAAGACTTCTTTCTGGCTAGAGCTATTCAGTCTATTTTGACCCTTCCATGTGACATATGGAGATGTTTGTAATCCTTATTGATTCTGAAACCAAAGGTTCAAAAGTTAAACATCAGTATCTGAGTTCCAAGAACTTCATGTATATCCCATTTTAGAAAGTATGGATGTGTAATAACTTTATGAAATCCAAGAAGTTTATGCCCAAATTCAGTCAACTTTCCTATGGTTTAGCATCAAAAGAATATGCAAATTGAGCACACTGCTGATTCTCAACAGTTTTTGTCAAGCATTGGAAGATTTAAAAAAGAATCACTGAGTATCAGGGCTGACTTGCCACAAAAACTTGAGTGAATCTATACCCTTATATAAAAGAGACGGTTCCGTTTCTAATTTCTTCCATTTTTATCCCTATGTCCTGATATTGTTACTATTTCAGCCTTGACATTATCTGAAAACCCGTAATACCATATCGTTAGACATGTGTATGTCAAACAACGCACAAACGCCATGTAACAAGCTTATTTTATTTTTTATTTTCGCACTTTCCTTTTGCCTCTCTACGCAGGTTTCCTTCTTCTTCTCTATATGCAGACTTCCTTCTTGTTCTCAGATCTTTTATTTTCGCACTTTCCTTTTGCCTCTCTACGCAGGTTTCGTTCTTCTTCTCTATACGCAGGCTTCCTTCTTGTTCTCAGATCGTTTTAGGTTTCCTTCTTGTTCTCAGATCGTTTTACCTGGTAAGCTCTCTCTCTCTCAGTTTCCATGTTGGGAAATAATCACGACAAATATTTCTCAGTTTCTGCAACTATGGTACCTTGCCAATTTGAAATTCTCTTAACAGAAATTGTAAAAATAAGATATACAGAGAACTTGAATATGCCTTCTTAAGTTTACATTTGACGACTCATTTATCTTTGGGAGATATGATTCAGTGACTCCAGCTTTCCATCCTTCTCCCTTTTCTTTCCTTCTGCTTCGTCTATTTCAGAATAATAATACAATATTGACCATTTCTTTAAATCATTTCGAAAAAATCAACGCTCGAAGAGGAGCAATCGATCATTATGACAACGAATCGATTTCTGCTACATTCAAAAGCTGCTGATCTTCTCCTTCTGAACTGTCTTCCAGGTATATTTGAGATCAAGACTCGGTTTTTGATTGTGTTTCAGATCCATTTCTCTGCTTCTCTCATTCTAATTCCTGAATTTTGTTTCTTTGATTGTTTTGTTAGTTACTTTTCACTGATTAATGATAATTGAAAAGCATTGGAAGGAAGTCAAATTCTAATGAAATTGATAACAATAATGAAAATAAAGGTTGCTACAAAATATTCTTAGCTAATTGGATGTTTGGAATGGAGAATCTGCAATTATGGTGCTCTAGGGTATTTGATTGTGGTTCTATCTTTGAACGGATCTTGATTTTTAGGTGGAAGAGTGTGAAGGAGTACCTGAATCTATTGAAATTTCAGTTAAATTGTGATTATGGTTCAATCATTTGTTGTTACGTTTATACTTGCTTTGGTTTGGATTATGGGGTGTCAGATCATGTTCAGGGAGATTTGGTTTGAAATGATAATTATTTCTGATATTAAGGGTCTTAAGGTGGGGATTATTTTCAATTTTCTTTTTTCTTTTTGTTTTTGGTTAGCACCTGAGAAATGGTGGTTTGTATTATTGTCAAGTTTGATTGGGACTATGAGAGGAATGGAAAGTCATTGGAAAGGCATAAAGGTGAAGCAGACCAGATAAAATTTATATAGAGGAAGTAGCTTGCATAGTTCAGGAGCATGTATCAGTATTATGAAGCTTCTCAAACATATATTCGAATGAGAATGTTTGATAGTGTTTTCTCATTCTTTGTCTCAATTGTGAATAATTCTCCAATGGTGTATTTTGCTCATGCAATGTTGTAATCTTTTTTAATGGATCTTAAAGTTTTTAGAGATTCTTAAGTCATTTATTTGTGATTTCATCAAGTTCACCCATTGTAATGTTCAAAACTTGATTTTTTTTTTTTTTTTTTATGTTATCACATGGGAACGTGCGAAGCACGTCCCCTCAACTAGTAACTTAAAAATTAAGAGTATATATGAGTAGAAAACATTTACAACCATGCCTTGTTTTGCATTTTTCATCAACAAGATTGCAGATACCGAAACAGGGGAAAGATTGGGCTTCCAATTTTCTTATCTAACATATTATAAGATTAAGATTTGTCCAAATTGAAGTTCCATATTCTATTTTCTGTTTGTGGCAACTGGCAACTGGCAACTGGCAACAAATATAATACAATGCACAAGTAATATCAATGAAAAGAAAATGCCCATACAGTTAAAGGGAAAATGAAAATCCACTTCAAATATCATCAAGGCCTGATCTATGGGGTCATCATCTGATTATGCCCAAACTTGAACTTGAGGGTACCACCTATACAAAAAATTATTTTCCAAAAGAAGATAAAAAAAGGTTGGATATTATTCCATTAGGCTGTGTTTGTTTCACCGGAAATTGGAGGAAAAACAATATTTTTCAGGAATTTTAAAGTTTCCTCATGTTTGTTTCAAAGGAAAATTTCAAATTCTGAAAAATATTTTACTGATATCCAGAAAATTGGAGGAAAACAACTTCCGCTATTTTTTGGCAGAAATTATTTTCCGAAAAAAAGGAAAAAGGGATTTCATTCACCACCTCCACCACCATCACCACACCGCCACCACCACCACCACCACACCACCACCACCACCACACCGCCATCACCACCACCACCACCCCACCACCACCATCATCACCACCCCACCACCACCACCACCACCACCACCACCCCACCACCACCACCCCCACCACCACCCCACCACCACCACTACCACCCCCACCCCACCCCCACCGCCACCACCACCATTTACCTATAATGTCCTTTTAAAACCATTTTTCATCGAATTAAACAAAATTCTAGGAAAATTTTCAAATAGCATTCAAACGGTAGAAAATTAGAAAAAGGAAAATATTTTCTTGAAAAAATTTCTTCTGGAATATATTTTCCTCTGAAAATTATTTTCCAGTGAAACAAACAGACCCCTAGGAAAAAATTGCAGTCAAGAAATTCAGAATGCAGTATTGAGCTCTCTTAGTTTTAGGAGTGCTGTTCAAGATTGAGAGTAGCAAATCTGAGTTGTCTTCATGCCAGACCCAGGTGGCAATCAGTCAGATGAATTCTAGATATGATAATAGCAGGAACTGAACCACCGATGTGTGGCTCAGCTGGTAGCAAGCTGGGCTCTAGTGGGCGTCTCCAGAGGTAAGTCTGGAGTTCGAATCCCACTAGAAGCACTCGTGGCCAGGGGTATACCAAAATTGCTCCCGCCCCGAAAGTGGATTAGTCCCACTCCCACACCCACTTGGGTGTGGGGACAGCACGTGGTTAAGACCAAAAAAAAAAAAACAAGATAATAGTAGGAACTGAACCACTATGGAAAGAAAAAGTTTGACTCAAAGGGAGAAGAGGAAAAATTGGAACAGAAATATCATTTGATTAATCGATCCTTAAAAAAAAAAAAAAAAAACTCATACCATTGATAATAGTAGGAACTCAACCACTATGGAAAGAAAAAGTTTGATTCAAGCGGAGAAGAGGAAAAATTTGGAACAGAAATATCATTTGATTAATCGATCCTCAAGAAAAAAAAAAATAGCAAAGTTTCATCGTTGAGTGACAAATGGGAAATTCATGGAAAATTACAATCCCCACGGCATAATATTGCATCTGCACGTCTTCGTCGACAATGTTTTTTGACTAGACGACCGATAACTAACTGTTGGGATATTGGGTTATTTGGACACTCCACCCTTTTGTGGTCGGAGATTTATTCTCAAAATGCTAAACTGGGATCTCAAGTTTATTTTAAGCAGGGAATGAGTGATTTTTCTTGCCCTTCTCACAAACATTTTCTGATTTAATAATTTCTTCTTTAAATGTTGAAATAGGGATTTTCAAATTTATTTCAAGCTGAGGATGAGTGAAATCTTTAATCCTGCTTAAGGGCTTGCTAAGGAAGAGCTTATTTCTTCCCTATAAACATAGTCATAGGTTCAACCAGGTAGTCGACTTTTTCTTCTTTCTTACTTCGTGCTATGGAAAATATTCATATTGTGAATTTCCCCCGAAATTACCCATTCTGGAGAGGTCGCAAAATGATATCCCACAGTATTCTCAATTTTACATTTTTCTATCAAAAAGTGCTATATCGTCTTGATAAAATGTGGGAAAACGAGACATTAAGAAGTGCAGTGTAAAATAGAAAACAAAATAAGCAAATACAGGCACAAAACAATGGTACACGAATCTATATATAGGAGTTAAGTATAATTTCGAAGACCTTAAGGATGGGAGAAGTCGGTACTAAATCAGATAATCCATAGAGCAGTAAATTAACCACTCCATAATAGTACATAGAAATACCAAATGAGTGTGCATACCTGAAATGCAGAGATTATATCGAACATTTGGCCTTGAAAATGACCATGCTGTATAAAGATAAACACGATAAATGAATAATAGCAAGCTTTAAAAACCCTAACCAATTAAATATAAATGTACAATAACATGAACAAGATGCTAATCAACTTCTACACCTTAAATTTGCGAAGAGAAACTGCATCTCCTAATACATAGCTCAAGTACAACTAATCACATCAGTAAGCCAAACAGAGAATTCCTGAAGTGTAAACTACAGTAAGTGCCAGACAACAGGACAATAATGAAGAACCACTGGAATAATCCACGAGTATCCAACATCAAACTACGAAGTGTAACAACTTGTTGAAGCAGCAACTTGGACCTTAATGCTTGCGTAACAAACCTACATGTTGGAACTACAAGTTCTCAAAAGCCTACCGCTTCTTAAATGGAATATATAACTATGCATAGAAGGAGCTTACAAGGACAAATCGAATTACTATACAAGCATGTCATTTTAAATAAAATGAGCTACTAACTGAAAAGAATAGAATCACACCGGATTCAGAAGAAAAGACCCACACGAACATCTTCCTTTGATTGCTGAATTCGTCTTTAATTTAATGCAAGCAGATTTTCTTACGTAGGATCTATTTCATAAACTTTCTATTGACTAATATCTCTAACCATTCAATGAAGTGTCTCCATAACACAAAACACATCAAAAATCTTAGAGAGAAGAGCTTGATTATAAAATCAAACAAACTCCTAAATATTTCTTCTTAAAAAAAATAATAATAAATTAATAAAAATAAAAATAATAAGAATAAGCTTATGATACTGAGGCAGCGTGGGCCAGATCTGGGGTTACGAGAGTTTCTTTTGTATCGGGGTCTCCTAATGAGGACTTTTCAAGATGTTAAGTTAGAGTAAGAGTTTGGTTTTTTGCTATTACTTTTGTTTTTCAATCATAGTTCGTGATTTTTTCGTTTGTATAGCTCGTGTATATATTTTCAATTTGATGATTAATGAAATGTTGTTAATTATCAAAAAAAAAAATAGAATAAGCTTATGAGAAGATGTAAACAATTGCCTTACAAACTCCAAAATTTCAAACAAAAATCATTTGTGTTGATCACTGCAAGGTTCATTTTCACGCCTATAACACAAAATTGTCCACCTAAATGAACTAATTTCTCTTCTTCTATGAAAAAAATCTTAACTAGAGCAAAATCATTCTCAATCACATGCTTCTTCTGTCAAGATTTAAAGCAATACCCATATTCTGATACCACAGGAAAGTTTCAAGGAAAAATCATAAGCTTTGAGACTCACACATGCCAATAATGATAACAAAGGGAGATTTTCTGATCAGAAAAATGACATCCATATGAAAGAAACAACTACTATCAAAAGCAAGGTATGGTACCCAACCTTAATAGTTCCACCATAGACCATGATACTTGGTCGATTGAGCCAACCCATTGCCATAATTGTGCCAGGCAACTGCAAAAATCAATGGCATCAGATTCAAAATAAATGTGAACTTCATTTACTGGACAAATGATGCCAATTTATCTCAAAATCAGAATCTGAAAATGAGTGCAACTCATTTGTATCCCGGGGTGAGGGG
>JAUPMG010000006.1:8346353-8371222 GCA_031762675.1 Pachysandra terminalis | reverse complement strand
CGATTGTACCGGCCGGTCCATAACCCCGTGATACAATAGTTTGTATCATGAGTTGGGACCGGACCGGTCCGTAGAACCATGGGAGCATAGCCAACCAAAAAATCTCAATGTTAAAAAGAACTCATTCAGAAATTAGAAACTTGTGTGTTTTTCTTCTTTATTAATAGCATTACCAAAAAATCATGCACATGATACAGATTGATCACATTGTAAGGAAGATAGGAGACTAGTTGCCGAAACACTAACATACCTGGGCCTCAGGGCATATGTGGCCAACAACATATCCATGTGAACCTCCTGAAAACCTACCATCAGTCAACAAGGCAACTTCCTGCCATGATGGAAATAATAAAAAAAAAGAGGTCACATTAGAGAAGAAGAAGAAGAAGAAGAAGAAAAGTAAAACTAAGCGAGAGAGAGAAGAAAAGAAACTCCATAGGGAAGCAAGTAAATGTTACATCAATCTTGAACGCAATAAACTCGTTAAATATCCAAGATGATCACAATCAGTCTCTCAACAAAGTACATTGATTTCATATGATCATGAACAGTAATATATAATAGAAAATTATGATATGATATGAAAGTCAAAGAAACTGAATGCACTTGCCGGAAACATCAATAGATTATAATCACAAACAAAAACTAATTTGTAATAAGTTGGCTAGCATACCTTCCCAAGGCCTGCTCCCATTATCGCACTTGTTGGTGTTAGCATTTCAGGCATGCCGGGGCCTCCCTTGGGTCCTTCTCCTCTAATAACAATTACTTTACCCTGGAATTATATAGATAGTAGCAATTAATCATATGAAAACAATAAAAAGTTTTCTCTTCTCTACTAATAGCTTTCTCCTGCAACATGAACAATGTGAAGAGACATTGCCCAGAGCCTATGAACATTGTTAACAGTCACGAAAACATGTAGAAGGATCCATAAAATGGAATCGAGCAGTGAACAACTGGGTGCCATTTCGATGCAATCAAAATAAACAGGAAGAATAGGCAGCACAATAGAGAAAGATAAGCACTTGTGCGAAATGCAGTGTAGAACAATCATGATTAGTGTCACCACTCCAAACCATTTGGCTACAGGACACTTCAGTAAAACTGTCATTATTGTAGGCTCTAAGGTCAAGTTCGTTTTCAAATTTATCATGCTGACCAATATTCATACCTTAAAACTCATAGGATTCTCTGATATAGCTGCTAACATGGACTCCTCTCCTTCGAACACAAGAGCAGGACCTGTAGGACACTTAATCAGCATGATCTTCTAATACCAACTTTATAGAGTTTATTTCTTTACGGCACAGCAAATGCATTTAACTTCAAAAGATAAGAAGAATACAAAAGTGAAACAGAAATCTCACCAGAGAAATATAAGCCCTCTTTTCCAGTAATTTTAGCCACAGAGCCCTCAGGTGCTAGATTACCGTATAATATTTGGATGTGGCCTGTTGCCTTGATGGGGTTTTCTAATGGCCTTATTATTTGCTGGAAGAAAAGAAAAAGAAATTGGGGTAGTTCAAATTGTGTGGAGCAAAATCGAAAACCCATATATATATATTCAAAAACCCAGATATATTGGTATAAACTATTCATCCTAATTCCTACCTGACCTTGTGCCAAAGCAGGGAAAAATTTTGCATTTTCTGCCAGTGTCTTTCCGGTGACTATAAAATTTAAAAACAGATATATAAATAAATAAATAAATTATCCTCGATGGTAATATTAAGATCAGGAAATTAGTGCACATACCAGTCATACAATCCCCATCCAAAAACCCTTGCTCCAAAAGGTAGCGAATCACTGCAGGTGTTCCTCCAATCTATAAGCATAAATTTTTATTGGAATGTCAGCTGGAAAATGTTAATAACACCCCATTCCCAATGCAATACAGCACAAGAAGACACATAAAGCTATCAAATGACACCACCAGATATTTACACACAAATTTGCAATAATCATCAGTGTAAAGTATCGGCCGATACTGAGTCGAATAGGCCAATACCGAGTCAGATCGGCTGATACAACTCAGGATCAGCTCGGGATGAGCCACAATCCCAAACTGATACCTAAATTGTTACAATTTCTGACTCGGACCAAAACCAAGTCAGATCTTCTGATCCAGACGATCTGACACAGTTTCGGACAAGTCAGATCAGACAATCCAATATGAATCGTCCAAAACCCCTAAAAAATTTCTGGTTTTAAAAAAAAATACATAAATAAATAAAATCCGGGCCATGTTTTGGATCAGCGGATCCCGAGTTGGATCGTCAATCCAACTCAGTATCGGACCAGGACGATCCCCGATCCGATACCGAGTTTAAACACTATGGTAAACATACCTTGTGTACATCCTCCATGACATATTTCCCACTAGGTTTCAGATCTGCCAAGAAAGGAACTTGATCGCTAACCTTCTGAAAATCATCAAGAGTTAACTGAAGGCCAGCAGACCTGTAAAGGAGGGCACAGCAATGAGCTAATGCCACAAAATGTAACTTGCGGTACTTATTGGGATAATTTGCACCATAATCTTCTCACCTAGCAATAGCAATCAAATGCAAGACAGCATTGGTTGAACCGCCAAGAGCCATAACAATAACCATTGCATTGCGTAATGATTTCTGAGTGATGATGTCCCTTGGCTTCAAGTCCATTTTAATTAATTCCAAAAGATATTTTCCAGCTAAACGACACTCATCCATCTTCAATGGGTCTTCTGCTGGTGTTGAAGAGCTTTTATATATAAAAGAACAAGACAAAGGTATCACTTGATACAGATAATGCTAGATACCAGAGACAAAATCATAATAATGACGAAAAAAAAGTGAATTTGTGCAGTTGCAAGCACCACAGAAGAACTATGCAACATTAAGATTCTACCTGTAAGGAAGTGACATCCCCATTGCCTCAATGGCAGAAGCCATGGTATTTGCTGTATACATGCCACCACAAGCGCCTGCTCCAGGGCATGAATTACGGACTACATTCATTCTCTGGTCATCATTGATGGACCCACTAACATATTCTCCGTAACACTACAACAACAACAACAGAATACAGAAAAATAAGTCGCATAGCTAAAAACAAAGCTTTTGAACACAGAAATAAAGACCAACTCTGGCCTAATAGAATTAGATGCATCTGAAAAAATTTATATTATTCACTAATGTTGACAATCAAACTGCTTCTTCAAAAGCATGAGTTTTAAATATTTGTTTTTGATAAATGATGAATTATATATATAAAAGAGAGAGAGAACAGGGATACAAACACCATGGCTTAAAAACAAGTCTCAAGCCATGGAAAGAGGGAAAAAGAAAACAGAAACAATCACAACCCTATCTAACCAAAGTCCCCAAAAGATATATCCCTCCCACAACTAAGCTCAAACCTCCTCCTGCATCATCTCAAAAGACGGAACCCCTTCGAACATAACAGTCCTCCCCAAGCCCCTCCTAGCCAGAATCTCAACCGCCTAATTGGCCCCCTTAGACACGAGTTGGAACGAGATGTTCCAAACCTTGCACAAGTCCCAGACGAATCAGATGAGTAAACCTCCATGCATGCTACTCAAGTCTCCCCATCCAATCAATGATGGAGAATGAAGAGCTCTCCATGACCAAATCATGAAAACCCTGCACTCTAGCATGCCTCAGCCCGGTCACTAAAGCCAACAAAACAGCCCTCAATGGTTCGCCGCCACCAACACCATGGCCAAAGAACGCAAATAGGAAAACTCCTCCACTGTCTCTGAAAACACCACCGATCCCAGAGTGACCTGGCTGATCCTGGGAGAAACTGTCAATATTCAGCTTCACCAACCCAGCTGCCGGGAGAGACCAGACTGGGTGCAAAGATAAAGAACAGATGCCACTCACTGAGATCCTATACCACTCTCGTAATATCAGCAAAAGCCAAACCAACAAACTACCTCCTCACAGACACCCAAGAGACCACGGACGCCATAATCCCCTCAATCACACTCGATACCGAGGATGAAGCCATCTTAAATATTGAAACATATCTGGTGGCTTGATCAATTCTTCCTACAGTAATCTCAAAAGACAAGACTTCCTTCTGGCTAGAGCTAGACTTAATCAGTCCATTTTGACCCCTTCATGTGACATATGGAGATGTTTGTAGTCCTTACTGATTCTAGAATCAAACGTTCAATAGTTAAATTACACCATCAGTATGAAGTCCAAGAAGTTTATGCCCAAATTCAGTCAACTTTCCTATGGTTTAGTATCAAAAGATTATGTAAATTGAACACACAACTGATTCTCAACAGGTTTTGTCAAACATTGGAAGATTTAAAAAGAATCACTAGCAATGAGTATCAGGGCTGACTTGCCACAAAAACTTGAGAGAATAACTTAAAAATTAAGAGTAAATCTGAGGAGAAAAGATTTACAACCATGTCTTGTTTTGCATTTTTCATCAACAAGATTGCAGATACCAAAACAGGGGAAAGATTGGACTTTCAATTTTCTTATCTAACAAATTATAAGAATAAGATTTCTCCCAATTGAAGTTCTGTCTGCTTGTGAGTTGTGGCAACTGGCAACAAACATAATACATTGCAAAAGTAATATCAACGAAAAGAAAATGCCCATACAATTAAAGGTAAAATGAAAATCCACTTCAAATATCATCAAAGGCCCGATCTACATCATCTGATTATGCCCAAACTTTAGTTTGAGGGTACCACATATACAGAACTTTATTTTCCAAAAGAAGATAACAAAGGTTGGATATTATTCCATCAGGAAAAAATTGCAGTCGAGAAAGTCAGAATGCATTATTGAGCATTCTTATTTTTAGGAGTGCTGTTCAAGATTGAGAGTAGCAAATCTGAGTCGTCTTCAGGCCAGACCCAGGTGGCAATCAGTCAGATGAATTCTAGATATCCAACTCATAACATTATAATAGCAGGAACTGGACCCCTATGGAAAGAAAAAGTTTGATTCAAATGGAGAAGAGGAAAAAATTGGAACAGAAATATCATTTGATTAATCGATCCTCAAAAAAAACATAGAGCAAAGTTTCCTCGGTGAGTGAAAAATGGGAAATTCATGGAAAATTACAATCCCCACTGCATAATATTGCATCTACACGTCTTCATCAACATTGTTTTTCAACTAGACGACCAATAACTAACTGTTGATACTTTGGGTTATTTGGACACTCCTCCCTTTTTTGGTTGGAGATTTATTCTCAAAATGTTAAATTGGGATCTCAAGTTTATTTTAAGCTGGGAATGAGTGATTTTTCTTGCCCTTCTCACAAACATTTTCTGGTTTAATAATTTCTTCTTTAAATGTTGAATTAGGGATTTCAAATTTATTTCAGGTGAGAATGGGTGAAATATTTAATCCAGCTTAAGGGCATGCTAAGGAAGAGCTTATTTCTTTCCCTATAAACATAGTCATAGGTTCAACCAGGTAGTTAAATTCTTCTTCTTTCTTATTTTGTGCTGTGGAAAATATACATATTGTGAATTTCCCTTGAAATTATCCTTTCTGGAGGGTAGGAAAATGACATCCCACTGTATTCTCACTTTTACAATTTTCTATCAAAAAAGTGCTATGTCTTCTTGAAAAAAAGTGGGAAAACGAGACATTCAGAAGTGAAGTGTAAAATAGCAAACAAAATAAGTAAATACAGGCACAAAAAATAGCACAAAAAGAAGAAAAATAAAGTACACTAATCTATATATAAGAGTTAAGTATAATTTCGAAGACCTTAAGGATGGGAGGAGTCAGGACTCAATCAAATAATCTATAGAGCAGTAAATTAACCACTCCATAATAGTGTATAGAAATAGCAAATGAGTGTGCATACCTGAAATGCAGATACTATATCGAACATTTGGCCTTGAAAATGCCCAGGCTGCATAAAGATAAACACAATAAATGAATAATAGCAAGCTTTCAAAATCCTAACCAATTAAATATAAAAATATAAATGAACAATAACATGAACAAGATGCTAATCAACTTCTACACCTTAAATTTGCAAAGGGAAACTGCATCTCCTAATACATAGCTCAAGTACAACTAATCACATCAGTGAGCCAAACAGAGAATTCTTAAAGTGTAAACTACAGTAAGTGCCAGACAACAGGACAGTAATGCAGGACCACAGGAATAGTCCATGAGTATCCAACATCAAACTACGAAATGTAACAACTTGTTGAAGAGAGAAAAATTTTGCTCACGGTGGAATCGAAGGGTTTCGATTTTGTGAGGAGGAAGTTTAGCGGTAGAGAGGCGTTGGTGATAACGGAGGGATTCAAGGAGAGGGTGGTGGACATTGTAGTACCATGGGTTGACTGTCACTGGATTGTGCAGGGGGTTGAGAAGAGTTTGAAGTGGGAGAGGAAGCAGTTTGTCATTGGTTCGAGGAAAACTGCATTCTCAGTTTTGGTACTGGAGATCAGGAAAAACTTCAATGGCAGATTTATCAAGTAAATGGAGATCAGAGGTAAAGGCAAATCTTGCTGCATTTGCATCCCGGATAGTGTTAATGGTAAAGGCTGGCAGGACTTGTTACAAAGTCTGGTGTGGAGTGTGGGTATCAGCAGTTCGGAAGTTGGAGTCAATAGTCGGAAGGCTCCACCTGGTTCTGTCAGCTCAAAGGTCGTTGCAGCAGTAGATCTTTTGGAGGAGGAGGTCGACGTGTCTGCTAGGGAGGGTAGTGTTGAGAGCGGCTTCGAGGAGGATATCGTCAAAGAGGGGGTTAATGGAGAATCGGCTCAGAATCCGCCTTCTCACTCCAATTTGAATTCAGATTTGATAGTGGTTTGTGATAGCTTAGATTTGGCCGACAATTTTGATCTACTGTGTAGGTGTCTGGTGGGGAAGTTTGAAGGGATGACGCCTCCGATCGAGAAGGTGAGGGGTTGGGTGAAGGAGATTTGGACTAGAGGCGAGTCTGTCGGAATGGACTCGTTGTCTGCTAATCTTTTCCTTTTCACTTGTCAGTCGAAGGCAGAGGCGGGAGCGACGTTGGAAAGGGGCCAGAGATTCCTTGGCCCGTATTTTCTGTTTTTGGACTGGTGGAATACTAGGTCGAGAAGCAAAGTGTATGGAGTGAGGGATGATCGAATTTGGGTTAGGGTGGTAGGGGTTCCGCTTCATCTTTGGTCGGATAGCGTTTTCAGAACGTTAGGAGAACTTTGTGGTGGTTTTGTTCATCCGGATGAAGAGACCGAGAGTAGGAAGGTGCTTCAGTGGATTCAGCTGCAAGTTAGGAAACCTCCATGGAAGAAGAGAAGGAGAACGGTTTCTTTGAGACTGTGCAATGAAGTTTTCCGGTGTGTGGTGTGGTGGGAGGAGAAACCGGTTCGCAGTTGCAGAGTGGGGACGGTTTCTGGTTTGGAATGCTCAGATTCGTTTGAGTATGGCGGTTTTGGGAAGGTAGGGGATGATGAGGTGGAGGGTAGTGATTCATCTGGATGCAACGTGGAGGGAGATCGAGTGGGGCTAGGTGGTGACGTGGACGGGAGCATTGGGATGGGGGAACAGATAGGATTTGACGGTGGAGTGAAGGGAGGGATAAATTTAAATTTGAAATCAATTGTTATGAGGAAACGTGATAGGGGTTGGTGGAGGTTAGCTGGAGGGCATGTAATGGATCGTGGTGGGGCGGGCCAGGTGTGTCGGGTAGAGAGATTGGAGTCTCGGGAGGTAGATTTGGGGCCCAATAATAATATTTTGGTTGGACGGCCTGTTACTGGGCCTTTTGATATGGCCCATCAAGAGCAGCAAGGGATTAAGAGTGGGGTGTGTATCGGAAAGCCCAATCGAACCGGTTAGAGTATGGAGGAAGCAAGCAGATAAGTTTATAAGCGAGGACGTGGACTCTGCTGGTGCTGAGGAAGACATCAGTCTGGCGGTATTGAACAAGGAATTGGATGCGATAAGAACAAGTAACGAGAAGCTTTTCTTTTCTGCAGATTTTGAGAAGGAATGGGAGAGGAGGGCGGACTGGGGGCCTGAGGCGTCTGAGGCTCACTCTACAGCTAAGTCGGAGAAAGATGTTGTGACTTCGTTGGAGGCGGGAGGTGTGCCGAGGTGTAGCGAGATAGTCGGTTTGTCCGTGAAGAAGGCGGGTAAGCTCAATGGCATCCAGGTCCGGCGAGAGGAAGAAAGGGAGTACGTCGGATGCAATGGGGGGCTGAGGAATCGAGAGTTAGTCTTCTGCAGCAAAGAGCTCGTTTGGCGTGTTGGGGCAGAGAGAAGGATTGGACCCCTGTATCCGCCTTTATCCTTCACTCTTTTCTCTGGTGTCGGGTCTATTTCTGGGGTAAAACATTGTTCGATTAAGGGGAGGGAGGTGGGTGGTCATATGGAGGGTAGTTGTGTAGCCCGTTCGAAGGAGTCTGTAGAGCTGCAGGGAGTTCGGAGGAGGAAAGGGGGTTGGGGTACTCTGTAGGGGTGGCGTCGAGTTTGATTTGCATTCCGAAGGAGAGTGGCAGCCTTGTAGAAGAATCCAACGAGGAGTTCATTGAAGGGAGTGTTATGGAGCTTGAACCTATCCCTTTAGCGAACTGTCCAGAAGCTGAGTTTAGATCAGCTAAGGCTAAGGAAATAGCAAATCTGGTAGCTGATTTTAATTCTGTCTCAGTGGAGTCGGATTATGCAGGGAGATCCGAGTGGGTGTTGAGTAAGATTAAATGTTTCGGGGGTTTCATCGGAGTTCCGAGTGGGTGTTGAGTAAGATTAAATGTTTCGGGGGTTTCATCGGAGTTTTGTGGGAAGGATTCGAAGAGCAAGCTTTTGTGTTATTTTCAGCGATTGAGAATAGACATCTGCAGAAGATTGTGAGCAACAAAAAACCTTTGAGGGAGTTGCATAAACTGGACTGGAATTTAAAGGAGAATGTTAGTCCTGGTAGTAAGAAAAGGTTTTTGCTTGGGGGGGGCAAAGAAGGGGATAGGCAAGGTCATTGATGATGATAAAAATTTTAAGTTGGAGGGGTCGGTGATAAAGGTAAGGGGTGGTTATAAAAAGATCATTGGGGGAATGGAAACCGGATGTATTAATGTTGCAAGAAACCAAATTGGAGATTGTCGATAAGGGGGTTTTGAATCAGTTATGGGGTAGAAGAAACGTGGAGTGGGTTTTCAAACCAGTAGTGGGGACACTTCCGGGGGGATTTTGTTAGCATGGAAATCAGAGTTTCTCGAGCTGGTTCATTATATGATTGGTTCTTATGTTGTCTTAGTGATCTTAAAGGAGAAAAGGGGCAATGGGGGTGATCTGAAGTTAATTTCTCCTGTTTATGGTTCTAACAATCATTCCCTTGTTTATGCTATGTGGGAGGAGCTGGAGAGTCATAGAAGGGGTTGGAACATTCAATGTTGTATAGGAGGAGACTTTAACATAATCAGATTTTGTTCAGAGAGATCTGGATGTAACAGGCTGGATGCTCATATGATGAGCTTCTCGGAGTTCACCGAGAAGAATTTACTGATTGATGTGCCTTTGTCCGGAGCGGAGTTTACTTGGACCAATCATCAAGAAAATCTGGTGTGTTCGAAGTTGGATAGATTTCTAGTTTCTATCGAATGGGAGGCATTTGCGGATGTTCAAGCGGTTTCTTTGGCAAGACCGACATCAGATCATTTGCCAATTGTGCTGGTGAATGAGGATAGGGTGACTAGGAAAAGTCCCTTCAGATTCGAAAACATGTTATTGGAGGAAATTGGTTTTACGGAGTTGGTGAGGATTTGGTGGGATAGTTTCCGGATTGAAGGGACCCCTAGTTTTTTTTCTGCAGAAAACTCAAATTATTGAAGGAAGAGATAAAGAAGTGGAACAAGGAGAAGCTGGGCTTGGTGGAAAATAGATTGGGGCAGTTGCTTGATCGCATTAGTCACTTGGATGGTTTAGAGGAGAGGGGTAATATGGGGGGCGCGGAAAGGGTGGAGAGGGAGAACTTGAAGGAGGAGTATGGGAAAGGGGCCAAGATAGAAGAAATTAGCTGGCGGCAGAAATCAAGGGCTCTCTGGTTAAGAGAAGGGGACAACAATACGAAATTCTTTCATAAGATGGCAAGCGCCAGGAACCGGTTAAATACTATAAACAAACTGGTGGTAGATGGTGTGGATGGAGGGAGGAGGAGGGAATAAAGAGCGATGTGGAAGATTTTTATACCAAGCTATTCAAGGAGGAGTTTGGTGGTCGGCCAAAATTGGACGGTTTGATGATGGACAGGTTATCTTTTGGGGAGTAGGAGGAATTAGAGAAGGCTTTTTCTAAAGAGGAGATGTGGGAGGCAATCAAGGTGTTGAAGGGGGATAAATCCCCCGGTCCGGATGGTTTCTCTATAGCATTCTATAAGAGTTGTTGGGAGGTTATCAAGAATGATGTTATGGAAGTATTTACAGAATTTTTTACAAAAGGGAGAATGGTTAAGAGTGTAAATACTACCTTTATAGCTCTTATCCCCAAAAAAGAAGGGGCATTGGACATTAAAGACTTTCGTCCTATTAGCCTGGTAGGCAGCTTATATAAGATCATCTCTAAAGTGTTGTCTAACAAGCTCAAGAGTGTGATGGTGGGACTAATTAGCAAAACCCAAAGTGCTTCTGTGGGAGGGAGGCAAATTTTAGATGGGGTAGGTACTGAATCTACTGATTGCAAATGAGCGTATAGATTCAGTTTTGAAGAGAAAGGAGAAGGTACTGATTTGCAAGGTAGATATGGAGAAGGCGCACGATCACGTTAATTGGGATTTTCTTCTATACGAGAGAGAATGGGTTTTGGAACTAGATGGATTTCTTGGATTAGATTTTGTATTTCTACTCCTTCATTCTCAGTATTGTTGAACGGAACTTCGGTTGGTTTTTCTAAGGGTTCCAGAGGAATTAAACAAGGGAATCCTCTCTCCCCCTTTTTGTTCCTTTTGGTGGTGGATTGTCTTGGGAGAATGATAGTTCGTATGGAAGAGATAGGACCCATTAGCGGGGTTCATGTTTCAGGTTCAGCCCCCAGCACATCACACCTTCAGTTTGTTGATGATACCTTGGTCTTTTGCAGGGCAAATCATACGGATCTGAGGACTTTGAGATGCATTTTTTTGCGTTTTGACGCGGTTTCGGGTATGCACATTAATTTAGTCATATGACTCAAATCGGAACTGATTGGAGTTGGGGAGGTGGAGGATATCTCGCATTATGTGGGTTCTCTTCCCTCTACATATTTGGGCTTTCCTTTGGGAACTTTGTATAAGAGCAAAGGGGCTTGGACTAAGGTGGTGGAGAGATCTGAGAAGAAGATGGCGGCGTGGAAAACGAGATACTTGTCTAAAGGAGGGAGGTTTATTTTGATCAAAAGCTCTCTTTCTAACCTACCGACTTTTTACATGTTTTTGATGAAGATCCCAACTTCAGTGGCGAAAAGACTAGAAAAAATTCAGCGGGACTTTCTATGGAGAGGTATGGAGGAGGGCCATAAGTATCATCTTATTAATTGGTCCCAAGTGTGCTCTGGTAAAGATGTAGGAGGGTTGGGATTGAGGAGCCTTACCAGGTTTAACAGTGCACTTTTAGCCAACTGGTTGTGGCGATTTGGAACGGAAGATGGGAGTCTGTTGAGAATAATTATTGGGAGCAAATATGTAGTGGAGGACGGGGGTTGGAGAACTAGAAGTAGTCTTGGCTCTCATGGGACCAGTTTTTGGAAAGCAATCAGTAGCAATTCGGAAATGTTTAACAAAGGAGTTCGATACGAGGTGGGAGAGGGGAACAGGTTTTTTAAGTTTTGGACTGATGTTTGGTGCGGGGAGACTGATCTTAAAACCAGATTTCTGGGTGCGGCGGCACTTGCAACTAATGCCAATGCTTGGGTGAAGGATGATTTGTGTTCCAATGAAACGGGGTGGAGTTGGGATCTGAAGTTTAGGAGGAACCCTTTTGAGAGGGAGGAGGAGGAGGAGATTTTGGGACTGTTGGGGGAGTTATACAATTGCAAAATCGGGGGTAGGGGAGATTTGAGACGGTGTAAGTGGTATGAGGAAGAGTTGTTCACGGTGAGATCCATGTATAGGTCTTTATCGGTAGAGGCGAAGTGGTAGGGGCCTTGGATGCTATTTTAGTGCGCTGGTATTCCCTCTAAGGTTGCCTTTTTTATGTGGACAGCAACTGAGGATAAAATTCTCACTCTAACAATCTGAAAAGTAGAGGTTGACATTTGGCTTCTAGATGTTGTTTGCGTAAAGAGGAGGAGGAGGAGTCATCACATTTGTTTCTGCATTGCAATTATGCCCGAAGTGTATGGAATGCGTTCATTCAAAGGTTTAGGATGATTTGGGTCATGCAGAAGGATGTTAAAGAGGCTCTTGGGAGTTGCGGTTGGAAGAGGAAGAAGGATAGAAGGAGGAGGAGTACAATTTTATGGAATGCTACCCCTGCTGCTATTCTTTGGTCGATTTGGGGCAAGAGGAATAACAGGATATTCAATGGAAAGGAGATTTCGACTCAGAGGTTGGTGAACAGGGTCTTATCTCTTATCTTTTTTTGGGTCTCTACACAAAAGGAATTCAAGAACATTCTATTTGAGGATTTTGACAGAGATTGGGGCTTGTTGTGGGATTAATATGTTTCGGTGTCTATTTATCTATTTGATTAAGATGTAACTTTCTTTATTTTATGAATAAAACAATATTATCGATCAAAAAATAACTTGTTGAAGCAGCAACTTGGACCTTAATGCTTGTGTAACAAACCTGCATATTGGAACTACAAGTTCTCCACAAAAGCCTACCACTTCTTAAATGGAATATATAACTATGCATAGAATGAGCTTCTAAGGACAAATCGAATTACTATACAAACATGTCATTTTAAATAAAATGAACTACTAACTGAAAAGAATAGAATCACTCCGGATTCAGAAGAAAAAGACCCACACGAACATCTTACTTTGATTGCTGAATTCGTCTTTAATTTAACGCAAGCACATTTTCTTACATAGGTTATATTTCATAAGCTTTCTATTGACTAATATCTCTAACCATTCAATGAAGCATCTCCAAAACACAAAACACATCAAAAACCTGAGAGAGAAGAGCTTGATTACAAAATCAAACAAACTCCTAAATATTTCTTAAAAAAAATAATAATAATAAAAATAAAAATAAATAAAAAAACTCCTAACAATAAGCTAATGAGAAGATGTAAACAATTTGCTTACAAACTCCATAATTTCAAACAAAAATCATTTGTGTTAATCAATGCAAGGTTCATTTTCACGCCGTTATAACACAAAATTGTCCACCTAAATGAACTAATTTCTCCTCTTCTATGAAAAAATTCTTAACTAGAGCAAAATCATTCTCAATCACATGCATCTTCTGTCAAGATTTAATGCAGTACCCATATTCTGATACCACAGGAAAGATTCAAGGAAAAATCATAAGCTTTGAGACTCACACATGCCAATAATGATAACAAAGGGAGATTTTTTGATCAGAAAAATGACATCTATATGAAAGAAACAACTTCCTACTATCAAAAGCAAGGTATGATACCCAACCTTAATAGTTCCACCATAGACCATGATACTTGGTCGATTGAGCCGACCCATTGCCATAATTGTGCCAGGCATCTGCAAAAATGTGAACTTCATTTACTGAACCACTGACGCCAATTTATCCAAAATTCAGAATCTGAAAATGAGTGCAACTCATTTGTATCTCGTGGAGGGGGGTGTAAAGTAAAAAAGACAAACATATATAAGAAGACCAAATTACTACTTCTGTAATCCATAAATTGACCAGTGTTTTGCAAGAATTATGTAACAGGAACAATTAATATTGAACAAGAGATGGTAGATCCAATGCATCAACAAATGTGCAATATGCAACTATAAAGTATGAATAATCCCTAGATACAATTGCACAGACAAAAAAATAATAATAATACTAATAATAATAATAATAAAAATAAAAATAAAAACAGAATGTTATCAAGGATAACTAGAGCATGAATAGAATTCAGAAAGGACAAAGACCCACCAGACACTTTTAGCTTCTATAATAAATGAAAAACTTGCCCTTTCAACTGATTAAACATGTCCCCAACTCAGACTCAAAGAAGCATCTACACTTCTTTCACTTCGTTCTATTCAGAAGTGTGCACATATAACATGTCTACATCTAGTGTTTCGAGGCAAGATTAAGCAAGAGAAGGCTCTTACACAATGTAACCTTAGGCATTCTCTAATAAAAATAAGCACAAAAACAAAAAAGGACTTTCACAACTCTCAAGCCATGTTGGTCACCTTGTAGGGAATCTTTCTACACAGTCTAAGCTTCCTCCTCTAAGCTATTGATAAAAAAGTAACACATGCTTCATGCTTGATCGAGACAATAATTCGCCATTGGACAAAACAATTCCCAGCAAACCAAATCTAAGGAGTTCTTCGGTTAACAAAAGCAAAGCACGTGCATCAAATGTAGGCAAAATTCAAAGCAGCTAGTTCACAACTTCAACACCACCAAACAAAGAAAAGCCAGTGACATCCTTTATGGAACATCCTAGTAAACCACGAACTCCAGCACGTCCCACTTTGCAACAAGGGAATTCCCACAAAGTACATGCCAAGCAATAGAGAAGCAAAAAACAAATGCATTGAATGCATATATGACTCCCAAATGTAAATTTTAACCTCTTTTTTTTTTTTTTTTGATCAGTAATGTAAATTTTATCCTCTTAATGAGATTTAATAGTTTAAGCAAATTGTAAGACAAGGTAGAGAGGCAATGAGAAATGTGTAAAGTAAGTCAATCGAGTTCTGGCAAGCACTTTTTAAGTACAATTTCCAATTATTATGATATATCACTGTAGTAGATAACGCGAGATGGATATTAAGAAACCTTCATAATTCAAGGAATAAACCAAACACTATTTTAGATGAGAATGTGCCTGGTTTAGTTAGCAGGTGGCCTTTGTTTGGACTGATGATGGAGCAATTGTAAATTGAATTGGTCCAGTAACAACACGCCACGTGGCAGTTTCAGAATAATATAAAATGTGTTTTACATTCATTCGAGATGTTCCCTTCGACAAGGGACGCTCCTTCGAATTTTAGTTCTTCGAGTAAAGGCCCACCTATGCTAGATATGCCCCCTCACTCACTCAAAGGTTCCCTCCTCAGGGAATGTCCCTTCAAGTCTCATCCTTATAGATTCTATTCCCTGAATGAAGACACCCTCACGGGATACCCCTTCATTCCTTCAAAGGTCTATTTCATGGGACATCGCCTTAAGCGTCTACTTCTTCGAGAACCCACCCGTGTTGGGACATCTCCTAGAACATTCGAATAAGAAGCCCACCTATGTTGGGTAAACCCCTTATTATTTCGAAGCCCACCTGAGTTGGACAACTTGCCATCACTTCGAGGACCCACCTGTGTTGGGATACTCGAATTGAACTACTTCGAAACCAACTTGTGTTGGGACGCTCCCTCGTGAGCCTGAACTAGAATACACCTGTGCTGTACAATCCACTATCACTTCGAGGGCTCCACTCGTGTTTGGAACATTCCCTCGAAGTCTATTCGATCAAGGGTCCACCCGTGATGGATAATCCCTTATCATTTCAAAGACCCACTGATCGGGGATCCCTCTCGAGGTCACTTGTCAAAGGTCAGAATAACCCTTCGACCTATATGCGTAACATCACCTCTTCATGGAGGAGATATCAAATAAGTAAAACATCAATCACTTCATGAGAAGTGACTTAAGGCTAGCCACCCCAAGATGGCTAATTTGTCATCACAACCAACTCAATGCTTGAAGTAACCACCTCGAGCATTGAAGTACCTAACGCATACGTTATTAATTTGGTATTACAAATCATCCTTTGAGGTGACCATCTCGAACCGTCATTCGAGATGATCACCTCGGCATCTCGAAACCATCTTTCGAGGTAACTGTCTCGAGGTTGCAAACCATCATTCGAGGTGACCACCTCGAACCGTTATTCAAGATGGCCACCTTGACCTCTCGAGACCATTATTCGAAGTAATGGTTAGATGTCACAGACTGCATTATCTTAAGGTAACATTCCCTGACATCCAATCATCTTTCGAGGTTCCCAAACTCAAGGTTCTTTAACAAAGGGGGGAATAAACATGGACTTTCAGGAATGACGGGCAAGAGAGACAGTCCCATTAAGCCCACATAGGCGCTATCACATCAAGGGACTAAATCACCACAACGAGTGCGGCGCACATTAAGTGTCCTGACCTCACACCCATGTTTGATCAGACGTTTCAGACATTTTATATGCTTGATCAGCCGTTTCAAACGTTTTATATGCTTGAGCAAACATTTTAGATAATGAATTAAACGTTCTGATTATTAAATGATGGGGATCTAAGGAAATATTGAACCTCTGAGATTTTTTTAACTTCCTAGATTTCTGAGAGAAGTCCCTTTCGAAGCTTCTCTGTGGGGTCTCTCTGAACATTCTTGATTGATCTATTGACATTTCCTTCTTTGTTCTCATTCACTAAAAAGGGAAACCCTGCATTGAAACAGCCAACCCCCTTGGGTTTAGGCCAGTGCAGGACAGGTTAATCGAACCTTCTATGCTCAGGTTGGTAGATGTTGACTTCCTCCATAGTCATCATCTCACGGTCATTCTTGATTAATTAACATCTGCATGTTATATTAATCCTTTACTGGTTTGGGTATCACCATTTTTGGCGACTCCGCTGGGGATCTTATTTGTTTCCCTTCCATTTGTATTTGATCTCTTGTTCAGTGTGTTTTCTGGTGCAATTCAATTCAGTTCATCTTGTTCAACCATCATGCAGCCGCTTCCTCCTACCGGAGCACCTGGCTCCTCCTCTGTTGGAGACAAGCAGGACGTTCCTCTCCCGGAGGTGGATCCCGCTCCACCTGCTGCCCCTGTTATTCCACCTATTGTGTGCCTGCTGCTCCCCTGGCGTTGAATGTGCCTCCATCCATCCCAGACAACACTTTTTCAGTTCATCAATAACCCGAAATCATTCCATATAAGCTAAATAATAGACACCCAGGAGAAAAAATGATGCAAAATTACAAAAGAAAAACTTGTCCAATATAAGCTAAATGACAGACACCCAGAAAAGAAAATGCAAAGTTGCCAAAAATCAAAACTTACATTCTTGTCACAACCAGGGATAGAGATGTTCCCATCATACCATTGAGCGGCCATTACAGTCTCAATACTGTCAGCAATCAAGTCCCGGGATTGCAAACTGTAACGCATTCCTATGGTACCCATCGAAATGGCATCACTGACCCCAATAGTATTGAACCTGAACCCAACCATCCCAGCCTCCTTGACGCCTTCCTTCACCGCCTCTGCAAGTCCCAAAAGGTGCATATTGCATGTGTTCCCTTCATACCAAACCGATGAAATGCCAATCTGGGGTTTATGCAAATCATCATCGGATAGACCCACGCCATATAGGATGGCCTGAGATCCACCTTGGGATTTGGGTTCGGTTATCCGGGAGCTGTATGTGTTGAGTTTGTGAAGATGAGGAGGAAGGGTTTCTGTAGTGACGGGAGGAGGAGCAGTAGTAGAGTCGGTTGAAGTTGAGGACGAAACGCGGAGAGAGTAGCGGTGTTGAATGGAGTGGTATTTGTGGGTGGAGAGTTGGGCCTTGAAGGTGGCGGCGGTGGTGGAGATGGACGGCGGCGACAACAGAGCGGCTTGCATTTTGGCGGTGGGGTTGGGAAAGGTTCAGAAGGTTTTTTCGGAAATAACATGAGTTGGTGCCTGGTGGCGGCTTTGGTGATTCAAAGTTGCTATAGATTGGAACCTGTTTATGACCCGGGGTCGTCTGCACCGAGTTTGTGCATGACGGACTTTATCCGGTTCATTGTCCTTTAAAAATTGGGAAAATTATACTTTGACCCCTTGAGATTTGTGACAATTAAAATTAGACCTTTTGAGATTTTTAAAATTATAATGACACCCTTCGTAAAAAATAAGGGAGTTGATCAACTAACAGCACTGGGTCGTTGACTGATATATTCCTTATAAATCGTTTTCATCAATTATTTGATGTGTTTTTCTTTTTTTCTTTTTTTCTATGTTGAATGATTCAAGTGTGACATGGAGCATAACTCTTTAGTCGATAGACTAAAGGAATATTTTAGACCTAAAATTTATTTATTTTATCTAAAAATCATTCAATTATTTTTAAAGGGTATATCAGTCAATGACTTAATGTTATAATTGATGGATCTTTTTTACTTTAGGTTCTGACAAAAGATGTCATTATAATTTAAAAAAATTTCAAAAGTCTAATTGTATTTATCATAAACCTCAAGGGTCAAAATATAATTTTCTTTTCCTTTTTTTTAATGCAGTGAGACTTTAAACTTAACAAAGAGTCCATGAATTAAGAATTAAATAAAATAAAGGGTAAACTCCAGTTATACCGTTTTTTGAGTGTAGTGACTTTAAGCTTAACAAAGAATCCACCAACAACTTGATGAATTAAGAAATAAATAAAATAAAGGGTAAACTCCACTTACACCCTTGTTACCCCTCAAAACTAGTAGTACAAATTCCTATGCAAGAGGCACGGACCTTGAGGTACTACTATCGGGTTCCAAACATGAAATGTGGATTACCATATCAAACCACAAGTAATAAAGCAATATGTATAACTTTTATTAATCATTCAGAGTGCAAAAGTCAAATAAATAAAACTACATAATTTCATGTGACTTCAGGAGAATATACAATATTCTAATACAACATTTATAATCAAAAACCATAACTCAATATATTATAATTATACCCCAACGTCACTAACTAGGAAATAGATGTCACCTCGAGACAGATCAACATCAAGTCCCTAACGGTTCCAATTCCACCTCAACCTACAACATAATAAGTCACGTGAGCTTGGAATGCCCAGTAAGATCATATCTGCCGTCCATCTTCATAAGATACCGTTAAACGAATAAAACTGGAATCAATCGAATTTAACAACGCAGAATATACCAAAATCTAACAATCATAAATTACTGGATGATAAATGATATGTATGATATGATGACATTCGTATGATCTAAAATGATATGCTCAAACAAGGAATGCAGGTATGATATGAAGTATGATGAACTAATCTCGTGTGATCTATTAAGTGCCCTTATATCTTACAATCCAATACAAAATAAATTTCGAGCATAGGCCCGTAGAAACAGTCGAATGTCCCCTCTTCGTTCCGGGAACTAACCCATGGTACGAAGGTCACCATGTTGCTATTTATGAGTATAGGGTACTCAAGGAATTCCAACCACAATTGCTAGTTTAGAGTGTATAACACTCAAGGGATTCCACCCACCAAATATACTACCTTCCTGGGCTCACTTACAATCACAAAAGCCTAGCATGAATGCATTATTAACTAGGAACCAAATGATAGTCATCAACGAAAGTGTAATAACCCAACCAAGCCTAAGTTTTATGTTTTCAATCAATTCTAAAAAAGTTTGATGCATTGATATTTCAAAGTTTTCTCTATGTTGATATTCAAAAAGTTTTCTCTATCCTGGTCATTTACTCTAACATGGCTGCTAACTTAAGAGTGGGCAGATTCCTTTCTTCTTAAACATACTGTTCATTCTACGCATCCCGGAAGAACAAGTCCTACGCAACAAGGTGATATTGATGTTGAGGATACTATGAAGTGACTGTGGAAGATTCGAAGCAACAAAGGAACCAAAAAATATATTCAAGATAAGTATCCTTAACTTTTCCAGTAAGGCAATCGAATTTCGAAGACGAAATTATCTTAAGGAGGGTAGAATGTAATAACCCAACCAAAATATAGGACTAAATTATAATTAATATCAGTATATGAGTTAAAGTGTAATTAATTATAAAATATAGGGGTTAATTTAAAATTTTAGTAAATTAGTTACAGATTTAACTTTGACTGTTTGTGATTGGTTGGTCGTACAATTAGGAAACTATGCTACAGCACACACAATCATAGCTTCTAATGTTTAATTAGTGGCTAAGATCTTGCAGGAGATTTCACTCTCCAATCAATGGCTCAAATTTAAAAACATATAATTTGAAGTATTCTCTACAAAATAGAGTTAGAAACCAACTAGAATTCAAATTCAAAGGTAGAAACATAACCGAATTAGATGTAACCCACATGGGCTAGGAAATCCGTTTAAGGACAGAGAATTAATAATTCCCAATGAATGGTTAAGATTAAAGGTTCTTTAAGTTACTAATTCTAGGACTCCTAAGTACCTATATAAGCATATGGCCTTGGGAGAATTGATTCATCAACTTGGAAGAGAAGAAGAAGAGGATCAAGAAGTGTAATTCTTTACACCAACCCTCAACATCAAGGTAAGTATTTAAGACTAACCTTAGTTTTGATTGAAATAAGAGATCAAAGTTACTTTCAACTGTATGAAGTAAGTTTTCAAAAGTTTTTATCTTAGTCTTCAAAGTTTAATGGTAGATTTGATATGTGATGATCTAATGATGTTTTCTTATATTTGTTTATTGGGTTTTGTGCGGAATTCAAGCTTAAGGGACTTATTTGATTAGAGTAGAAGAAAAAGCAAAAACAGGCCAAAAACGGCCAAGTTCACGAAGTTCGGTGAACCCTCGATACGCCGAACACTCACGAACATACCCAGAAAGGACCCCGGCGAACACTCGGTATGCCGAGACCACGTCGAGCCCTATCTTGAGACTTTTCGGTCCCTGGTTTGTACACCAAGCCCCACTTGACGCGCCGAAGGCACTCCAAGCGTCACAGTATAATTTAAGGGCCTTAGAAAGTACACTGAGACCCTACTCAGTGCGCCGAAAGCACGCCGAGCCAACCTTTTTGACTAAAACCCATAACCCACTTTGGACCCCTCGGCGAATCTCTCGGTACGCCGAACACCCCTCGGTACTCCGAGAATGACCAACTTGGTCTATTTGATGTGGAATTTCATGGACATATGTATTTTGATCTCATTAGACTGATTCTAACATTTTTTTTTACTTAATTATGCTTGCTTATTATACTCATATCTATTTGGACTCTTTCCCTATACTGATTAGCACATGATATTCTGTTATACTTATTATTACATGTTTTATCGATGTCCAGCATGTTAGTTAGATATATTACACATTGTATACATGATTTGTATGCTTAGTTAATGCTTATATTCCTACTTGCACAACATTATACCTTTTTGCTTAATGACCTTGGATTGGGTCTGAATGCCATACCCTTGACATGATTCCATACTTTTGGAATTCATGGTGATCACAAGAGTATTATGATTTAGAAATCATAATAGGTGAGGAGATTGCATATATTTCTGGAGTTGAGGGACAAGCTATCCTAATATACCTATTTTAATTCTTGTCTTGCGAGACGAATGCCCGTCTTGCTGGATGGATGACCGAGTGAAATTTTGTTAGTAAATCTGTTTATGTATGACTCACAAGGAACAATCCACATTGGTGGAGCCCTGGGATTTTATCTCATTATCGGAAATAAAATGAGGAAATTAGGACCACTAGGTCTCAAATCCTAGAAACTATGATGCACACATGGAATAACCCCCCTATTATGGTCGTGTATTCGAGGGATGATATTCATTTTGTTTTTGATCGGGTGTGAAACATACCTTAACCAAATACTATACGGTATATTAGATTGTTTTCAATCATATGTGGTGATTATACTTGTTAGGTGTACAGCATGCATTAATAATTGAATCAGCCCCATCACATTACATATTATATCATATTACTTCATACTAATTATTCACATTGCATTAGATTTTATATCTAGTGAATATCTCATTATCACTTGCACTTTCAGCACATATTATATGTTTACTTATATATTGACTCTCATGACTCATATGTTTATTGTTTATTGCGGAATACCATTGAAGAGTGGCATTGTCCCTGCTTCAATCTTAATTATTGTTAGACTTGTTTATTTACAAAGCTAATGTAGCTTACGCTTTCGAGCACAACATATTTTAGGATCTATGGATGATGAACATAAGGACCAAGATAGAGGACAAGGATGCTTTGAAGATAATTAGTTATTATTAGGGTTTTATTCGATGCTTTAGTATAACTTGTAGTAGGGTTTAATTGCTGTAATTTAGTGCTTACTTTGATTTTTAGTAGTTAATAGGGATTGATTTGAAGCATAGGACTATTATTATTTTACCTTCCGTTGTTTTCTGATTGAATGATGTTTTGTAATAAATATTGTCTTGATAATATTACTTTTCTATACTTTATCTTATATAATGTCCTTCTGTATTCATTGATTTTGGTTATATATTGTTATCCACTCCCATCTGGATATGGGGTGAGAGTTACAACCTAGACTTGGGGACTCCATTGAGATTTTCAGGTTTGGTTCGTGACAGGAAGCTATCTATGTACACATACACGCGGATAATCCGATTAGATAGCAACATGAGTTTCCCAGGTATTTCAATACTACAAAAACAATTTACAATCCAATTACCAAATTTAGATTATTTCAATGTCAAGTATAGTCAAGTCCAAGGGTGAGTGATGAGTACCAAATATCATGGAACATCAAGTTGATAACCCTGATCAGCCTTGAGTCCGTAAACCAAATACCGATTTAATAACACAAACACGCATCACTCCCCAACAAGCTAATTCCAATTGCTAAGGACATCTAAGTGCAATGTAGGCAAGGCCAAATCAATAGACTAACCAATGGTGTAGGGTATTACCGTAAGGTTCAAAGGTGGTTCCCACAGGTAAGATAGAGCCATTATTCCACCCTTAACTCACTAAGACTATTTCTCAAACACATGATGTACCTAACTCAACTATTTCAATTTGAAACTCAAGGATGATTGACTACAGGTAGGTCAAGGTCTATTTGATCATACATTGATCCCAATTATGATGTCTCACTATGACGGGACCAATTCCCAAACAAAACTGATCAAAACCTAATTCAAGGTTCAACATGTGCAGATCTTACCTCCATCAGTGGACTCACCAGTGTACTGGTGGATACCGATGGGGTGTTCTTAACAAGAAAATGGCCATTTTCGGCAGGCTCATCGGTGTACCGGTGCCTGCCAATGGAGGGCACTTTTGTTTTATGGGTTTTATGGTTGGCAGGGCCACCGGTGCTCGCCGATGGTTCACGAGATGTGGATCCCAGATCCGTTCTAGGGTTTTCCAAAGGTCACGAAATCAAATCCAATAGATCTTGAGGCACACAAATCAATTGGTCACATGTACATCTTTCACAAATCGATTAAAACAAACAAATCTCAATGCATTCACCTCCAGTACCAGATCAATAATCATTTTACACACAAACAAATGAAATTGAAACTCAACAACACCTTATTCGGATCATACATAAAATAACTTACTTTCTCCTTGAGCTGAGATCCAAATCTGAGTTGCTTCTTCATCCTTCCATCTCCTCCATTCCTTCTTCTTCTTCTTCCTTTCTCCACGCATGGGACGGCTAGGGTTAGGTTTTGTTTTCCCTTACGTAATGTTTCTCCTCTATCTTAAGCCAAGATAAAAGGGGAGGTAAAGGAATAGTTTATGGAAGAGTTCCTTCCATCCTCCCACTCCATGCACCTCCTCGCTTTTCTCTTCATCAAATATAAAAATTAGTTTTCATCCTATTCCCCAAAGGTTATATTAATTACTAATAAACCCCAGTTCTCATATAATTGTTTCATAGCTGGTCTAATGCTCTATTTATCCATTAATTGCCCTTATTAAATCCTGAAAACACCCAGCTAGATCACATATTATTTATTATTATAATTTTTAGCAATTATAAATTAAATTTACTAGGTTCGGGTCCTTACAACCCCCCTCACCTTTCTGAAACGCCACCTACACCCCCTGAGGTTTTGTACTGGATTGCAGAGACACCCCTCCTATTAACTTTTCATCTTAACCTTAACGACAAGTGCATACATCATTTGATTTAAAGACTATATTATCCTTAATTAAAGTCAAATATATCAAAAGACGTGCATACCCTTTATTAATGACGTTTATATTATAAACATTCCTTTCTTACCCTTATTAGTGTTAGCCTTGCAAATTGAAATGATGATAAGCTATAATCCTAATTTTACCTACGTCTAAAGTAAGTTTATTTTAACTTTTGTTTTTATTGCTAATAAATATTTTTTGTAATAAATATTTTTTGTATGTAAATTTTCAAAAGTGAATATCAATCATCTGAAAGTAAGCTCGTACTAAAAATGGGTTATCTAGAAAGATATCATACAGATTTTTCTGTTTCTATTGATTATGTTTATTTCAAAAAATTGTTATTTAAAGAATTACTTTATTAATTTCAATTCAAATATATTTAAAAATTTACTTTCGTGTAAGCATAGAAGCTTTATATCTATACATGCATGTACAAGGGACATTTGTTGCGCTAGTATGTATGAGTGCAACTCGGTTCGGTTTGGGTTAGCTTGACCAAGGTTTCACGGATCAGAGAAGTTCGCCCTTCTTAAAGCTCGAACTTATATAATTTAAGAAGAAGTTGATCCTATGAAAATTTCTAACCTGACTATCAAATCTTAAATTTTCAAAGGACTTAAATTTTGTAATATTAAAATAAATACCATGCACTAAATATTATAACCAATATAACAATATAACATAATTTAATTAATTTCAATTTAAAATAAGCAAATTTATCATTGTTTCTGTTTATATAAATAATATTATTAATTATAACTTTTTTTAAAGTATGTTTTATATATATATATATATATATATATATATATATATATATATATAT
>JAUPMG010000006.1:8325542-8336380 GCA_031762675.1 Pachysandra terminalis | reverse complement strand
CCCCATTAAAAGTTATTTACACAAAGACCCTGATATACCTTAACTAATTTCAATTAACTCCTTGTTTACATAACACATAATTATACACACACGCACGCTCGATTAATCCAATAAAATATAAATACTTGGGCGAAATAGTTTTAGGGAGGTTAGGTCATTACATGTGCTCTGCCGTGCGCCGACCTCCGGCCTCTCCCTCTCTCTTTTCCTGCTACTGCCGCACCTCCAGCTTGTCCCTCTCCCTTTCCCGTTGTTGCCGCACGACCACGCCCCCCTCTTCGCCTATCTTTCTCTCCTTTACTGTCTCTACCTTGTTGCTGCGAGCAAAACGAAGCAGGAGAATAACCAAGAGCTACAATTGGGAAATCACAGTAACAGAAATGCTTTCTACAGAAAAGAAGGTGTATGTAAGTTGGGGTTGGAGGAGACTGGTATGGAAGAAAAGTGATGGAGAGATCGGGTGAAGCATTTTCTTGAGCAGTTGATGGGGTTTGTAAGAATGAGTTAGAGATCGTAAAAGACACCTTTGAGAGTTCCGATTTGTTGGGGATAGTATACAGAAATGCACTTTTGGTCCAAATCTTAGCCTCTCAATGGATTTGCTGAGAAACCGGTAAGCCGGAATACCCCATTGGTGTTAAAGAATAATAATTACCGAAATGATCGGATTATAACTCGGTGGAGTGACTTGACAGAATTATATTGACTCGGGAAACCCCTATAATTTACTGGAGTATTGAAGTTGGATAAAGATGAAGTAGGAATAACGATCGAGGTCAAATTATTTCGGCTCAATCGAGCCAGGTTGGATCTACTGATTCTTGAGATTTTTTTTTTTTTTTTAAGAATTGATTATATTATGAGAAGATGGCCTTGTAGATAAGATTTGTGGGTTTTGTTTCTTTTCTTGTCTTTTGGCGTAATTAGTAGTGGGTGAGTAAGTGATTAAGTCATCGGAGGTGGGATAAAGGGCGTTTCCAACGAGTCGCACAAATTGGAATCAAAGAGGAAAACAAAGACAAAAGTGACAAAGTTCAGACACTGTTTATTATTAGAGGAAAGGAAGAAGAGAAATGAAAGAGAGTGTCTGATTAGTTTGGTCTAAAATCTTGTATGTTTACATTCTATGGTAACTTTACATTAGATCAGTGAAGGTTGGAAGGTGAATGTTAGATGAAATCTTTATATAATGCAAAAGAATGAAAAACGGCTTCTTTCCATCATCTACCGATCAAGAATAACTCTTATTCTGAGTTTGACTCTCAAGTTGCAAGGTTACAGTTCGTAGCAGATAAATTGAACCAGTAGCGGGCAGAGCAACAATGAGGTAAAGAGACAGTGAGGGAGAGAGAGAGAGAGAGGCGAAGAGGGGGGGCATGGTCGTGCAGCAGCAGGAAAGGGAGAGGCCGGGGGTGCGGGTTGCGTGAAGGGAGGTGCGGTGAACAGGGCGGCGGTGGAGAGAGACCGGACGCAGCTTGGGTTGGGGAAAAACTAGAGAGGAGGGAGACGGTGAAAGGGGTTAAACGAGAAACAAGAAAGGGGTTGGGATCAAAATGTTATTTTCAAACCTTGTTCAGAGGGGTATTTTGGGCAATCTAACTTTCAAAGTGAAAAAAAATCACTCAATCTTAATAACTTCTATAGATATGAAAAATGGTAAGGGTAGATAGCCCAATAACAGACCGCCATGTGTCAGGACTATTACCGAAACGTAGCAAGATCCCCACTGATACCCTTGGGGATAACCCTCAGGATCTTCCTAAGGAAGAACCCCGGTTAGTTCGAGGAATTGGTTCGAGGAATATACGACCAAGAAATAGATATAGGGAGAAGGTAGTGCGCTTCCGTGATGACCCCTTATTATATAAATCACAGGATGATCAACACTACAATGAATATGCAATGAAGCTAATATCAACAAGTACTCCACAACGAGATGTCAGACCTCTTTACAGCAGAATGCCGATGCAAAAATACTTCTTAAGTCATACTCGAGGGCGCCCACCTGTGATGGGACAACCCCTCGGGTTCTCGAGAGCGCCACTTGTGGTAGGACATCCTCTCAAGTCATACTTGAGGGTGCTCACCTGCGATGGGACAACCCCTCGGGTTCTTGAGAGCATTAGAAGTGCATCTCGCGTTTACCAAAGAGATGTGTCTCGATGATGTCACGAACTAAACCAAAAATCCCAAATTCTGAGAATTTCAGGCCAAATTCGTAACTCTCACCCAATATCTCTATGGGAGTAACAAACAATAATCAAAACATAAGCGGGAGAAATTAACTGTTCTAGTAAGATATAAGTAACTGAAATAATAATCTGATCTATTACAAGATTAATATAGAGGGAGTCTAATATAGTACAATTCTACAACTGGATCCAGGTTATCTATACCCCTTCCCAGGCTCTCTCTTCGTGACCAAGCTCCAAGACCTGAAATATATAAATCAACAAACATAAGCTGGAAGCCAGAATGAGTGATTATTCAATGCAAGGTATTTACTCACACCCCAACATTATGATAAAAACAAATAATACATATAACTGATGTGATAATGATAGTATCTGTGCATAGTGAAGATAAGGAAAGTAACATAAACCAACCAATGTATTGTTCTCTCCCAACCTCACTTGGTACTGAATCAAAGGTCTGTGTTACGAAGTATGCATACCTAATTCTATATGATGATTAGGTATAGTGTGTAATACACTAGGCACTCAAAATGATATCAACAAGGAATATGCATATGCTCAATGCAAGAGTAAATGAGGTGTTGTATGGCATGTAAAATATAGTAAGTTCCTACATGATCCAATATGACTATCCAGGATATCCCACCAATGTGACTCCATCCCCGTATCTATGGCTAAGGGATAGGATCATTCTATGTATACAACATAGTTTCAAAGGCTTTCAATCTAGGAGGCACAATCCCCCCACTTATTTTTTATCATGGGTAATACACCAAGGTTTTCACCAACGTGAGTAGTCCTTCAGGGAATCATATATATATATATATATATATATATACATCCTACAGAAGGATAAAATCATGATTCCCTATTTTTCCAAGCCGTACCAATGTGCTGATCCTTGGGAATCATCTTACCACAAGTCTATGCTTGGGCGAAACAACATCTCACCACAAGTCTAAGAGGCATACCAACACGAGGGCTGTCTCTCAGCTTGGGTGGAAGACGTCCTCTCATAAGTAAGGGAATTACTAAATAATATAAATACATACACATACTAAGGCACATCATCGCCCTCTAAGTAGAAGTTGTTATCCAATCATAAGGGAATACACATGTATGAACAAATCAATATGATCTTCCCCCATGACCATAATATCAAAGCATGAATAAATACTCAAGACATTGAAATAATACTCAACTTGGGTGTGTCGGTCGCATTCGGAGTTGCTCGCACCATGTCGGGTTGCGTCCGAGGTCGATCCGCTGCGCATCCGGGGATTTGGGATTTCTCCCAATCTTCTTCTCCAAGAGCTCCAAGAGAAAAAAGAGTTGAGAAAGAGAGAATGAGAGAAAATGAGAGTTTTAAACGTAAGTGTTCTATTTATAGGTTAAGGGCAAACTTGTAAATTAAGTTAGCCAGAAGGGCAAAACCGAGTTTCTAGCGCAATAATTTCCAAATAACCACCTAATTAATTTCTGATTGTGTGATTATGTTTAGGGGTCTCAAATGAACCTTCTAAGCTGTCTAAACTAATTATTATCTTGCTATTTGATTTTGTTTCTTATTTATCTGCTAAGTTCAGTAATCTGACCCGTAGTACTTTCTAAGTTCATCTGATCAGCCTAATCAGTTTTAGGTGACTTAAGGGTTTCTAAGATATTTTATAAGATTAAGGATCTTATGAGTTTTAATCATAATTTATTAATGAGATTTATTATTTATTTGTCAAATTACTATTTTACCCTTAAGGTTTCAAGTTATAGCTTTAGGGTTTATTCAGACTATTACAGATGAACATGTCGATATGAATTTACACCTATGGGGAGCGACCGCCCTAGAGACTGTAAGACGTCTACATCGATATGAATTTACACCCAAGGGGAGAGATCTCCCTAGAAGTTGTAAGACGTCGATACTATCACCCGTCTAGAGAAATGCTCGATGACGTCATAGGGGATACTACATCCGTCTAGAGCGATGCTCGATGACGTCGTAGGTGATACTATCCTCCGTCTAAAGCGATGCTGGATGACGTCGTAGGCGATACTATGCTTTGTCTAGAGCGATGTTCGATGATGTCGTATGCGATACTGTCCTCCCTCTAGAGCGATGCTCGATGATGTTGTAGGCGATACTACCTCCGTCTAAAGCGATGCTCGATGATGTCGTAGGCAATACTACCTCTGTCTAGAGCGATTTCTAAGACGTAGAAGGTGATACTATCTCCGCCTAGAGAGATCCTCTAAGACATAGAATGTGATACTACCTCCGTCTAGAGCGAAGCTCTAAGACGTAGAAGGAGATACTACCTCCATCTAGAGCGAAGCTCTAAGACGTAGAAGGTGATACTACCTCTGTCTAGAGCGATGCTCTAAGACGTAGAATGAGATACTACTTTCGTCTAGAGCGACGCTTAACGACGTAGAAGGGGAAACATACCTCCGTTTAAAGCAATGCTTAACAACATAGAAGACGATACATACCTCTGTCTAAAGCGATGACGACGTAGATGGTCATACAATATCGTAAGTACTAAGGTTCGAGGAACTCGAAAGTACTAAAAATAATAGCCTCGATGGTGTCAAGACTAGACAATCTCAACGATGCCAAGGCTAAACAGCTTTCCTTACCACAAATATCTAATGATCGCCAATACCTCATATCGAAGTGTCGTGGGGCTCGCCAACACTTGGTCGTATTTGAGTTATATTCCATGTCACGGTCTCTCAGTGACAAATCTGTAATTATTCAAACGATTTGTGATTGGTCCACTTAAGAGACTGGGGTATATGATGCGTACTAGCCCAGGTGAACGTTTTAACCACAGTCAGAAACGGTTAAGAATTCTAACTGTAATTAACTATCTTCCAAAAGTTATAAGTACTGGCTCACTTTCCTCATTCGGGATAATGATGAAATGACAAAGGGGGAGACTACTGATGAAATTCCCAGACCTTGAATTACGTATGACTTGATCTCTGTTTTGGTATATAGGCAGACTGCAAAAGATTCAGTCATAATTTCAATTAGAATCCTAAAAGTTAAAGAATCTCTATCACCCTAACTCACTATTTTTCTTAACCTGATTCGACCGTTGTTAGACGAGCCACCCATCTTATTTTTTAGTTCTTTTAGAAATAGGATACGGTGACTCGATGATTTAGTTTCCCCTCATGTGATAATATTATTCTTGATATTCACGAAACAATTTCTAAAGAGTACAAGGAAACCGTACCAAGACTTTTCAACACCCTAAACAGTAAATAGCACATTTTCCGTATACCTCCCCCCAAGAGGTAAAGAATTTTCCATAAGTAAAGTATATTAATGTGTGTTTTGTTAACGTCATTCAATCATATTACTGACATAATGAGATGTAAGTGGAATATCAGAAAACATAAAAGATTTATTTGTAATTGTAAGAAATGTGAGAAATTAACCCTGAATTTCAACGTGCGAATTGGCTAGGCAGGTTGTTGAGCCTTACTAATGGTTTGGTTAGGCACGTGACTTCCCCCGCCAGCTACCAACTTCTTCCTCTATAAACCACCCCTTAATCATCCTTTTTAACCACAAAAAAAAAACTTCACAACCACCACCTCCACCACCACCACTACCACCTCCTGATTGTCTGATCTCTCTGGAAAATGCCGTCAGTCGAAGAGATCCGTAAGTCCCAACGTGCCGAAGGCCCGGCTACGGTGATGGCTATCGGAACGGCAACACCGGCGAACTGCGTTGAGCAGAGCACCTACCCTGATTACTACTTCCGCATCACCAACAGTGAGCACAAGACCGAGCTCAAGGAGAAGTTCAAGCGCATGTGTAAGGATCATCCATATTTGCTTTTCTTTTCTCTCTCTTCCCTTATTGTTTCCCTTTGTGTGTGTCATTTGGTTGTCAGATTCCGGCAGCCGGAATCTTTAATCCCACGTAACACGTGAACTTATTTCCTGTTACGTGCATGGAGAAAATCTCTGGGGTCTGTTTGGTTTGCTGTGTTAAATATATATATATATATATATAGATACTATGATAACTTATACCTAATAAACAAGATTTACTTAACAGGTTGACCTTTCATGACTCGATAATTCTAGACTGGAGTTTCAAATTCTTCTTGTATCTTTGCATTTCAGGTGAGAAATCAATGATCAAGAAGCGTTACATGCACTTGGATGAGGAGATCTTGAAAGAGAACCCTAACGTCTGTGCATACATGGCGCCGTCGCTCGACGCTCGACAGGATATAGTGGTAGTAGAAATACCAAAGTTAGGGAAGGAAGCAGCGACTAAGGCCATCAAGGAATGGGGACAGCCCAAGTCCAAGATAACCCACCTTGTCTTCTGCACCACTAGTGGTGTCGACATGCCCGGCGCCGATTACCAGCTCACCAAGCTCCTAGGCCTTCGTCCCTCCGTCAAGCGGCTCATGATGTACCAACAAGGTTGCTTCGCCGGCGGCACGGTGCTTCGCCTTGCTAAGGACCTCGCTGAGAACAACAAAGGCGCTCGAGTCCTCGTCGTTTGCTCGGAGATCACTGCGGTCACCTTCCGAGGACCAAGCGACGCCCACCTCGATAGTCTTGTTGGGCAGGCGCTCTTCGGCGATGGCGCCGCGGCTGTTATTGTCGGGGCGGACCCGCAACCAGGTATTGAGAAACCCTTATTCGAGTTGGTGTCCGCGGCACAAACCATCCTGCCTGACAGCGACGGAGCGATCGACGGCCACCTGAGGGAGGTAGGACTCACCTTCCACCTCCTCAAGGATGTACCCGGGCTCATCTCAAAGAACATTGAGAAGAGCCTCGTGGAGGCATTCAATCCTCTGGGTATATCCGACTGGAACTCATTGTTCTGGGTTGCCCATCCGGGTGGGCCCGCAATCCTGGACCAAGTTGAGTCCAAGTTAGCCCTAAAGCCCGAGAAGCTACGTGCAACGCGACACGTGCTTAGCGAATATGGTAACATGTCGAGCGCGTGCGTGCTGTTCATATTGGATGAGATGAGGAAGAAGTCGGCGGACGACAAGCTCAAGACCACCGGTGAGGGGCTCGAGTGGGGTGTGCTATTCGGGTTCGGACCTGGGCTCACCGTTGAGACCGTCGTGCTCCACAGTGTGGATGCTTAATTAAGATGGTCTCTCTTGATGAAATATTAATGTGCTTGATTTTGCTTTTGTTCTATTTATTGCTATTCCTATACATTTTTCAAGCATGTGCTTGGCTTAATTTGCTTGGTGAAGGATTTCACCTAAAAAGAATTAGAACTTGTATTAACCATATTTATTATGAACAATAAAAATGGTTCTTTATGTGATATATGTGTACTTAGCTTCCTTTCATGGAGTTTGCAGGATTTGTTCTGAAAAATAAGAAGTATTTATGTAAGATATATGGACTAGGGTGGCAACGGGCCGGGGTTTATATGCTGGTCCTAGACTGAACTTTGGGCTTAACATATTTGCCCAAGCCCGTCCGTGCTCTTATTTGTCAAGTCTGAGTTAGCCCATACTTAACAATTATAATTATTTTCTTTTAAATATAATAAAATTTTAATTATTGAATAATTTAAATAAATGGTCGAATTGGTTCGCTCGACCAACTCAAACCATTGGACCACCAATGATTAACTGAGCACAATTGTAAATTGCAAACCGCTATTTATATGGCATCGATTGAAAGATTGTTTCATCTCCAACCAATGTACGATGAGAACATCTTACTATTACATGTTGACAACTTATAATACATTTAATATTATAAGATAAGATTGTCCCACATCAACCGATGCACTTTAGTAGAGCATGTTGATAACGTGTATATTTTATATAAAAAACAAAGAAAAGACAACTTGTAGATTAGTATTTTAGATCATCGGGCCGAGCTGGAACTAAATAAACACAAACTTGAGCCCGGCCCAAAACACCATTCAGGCGTTAAGTTTAAGCCCAGTTCGGCCCGGCCCTATGGGCTATAAAACTTTGCCCAAACCCGCCTAAACATAGCGACGGGCTGTTCGGGCCATGGGTCACCCGGCCCATTGCCTCCACTTAAATCCCATCATACATTTGGCTGATCATTGATCTCTTCATTTTGCACCGTTGGATCGACGGATTCTCACATAAATAATGAATCTTACGTGCCATCAGCTTTAGTGGGTCCTACGCATTGGTCTAATGGGGGCAAAAATGGCAAGATTCAACCCAAAACTCATCCAAGCCACCCGATGTCTTCGATATGATGTCATTCTCTATATATGCATTTAAAGCAAGAGCTTTCTAAGTATGACTTACATTCTAATTAGAAGCTTGGTTTCTACACTCTCATTATATCGTTGATTTATAATATTAACTTATATAATCTCCAATAACACATACGTAATGGGTTTTGTCACATTGACCAATATGAGTCATCTAATTTGTTTTTATATATTTTAAGTAATTTTATACAAGAAAAACTAATTTGTTTTTATATATTTTAAGTAATTTTATACAAGAAAGACGTTAGTTTTAAGTGAACGTTATATGCAATAAAACAAATGTTTTTGAGAGTGAAACTTGATACGTGACCTCGAGTTGACTGAATCTACATGTGACGTAGAGAAATGAGACTTTTCAAATAAGCTTCCACATATAAGATACATATCAAAACAAATTTCTCTTCGCAATGTCCCATCAGTAAACCAGAACTCTTCAAATTATTACTTCTCTCTAAAATACCAATTGTACATTTTTCAAGAAAAAACCATTGAAATTTCATAATATATGATTTACAATACAACTTTATTGTACTACTTTGGATTGACCATATATCCTACTGATATGAAACCAAAGTTCCATATGCTCAGCTGGTAGCAAGCTGGGCTCTAGTGGGCGTCTCCGGAGGTAAGTCTGGAGTTTGAATCTTACTAGAAGCATTCGTGGTCAGGGGTTTACCGTAATTGCTCCCGCCCCGAACGTTGATTAGTCTCACACCCAATGTGATGTGGGGACACTACATGGTTAAGACAAAAAAGAAAAAGAAAAAAAAGATACCAAAGTTCCACTAACAAAAAAAAAAGTAATAATAATAACAATAATAAAAAGAAAAAGAATAAAAGAAAAACAAAGTTTGATTTTAAATTATTTATTTTCATTAAAACACCAATTCTACTCCTTTCATCAGTAAAACAATCGTTAAAGTTTCACTTTCCGAGACTTGTAGTATAATTCTATTAGTTAGGCAGACCTAGGTTGCCTTTGGCTCGGCTTCTATGAGTACTTATTGCAGCGTATAGCTTATATAAGCACTTTTTAATATTAAATATGTGTTTAGTAGTGCTTATGAATAAGTGCTTACCCATAAGCACTAGAAAAAGGTTACCCATAAAGAGAAGCTACTGAGAACAGGTTCTCCCGAGCTCTTATACATTAAGCTATTTCACAACTTCAGTAATATTTTTAAAATACCTATTTTATGCCTTAACTTTCAGAAGCACTTAAATAAATGCTATTTCTAAATTGTAATATTATTTTTATAATACCTATTTTACTCATAAGCTTACATAAGCACAAAATTAAATTACCGAACACTATTTTCTTCAAATAAGCAGTTTATTGTTGCTATGGATAAGTTCTCCCATTGAGCAACTTATCCAATGAGTGTTTATCGATAAGCACAAGCTGGGCCAAAGGCAGCCTAAGTATACCTTGATCTAACCCATTTCTGACCCGATTAGGGCTATCAATTTGAGTGGTTGGCCCATGACCCATTCAGTCCGAAGTAATCATTGGGAGGGCAAGGTCTTTATTTTTGGGCTTGGGCTCAATTTTAAGCCCGTAAATATATCTGGGTCAGGTTTGGGCCTTCCTTAAACCGGTCTAAGAGAATCCGGCTCTATCACTTTTTTATATATATATATTAGATTATTAAGATTTTATTATGTCTATCCATAAAAACATACCTTACAGAATTGCATCAGCGTGGTTTTGCCCGTGCCGTGGGTCCCACTACGCTATCTCTGTGGCAGGATACGCAAGGGTTTGGTGCCCGACCGAACTCACTGAAAATGAAAAAGCATGGTGAGGTATCTGAATTATCGAAGCAGGACCCTTCCCTATTTAGTTTAGTTGTTAAAACTTTGGTTGACAGAGTCTAATATAATCTTAGATTAGTGTGGTAAATTATTTTATTTTCAATTTTAAGATTTTAAAATAAACTAATTGAATGATATAAAAATAAAAAATAAAAATAGTCCTTTGGTTTCAAATGATAGGGTTAGTCCGAACCCAACTCTAAACCTAAACGTCATAGGGCTGGATTGGGATTTAAAGATAGGGACAGACTGTCGACACCACTATGATGCTTACATGTTTTCCCACGTGTCTAAAAGTCGGGGTATCTAGATCCAACTCAGGCCTATACTGCTATGACACGATCATTTCAAAGATGTTTGTTCGAACTGAATATATGGGGAGTGGGTCGAGAACGAATGAAGGGTTGGTTACAATTATGATCCGACAACGGGAGATGTTCAAGTTCGGACTAGTGTCATCTCAAGTGTTGTCCTTAACAAGTCTTCCTAACTCTCTCTCTCTCTCTCTCTCTCTCTCTCTCTCTCTCTCTCTCTCTCTCTCTATATATATATATATATATATA
>JAUPMG010000006.1:8312305-8325442 GCA_031762675.1 Pachysandra terminalis | reverse complement strand
TTCTAAATGTATTTTTTGTTAACTCTCTCTCTCTCTCTCTCTCTCTCTCTCTCTCTCTCTCTCTCTCTCTCATTAATGTTGTGAAGGACAAATTAATACTGATGTAACAACCAATTTAATGCGCAGCTTATTAATGGCCAACTCATATGGTAGCAGATTGTCATCGCTTAACATTGTGGAGCCATAGGTCAGCATGCCGAGGTTCGGCTCGGCTTGGCTGTCGATGACACTAGCACCCATGGCCGCCGTATCTTAAGGACCAATGAACACATGAAAATCTCATATATACAGTAAACATTCTCTTAATCAATTATACATAAGTTAGTCACATCATGTCGAGCACAACTCTCAGTCAGGGCATCTTATTCCATGCCGGGGATTCATACATATAGAAACAAGGCATTTTGGGACCTTGGCATCTGCCGGGACAAGACTTCAGCATCTGTTGGGGTGGTTGAGACTTTGACATTTGCCAAGCTGGGACTTCGGCATCTACCGAGCCGGGACTTCGACATCTACCGAGGTGGCTGTTGCACCCCGGATCTGAGTATGGGAATCTCGAGGATCTCATAGGGTTTGACCTTCGGATCCACTCCATGGATACGGATACCAAACATCACATAACCAATCACGAGGTTAAACAGAGCATTTCTATTAACAACACCGGAAGTCTATAAAAGTTAAAACAACATAAGGAGTACATACATCTCATTGCTCCAAGTGCTTGAAATAACCAAACTATTAAAGTTATTACAACATAACTGCCCACTAGGGATCAAAACAAAAGTAAACGAGCTCATATCACTACTCAGCATCCCAGTCTTCTAGTACATCTGCCTTAGTCAATAATAACACCTGTAAAATAATAGGGGTGAGCTAGGAAGCTCAATAGGAAAACATTCACAGCAATACAATAATTACTTCCATAGTAAAGTAATAAAACAATTCATTCATGCATTATCATACATATTACATAATTAGTGCACTCACAATATCCTTTTAACATCTAATAATCACATACATCGTATATGTATAATCAAAATGGAATATAAGCATTTCAATGTACAATTCATAGATTAAGTATCATAATCAAGTCTCATGATTCCATCATGTTATCGTATTTCAATAACCACGATTCATAACATCCGATCTAGTGATTCCACACCATCACTATAGCCAGTACCACATAACTCCAACAAACCAAGTAACCAGGTGTATCGTGATAAGTGTGAATTGTGGGGTGTGAAAGTGATGTATAATGTGCAAGGTAGTGTTTAAGGTAAGTGTGTGTTTCATGTGACCAAGTGTGGCACAAGTGTGTGTGTGTGTGTGACTCAACTGACCCAATATATACACCGGTAGTTAGGCCACGCCTAGCTGACACAACAACTAAGTAACTGTTAGTAACATTGTTTTTAGGGAATTTATACAACCCAAGGTAGAATGCACCATCTTTCCTTTTAGGGAATATGCACTCAAGGCAAAATTGGTCGCTATCTTTTTTTTAGGGAATATCTACAACTCAAGGCAAGATTGGTCGCAATCTTTCTTTTTAGGGAATATACACCCAAGGCAAGATTGGTCGCCATCTTTCTTTTTAAGGAATATCTACAACCCAAGGCAAAATTGGTCACCATCTTTCTTTCTAGGGAATTTACACCCATAGCAAGATTGGCCGCCATCTTCCTTTTTAGGAAATATACACCCAAGGCAAGAAATTCACCTTTACAACACATTTGACAATATGATCCATTCACAACCACAACACAATTCACGGTACAAATTAGCTTGTGTTACACACAACATATGAATCCAAAAGTACGTCAAATTTAATACCATCATCTCGAGAATATAACATCACAAGTACAACTGATGAGATGGTAAGTACCATAATCATATCACAATTCATAATATAATATAAACACTCAATTGGATATTCAAAACTAGGCATATTACCTACTTTAATTTATAAAATGTCATACACGCATTTCACACACAAACCGACTTCACACGCACATTAATCACATCAAAATGAAGTCACCCACCGAAATTGGGATTCAGATGAGCTCGGCAGATGCTCGACAGGTGCCGAGCTTCTTGTCGAACGTCCTCGGCAGATGCCGAAGCTCGGCAGCAAATCCAGAGACTTTCTTCTCCTTGACAAGTGCCGAGCTTGTGTAACTGTCCAGAATACTTGGTTTTTCAACTAAATTTCGTACTAAATCATTCATAATACAAATTTTGATCAATCTAAACATGAATTCACATATCTTATACACCTATAAACTGAGTTAAAATCTAAGTAAAAGATCATAGATTCATAATCACGATTACACAATAGAAATTGAGAAATTCCACATAAAAACACTGATTTGAACCATATAAATCTTCCTAAACAAGTTTTCTACACAAATGTAAGAATTTCATGAATTTCATACACATTCAAACACATGCAAGAATCCAAACCTATAGGCATTAGTCTATAACTTTATTACTTACTATGAAAGTGACTACGGTACTACCACGAAAGATTTGTACCTCTGTCAAAGTTTGAGTTTTTATAAATCTCTTCACCTGAATTTGCTAGCAAGGTGTTTCCTTTTGGCCTTTTCCTCTTCTTCTCCTACTTCCCTTCCTTAGAATTTTCTAGCCAAAACTCACTTCTCTTCTTTCTTTTGATGGTTCCTTCCTCCTCTCACACCTTGTACGAGTAGTGGAGTTAGTGGGTCCATCCGACCTCTTACAAATTCAAATATGAAGGAAATGTCTCAATCGTCCTTACCTCTTATTTATGGGCCAAACGAAATTCTCTTTATGGTTTATACGTTTGGGTCCAAGCCCAATACTCATGAATTAATCAAATAACAAAGTTAACCAAATTCATGATTAATTATAATTTAGGCCCTAGTTTAGAAATTACTTATCAATAATTCCTAGGCTCAATAAAGAAATTGAGGGGTCACTACAATGGCTGGGACTTCGGCATCTGCCGGGCCGAGACCTTGGCATTTGCCGGGCTGTTCGTCGAGCCAGGTCTTTGTCTGACAAAACATCTTTGCCAGATAGACTCTTTCTCTCATTTTAACTCTTTTGAGCAAAGTGCACATTCTGATTTCTTTTCATGGCATTTGTTGGCGAGTCCAAGACATCAGATGTGCTTGTCAAAGTTTCGACTTGTCCACTTGAGATGCCCGACATCGGTTCAACTAAATTCACAAAAACTGTCAATCTCAAATCCCGATTTTATACTAATCAGGCAGTGCAATAGGTAATGACATAGATTGGGACCACCACATCATCTCATTATGTTGGTGTGACATTCTTGTCAAAAATAATCATCAACAAAAACAATACCTGGTTTAACTAGGTATGGAACGGTTGTCTATGTCTATGTGGCTACCTTAAGGATACCCTATAACATATATATATATATATATATATATATATATATATATATATATATCTATGTTACACGAACAATACGTCGTTAAACTATATGCAAAGATTGTCTATTGTGGCTATCTAAAGGATACCCTATAACATATCATGATGGTACAAGAACAATACGTCGTTTAACGAGGTATGCAAAAGTTGTCTATATTGTTATCTTAATGATACCGTATAAGCACATGGATGGTTTGATTTTGGTCATATTCTCTATCCCATGGCAAACAATACCATGAATTAGGAGAAAACTAAACTTGATGAGATCCACCAGAAAATAGTTTCCACACTTTTTATATCATATATCCAAAAAAAAAAAAAAAAAAAGACAATTGTCATTGGGGTGGCAATGGGTCGGACTTGGATGGCTTCGGGCCGGGCTTGGGCTGGGATTGGACTCCAATATAATATTACTTATCTTGGCCCGAGCTTAGTTCGGCCCGATTTGCAGTCTCAAAGATGTAGGCCCGAACCCTATGTATTTAAAATGCATTGAGCTCGAGCCTACTTCAGCCCGACCCTACAAATTCAAATGGTTTACTTTATAAAATTTAAAACTATGAATTATAAGGATTTTTCATAAATACCTATAAAAAAACTAAAAACTTTGAGATTTGTAGTATATTAATCTATAAAATAGTATGATTATGTAATGAAAGTATGACATTTATATTGAGAATATAATATTTATATGTATGCAATATAGAAAAATAGTAATTACATGTAATGCATAAATTGAGTCGGACTAATCTAACATAAACCCGAGCCCAGCCCAAAAAACCAATCGGATCTTAAATTCCAGCCCAACCCGGTCCTAAGGGCCACTTACCCTTGCTTAGGGCTGTCAACGCGGCTCAGCTCGGTCTTATATATCATATATAAACTTGTATATCATAGGTATCATATATATAAATAAATATATATATATATAATATTAATTATTAAATATAAAATTAATTAGTGGTGTGCTTAAGTCAAAGTAATTAAAAAATCTTAATTAATTTAATTGAATTAGTGCTGAATTCACAAAAAAAAAGAAGAATTATTGTTGAATTGTTTTTTTTTTCCATGCTTTTAACGAGCCGAGCCGAGCTTTTCAAGAGCCGAGCCTGAGCCTTGAAAAAATAGCGAGCCTGAGCCCTGAGCCTAAAATTTTTTACCGAGCTTGAGCCGAGCCTGAGCCTTGTCTAGATTTCACGAGCCCGAGACGAGGTTGGCAAAGCTCGGCAAGGCTCGGCTCGTTTACACCCCTACCCTTGCCCAAGCGTGCTCAATTATAAGGTCAGGCTGATCGGGCGGGCGGATCACTTGGCCCATTGCAAAACCTAATTGCCATACTTTAAAAAACATAATAACAACCTAATAATACCTCATAAAATTGGATCTCTAATTTTCAGATCCAACAATTGAACATTATCATGATCCTTGCCTTTTCATAATCACGCATGGTTAGTAGTAATTAAAGCATGTGATCATCAAAATGGGGCAAATGGGCATGCACACCATTTGAAGCCGACCCAATCCTTCCAGACCCAACCCATGTAGTAGAGTCGGTCTACCTCATGGTTTAAAGGATCGGATCGATCCAATCCGTATCATGATCGGCCAGGACCGGCCCGATCCCAAGCCACGATACAATTATTGTATCGTGAGGCTTTGGATCAGACTGGTCCAACAAATACCAGTACGAACCGACCAATACAACCTGTCCAACAAAAAATAAATGGAACAGTCTAATTGGTATCGACCTAGAATGGTACCGCTGGTCTGACGACCAATACTACCAGTTCGGCGACCAATCCGGCTAATCCAAAATTTTCTAAAAAAGAAACTTGGTGATCCAATTTTTGTACGGGATCAGGATTGGGATCGGCCGGGATCGGTTGAATCGGGACCGATTGAGACCGGTCGAATTGAGATCGGCCGGGACCGGTCCGATCCCCAATACGAGACTTTAAACCGTGGTCCACCTTGGCCATGTAAGTTAGAAAGTGGGTCCAATGAGAAAAAAAATATTAGGAGAGGAAGTTCCCCAGCCTTTTCCAGCCTCTTGGCCTCTTTCTGACTGACCCTTTTCTTTGCCCTCACCTTATCTGTAAACAAGTTGAAATGTAACCTGTGCCCTTTCTCTTCTTTCAACTTCAAGCAGACATCACAAACACACCCATCTCATTTTTAATCTCTTTTGCACTACATAGATAGATAGAGGTAGATCTCTCTCTCTCTCTCTTTCTCTCTCCTTTGTCCTTTTTATCCGTATGTTCTTCTTCTTTTTTTTTAATATTATATACACAGCCTCCTTTCCTTTGCGTGGCTGGTGGGGTTTTGTTTCGTTCTTGCATTCCTTTCTTGATTCTGTACCGGTTTTCATTTCCTTATCGGATTCCTTCCTCTCTCTCCCTCATTTTTCTGATTTGTTTTTTATTTTTTTTTTCCGCACCCCACATGCATGTTCTTGGGTTTGTCTGGTCTGTATTGGATTGGATCGATAGGATCTTTTGTTCTTTTTCTATTATCAGAGGGAGATAGAAAGTGATGCGGGGTTTAGTTGCTTAACCTTTTTGATGCAATTTGATTTCCTGATTCAGACGAAGAAGAAGAAGAAGGAGAAGGTGAGATTTATTGACCTGGGTTCTTCTCTTGGGACCCGGACGGATACGTTTACGTCGTATCGGATCGGCTTGGGTGTCTGGTTTAGTGGGTTCTTGTAATCTTGTTTGTGTCTTTTTGTGTGTTTTTTTTTCCTGGATGTAATTTGAACTGGTTACGATTCATTTGGATTTATTCATTTATCTGGATGTTTGTGAGTTAGGTTGATTTCATCTTTTTGGGTTTGGGCTTTTTCTTTGCATATGAAATTGAGATCCATTTGTTTTCAGGATTGAATCTCTATTGGGTCTGAGTTCGTCCATTGTATTTGATTGATTTGGTAAGGAGGTATTTTGTTTTTCTTCATTTTGTTTCTTTCTTATTTGTGAAATTTGGGATGATTTTGAATTGGGTTTTGATTGCATTGGATCATTCCAGGTTGATCTCATTCTCCTGAGAGTCATAATGGCTGGAATTGATGTTTCCAAATACAATCACAGCCCAGTACATAGAGCTGTGGCCACAAGGGATTATGCTGGTCTCAGGAGAATACTCGCCGGTCTTCCACGACTCCGCGACCCGGTCGAGATTCGCACCGAGGCGGCTTCAATAGCAGAGGAAGAGAAGGCAGACGCCATCTCTGCCGTAGTCGACCGCCGGGATGTGCCTAACCGGGAAACCCCACTTCACTTGGCCGTTAAACTCTGCGATGAGATCGCAACTGAGATGTTGATGGTTGCCGGTGCCGATTGGAGCTTGCAGAATGAACAAGGTTGGAGTGCTCTTCAGGAAGCTATTTGCAATAAGGAAGAAGGCATTGCTATGATTATAGTTAGGCATTACCAGCCTTTGGCATGGGCGAAATGGTGTCGTAGGTTACCGCGTCTGATAGGGACTATGAAGAGGATGAGGGATTTTTATATGGAGATTACGTTCCACTTTGAAAGCTCCGTAATCCCTTTCATATCAAGGATTGCACCGTCGGATACTTACAAAATTTGGAAGAGGGGATCAAATTTGAGGGCAGATATGACTTTAGCGGGTTTTGATGGTTTCAGGATTCAGCGTTCGGATCAGAGTATTCTGTTCCTCGGTGATGGGTCCGAGGATGGGAAGGTACCTCCCGGATCACTCTTTATGATCTCACATAAAGATAAGGAGGTGATGAATGCGTTAGATGGTGCCGGTTCTCAGGCCACTGAAGCTGAGATCCAACTAGAAGTAACGGCAATGTCTCGGACTAACATTTTTAGGCCGGGGATCGATGTGACTCAGGCAGTCCTCTTGCCACAGTTGACGTGGAGATGGCAGGAGAAGACGGAGATGGTTGGCACATGGAAGGCCAACGTGTATGATATGAACAATGTAGTTGTGAGCGTCAAGTCCAGGAGGGTCCCCGGAGCTATGACGGATGATGAGTTCTTTTCATCTTGCAATGAAAATGATACGGAGAGTGAGGAGTACGAAGACCTATTGACGGATGAAGAAAAGAGGCAATTAGAAGTTGCCCTAAAATTGGATTCATCAGAGTTGATCAGTGAGCATGGTCTCCCTGATGGGGTCGTTGCGCATCGGCGTAGTTGCTATGAGCCAAGGGAAATTCCTATTGAAGACATGCATAGTTGTAGCAATGGAGAAGCTAAACAGGAAAAGAAGGGGTGGTTTAATGGCTGGAGGAAACGAGATACCAAACAAGAAGGACCTAAGAAAGTAGCTCCACCTAGAAGTTCTCTTTGTGTGGATGAGAAGGTTAGTGATCTCCTTGGGGATTCACCATCTAGATTTCAGAGCAGGCCAGGTAGGCATTCTGTAGAAATTGCTATAAATGGGGACGAACTACGGAGAGGAAGGGATGCCAAAAAGTCATCTTCTGTTAGTTCTGTGAGTGGAAATCGACGCAAAGATGGCAATCGGGAGAGTGAATATAAGAAAGGATTGAGACCCATTCTCTGGCTTTCACCTGACTTCCCACTACAAACTGAAGAACTCCTTCCTTTGCTTGACATTCTCGCCAACAAGGTTAAGGCAATTCGTCGTCTAAGAGAACTACTCACAACTAAACTACCTCCAGGAACCTTTCCAGTCAAGGTATGCCATATTTTTGTAACTCTCGATCCAGCAGCCTGCTTAGTAGGACTCTGATGGCTTTCTATTTACTTTATTGCATTATTATGATTTATATTGTTTTGCAGGGCACATTTTATCTCACAAATTATATTTCATCTTTCTCATCTATAATTTTTTTTTTCTTTTGTATCCATGAGACTAAAGCATGTTTGAACGCAGACTAAGTTTTAGTGAATTAGATAGATTTTCTATAGGAATGATAGAAATATTCAAGTTGAATACGGGGCAGAGCGAAAAAAGATGGTTGTAGTTAGTATAACACTTATTTCACATTTATGATTTGTTTTAGGATGCCATAAGAAAGTAAGCATTGGTGTGGCTGTACTTTATTGTCCCTATCCGAGTTTTTTTTGTACTGTTTCTGCAACTGCTATATTTGGTATGCATAGACTAAAGCTACATGATGCACTAACTTGAGTATCAAGTATACTGAATATTGCATTACTTTGGAGGTTGGAGAAGATTTTGTAGTTCAATCAATGATAGTGATTCTTGTTTAGTCAGTTTCCAATCAAAAATTAATTAATTAAATAGATAAATAAGAAGTGATCCTTGTTTAGGATGTTTTGGAGTAGAAGGATTCCGTTAGTTGAATTTGGAGAAGAATGGATGGTTCATGTAAGAGTGGTAGATTTCTCTTTGCTTATATTTCTGGGGTTTACAACAGAAACCTTCTTATGAGAATAGGTTGGAGGTTCAATTTTGGTGTTGTTTCAAGAAGGTCACGATTAATTAGAAACAATTTATTGAGTTTTTCTTTCCTTAATTTTTTATTTTGGGTTATTGGCTTTTGTATTTTACAAAATCCTTTTACTGCATTTCCATGCTTGAGTTATGCTTTTGTTGGCATCAAGCAATGATTTGAATTCTTTCATGTTTCATGTGAGAAAGACATTTTGAATAAGGGTTCATTTGGATCGCATAAATTCAAGGGTGGGAATTAGAATTGGTAGGCGTGAATGTCGATTCTTGCGTTTGGATGACCAATTCTCACGGGAGTTGAAATTCATGAGGGAAAAAAAAAGACACCCAATTCTCATGATTCATAAGAATTATAATTCAACACCCTAGGGGCTGTTTATTGTAATTCCCATACAACATAAGTATTCCATTGGGGTGGGTTAAACGGGTAGCTCTTCCCACCCCGCCTTAATGGTTCCGGTTTGGTAACCCATACATCAAGTTAGGGTTGGGTTTGGTTTGGCCCAACCCTAACCAACCCATACGCCATTCAACTATGTGTTGATTATTTATATTTTATTTAAAATATATACTTTATAAGCATATATACACATATACATACATAGACACACACACACACACACACACACACACACACACACACACACACACAGACACACATATATATAACTTAAAAAACTGTATTTACTTATAATATGTGGTGCAGTTGGGTCAACCCCAACCCGCCCCGATTCCGACCTGATCAGGTTAGGAGTTAGGCGTCAATGGGTACCCAATACCCGACAAACCCAACAGAACCAAAAAAATTTAACAGGGTTTGGTTCCGAGTTTATAGGCCCAATTCGTATTGGGATTCGGTTTCGGTTCTATAAAAGAGGGTCTTGGTATTAATTGGGTCTATGCGGGTATACCCTATGGGTACCTGTTAAAAACCGAGTATTTGCTGGTTTGGTTCTGAAACTAAGAGTGATAACCCTGGAACCGGAACCAGCAAGACCCGGAATTGTTCCATATAATAGGGTTCAATTCTAGGACTTGCTAGACCTGTCCCAAACCTGATCCGTTGACACCCCTAGTTAGGAGTGGGTTTGGTATAGTGAAACTCCTATAGAAGTGGGTTAGGGTTTGTCAAATACCATCCCTTACCTATCCCATTACCATCCCTATTTGTAGAAGAATCCATCACTTGAATTAAATAAATTGTTGTAAAGAAAAAAAACACTAGCTATGCAAAGTAGATAAATTAGGCATATGAGTAACATGTCAGTACCAAGGAGTTCAACACATAGATTGCTGAAGGCTATGTTGCAGATTCAACTACTTCAGATAAGTCAGTTTGTTGATGTTGCCGATGTTCGTGAGGTCTCATTAATCACAGTGGAATGGCTTTGCAAAATTTATTTAAAGTATACTTTACCAAATTATTCCTTAAAGATTATTGATAAGACATGATCTAGATATGTGTTCTGGAATGAATTTTGTTTTGGTGTGACACAAATCGAATGTTAATTTAATGAAAGGTTACTTGAACTTCAGATAAGAAACTTGGTGATTGTCTTTCTGATTAAATGAACGGAACTGGTCATTGCTTTCATAATACTTGGATTAAAGTCAGCATGGTGAGGCAAATTTCCTTCCCCACGTAAAATGGTTGAACGTTAACTTTTTTCTTGATTAATGACATCCAAAAGAAGCAGCACAAGCAATCAGGATGACCATCTGGACCTTGATTGTAGCACTTGTAAGATAGTATGTCCCATTTAACACCTCCTTTTTGGTGGAGATATTATTGAGATAGAGTTTAATTTGCTTAAAAAAAAAAAAATAGAGCATCTGTAGTCCTTTCCCTCATTTATACTATGGTAATTGCCTAAAAAATGTGCTTATCCTTCTATCAGATGTTAATTATGTTATTTATTAACAGAAAAAAGGTAAGGTATTTCCATTTTTGGCATTTCCTTGAGTTAAAGGTTCTTTTCCTTTAGTTTCATTGCTCAAAATTCTAATATTCCTAGCTGTTCAAAGGAGTCCTAATTTTCTTTCATGATCTCTGCATGTCATCTTTCAACTTCTTTTCTATTCTTATCCTTTGGTGTAGGTCATGATGTTTGTAAATATCTCCTTGTTCTAGCTTGTGAAATTTCACATTGCTGTCCATGTTGTCATTCCACTAAATTTGATACCTGGTAAATTTCAAATTTGAATTGTTACTCTTCAATTGGGGCATTTGCAGTGTACAATACTGATTCTATAATCGAAATTATTTTAGGAGAGGAGAAGGTTAAAAGGAAAATACATGGGGGATAATGGGTGATGTTTTGTTTGTCAGAGATGCTATTCTTTTCTCCTCATTTATAGCTCAAGATGAATCTTCAATCTTAAGATTCTAATACAATGTAAAGAACTCTATTACTTGAAGGTAGTTTTGGGGGCCATAGACATTCCTGAATTTCCTTTCTGCTGTATGTCAGAGTGCTAGTTCTATCAGAGGCATTATTCTTTTCAGAGAGGAGGGTAAGGTTGGAAAAGTCAAATACGTAATGGATATATAACAATGTTTTGATCGATCAGCGACAGTATCATTCTCTTCTCATGATTGCCTAAGCTTATAATTCAGGGCTTTTTAGGGGCTGGACGATTCCATGTAGGTGTATTATGAACCATGAATGAGGAAGATGTAGCTCATCTACTGTTACATTGCAGTTAGACTCATGTGATATGGTGTTTCTTTTTGAGAAAAATTGAATACGGAAGATGTAGTTCATCTACTGTTGCATTGCAGTTAGACCAATGATATGGTGTTTCTTTTTTGAGAAAATTTGGATAGAGTGGGTTATGAATAGGGATTAAGAGGCATTTGTTTGGTGCTGGGTCTGGAAGAAAAGGTGTTCTTAGGGAATATCTGCCCATCAGCAATATGTTGAACCATTTAGAAAGAAAGGAATAGAAGATTGTTCGAAGGGAAAGTAGAAAGTGTGGTGGCAGTCACTGATCAGGTGATATCCATCCTCGTCTCTTGAATTTGCTTCTACCCTGAGTTTAGATCTACCTCTTTAACTTCTTTTAAGGGGGATTTTGATTTTTTGTGAGTCTTAAGGTTAGTTCTGTTGGTTAAGGATTTTAGGTATTTTGGAGTATACTATAGGCATCTCATAGGCCTGCTAATGTACACTCTCCATGTATGGGTGCGTTCTTATGAAGTGATCTTTGTACTTACTTTGTTTTCTGTATGTATATCTTAATAGTATGTTACATGGATTCGGCAAACCCATGTCCATATGTGTGCACACATATTCAGACACGGACACATCACAGATTCGTCATGATTCGGCTAAGGAAAAAAAATCTGTGTTTCCAGATTGAAGGAGAAAGTGAAAAGAATAAAGAAGGAAAAGAAATCTCCCGAAGTATGTAAGAAAGATCAGAAGAGGAGGAAGAAGCAAAAAAAAAAAAAAAAAAGAGAGGAAAAGAGCGAGAGAAATCTATAGCCTGAAATCTCCAGTATTTGTCTTTGTAGCCGAGCCAGAAATCTTGCTTCAATGTAGAGAACATGTTTAGGTTTGTTTTACTTCCTCCCTTTCCTTAAGAAAGAAGGTTTTTGGTCAAAAGACCTAAATAGCCTTCATCTTAAATATAGTTATGGTTATCTTTTTCAAAAGTATCTCATTCTTTTCTCAAAATTATAAATTGGTCCTTTCCATCCAAATCATTAAAAAGGTAACCTTTCTATTAATATCAAGTACAGCAATAATATATCTTTATTATTTACAATAATTTATAATTTTATCTTCTAAAATATTTTATTTATGTTATCATAGTTATATATAATTATATATAAATAAATTTAACTATACCCCGAATCCTTGAATCATATTTTTTATGGTTTGCCGAATCCGAGACCTTGTATCTGTGTTGGACTCTGACACACATGCCCGAATCTATGCAACATAGCCTAATACTATACACTTTTACCAATCAAAAAATAACCCTGAATTTCCATTCTGAGGGTACTAGTGTTGATTGGTATGGCTACTTAGACTGCCAGCCTCAAATGGTAGCTATGGTGTTATGGCCTTTTGATCCCTTTTTTTTCCCAATATTGAGGTAGTTTAGCTTAGGCTTAGAGAGGTTGATTTTTGCTACTGCAATCCCTTCCAAGGTGGACTTCTTCATGTGGTTGGAAGCAACGTTTTAAATACCGGAACCTGTCGCCGGACCGGTTCTGTCCGGTTCCGGTCCGGATTGCCGGTACGGACCGGTACCGGCCGGTCCGGA
>JAUPMG010000006.1:8281944-8294472 GCA_031762675.1 Pachysandra terminalis | reverse complement strand
CTTTATCGGCGTATTTGTTTTGTCATATATGTTGTATATCTGGATGACTGGATCATGCTTACTGAGTACCCAACTCATGCAGCTCATCATGTTGCAGGTCGACATTAGAGATGATGATCGTGGATCGTGAATTATCTATTTAGTTCTCTTATTTCTATTCTGTTCAGACATTTGATTTGGTAGATTTGATTCTTTGCTAGAGATGATGTATAGGGCTCTTCTGTAGCCACAACTTTTGAGATGTAATTTGATTTCAGTTGCTTTATTTATTTATTTACTTGCTTCCGCTACTCTGTTAATGGAATAAAATTAGCATTTATTTCATTTAAGCTTGATTTATTGAGGACGATCCGCGGTCCAGAAATGGATCCCGAAAGTCGCAACTCGAGATTCGTGCCATCCCACCTAGGGATTCGGGTACACGGAGATCGGGGCGTGACACTACCCTAGTTTAAGTGGGTCCTTTCACCCCACAAGTATATAGTCAACCTCAACCGGAGACCCCGCAAGGTTAGTCCGTAGATTTCCACCTCCCGGTTCACTTAACATTCAAGATCAGCCTAACATGTATGCATATTAACTAGGAATACAAATGAGGATCTCCAACGGAAACTATCCACACTCCCATACACACGGATAATCCGATTGTGAACCCTCATAAGCTTTCTATCATGTTCTCAAACAAATACATAATCAAATTCACATAACATGTAGTGACCCGGACCTGACTGGAATAATTAAAGATTAAATCCTAATTAATCTATTAGTTATACATTGAAATTTAATGAAAGACATAATGTAGGATTAGAATAATTGATAATTATGTAAAACTATGGGACAATTACCTAATTAATTGAGGATTAATTATGATTTAGTTAAAGGACTGGACCTTTTATTTATTCGGACTAAAACCTTGTAGAAATCGAATTGAGCCCAAAACCCAATTAAAAGACCATTAGGATGTAAACATGTATTTACTAATTAATAAAGGGTTAATTAAGAAAATAAACAATTAAGTAAATCCTACGATTGATTCTTGAATGTTTGAAATTTGAATTAAACTAAATTAAATTCAAACAAAGAAAAAGGGATAGAGTTCAAATAAACCAGGGAGCCTAGAAGCTAGGAGGAGAGAGAATCGTCTCTCTAGGCTTGGACGTCCAAAACAACAAGGAGGTAGAAGAAAGTCAGGTTTTGGAGGATTTGCAAAAAAATCTAGAATGATGAGACTAAGAGGAAATAAGGAAAAAAAAAAGAAATATAGATGAAGAAGATAGTGCAATACCATAGAAGAAATAATGCTAGAAAAGTTAGAAAGAAAGAATACGTAAACGAAGTAGGGATTCCTGCGTTTCAACCGTAACTTCCTTTATGAATGACTTCAATGCTATAAATATAGGAAAGATTGTATGATTTGTATATTTAGCCCATGGCAATTAGGGCTATCAACGAGCCGAGCTAAATTGGCTCATGCTCGGCTCATTTAAGCTTGCTTGTCGAGCTTGAGCCCATTAATGAGCTTGATCTGAACTTAGGTAGCTCGGAAGCATACCTTGTATTATATATAATAATAGTCACCAGTTATAACATTAATGCCTTTATAGTAAACTAAGCTTTTTGTGAGCTGATCCCTTTGCTGGCCGGGCTTTCGAGAGTGAATGTGAGCCTACCCAACACTTTTGAACGAGCTCGAGTTGAGGTGGGTAAAACTCGGCTCGTTTACAGCCCTACATGACATACAGAGCTTATCACTAAGATGGGGCAGGTTTTTAATGCCTTAGGTTGGGTTTAAGTTTAATATCAGGTCCAATGTATGTATCTTAGACTCAAGGAGGCTGCACAAGAAGGGGTGATATTGTCAACGGTAGAATCTTTACCAGTATTATTCGATCCCAAATTAACAAATATGGATTTACAGATGGACCTAGGGCTCTGAACGAGTCAAGCCGAGCCGATCTTAGCTTAGATTGGCTCAAGCTGGTAAATCTCTCACAAGGTTAGGTTCGGTTCAAGTTCGTTAAAAAAAATTTAGGGTTTTAGCCAAGTCGAACTGTGCCCAATTCAGTTCAAGCTCGTAAAAATTCAGCTCACAAAAGGTTAGCTCTTAAAAAACTTGACTCGTAAAAAAAACTTAGGTCAGTACAAATGCTTTAATATTATAGTTGAGAATTATTATTATATGAAATATTATATGTTAACATGTGTATTTAATATTAATACATAATATAAGATATAGAAATATAAACGTATATTCTCATATATAAAAACCGAGCTGACCTTTAATCGATCTGAGCCTACCCAAGCTCGGCTCAAACTCGTTAAGATAATGAGTTACTTTTCAGACTCAGGCTCGGCTCGCAAGCTTAATTATAGAGCTCAAACTCGGCTCTTGACAGCCCTAGAGGATTCAATATATCCAAAAAAATATTTTTAATATTATATTTAAGAAAATTTCTGTTACATGATCGAATTATTTCACATTGAATTAAATACCCCATAAGTAGTGAAATTAAGTATGAGCCTTGGAATGGAAAGTAGTATTGGTTTTTCCCTTCACATGAATCTCCCTTTCCAACAAGTATGTATCCTTCTTAGAGTCTTTTCATAGGAACTGTAACACTAATTGTCATTTCCAAAATACCCTCATCATTGAAAGAAGGCATCACCAAGACTAACCTTTATCTGGGGCACATTCTCTATTTAGTAGAAATTATCTAAATTTGAAAATAATTTCTATGAGAATTATCAAGATTTAATTTAGTTAATTCTATTTCTATCGTATCTCTTAGTGGAGTCCACTTTATACGATCATGCTATGTGACATCTTTTGATCTCAAAATTTTTGCTCCTATACATGCCTCCTTGAGGCTTGTTTGCTGGCACGACTTGTTGGGCTTGTAGTGAAGAAGGCTCGACTTTATGTGTGAGGCTTTACTTTGTAACAGCTTATCAAAATTGTTAACTTGATGGTACTTGATAGTGCTCAATCACGTGAGCGTCGTCGGATTAACGAGTGCTTTGATAAAGACGAGGGCCAGATGGCGTGATTCTTGATCTTCAGAATGGTGTAGATGTCTTTCACTCTATGCTTTGCACGTAATCTATTGTGAAGATTTTCTTAGAGCCTTTGTAATGATGTATTTCTTCTTTGTAGATATAATCGTGAGAGATTAACTCTTTGCAAAAAGTTATTCTCCAAGGCTTCAACAGTTCTTCTCCTTAGTGTATATGCTTTCAAGGATGCAAGTCTTCAAGGTGTCAGAGTAGCAGAGCTTCAGTATCTTTTCTCATTGGCTTTTTTCCTTTTTTTTTCCTTTTTTTTTTTATTATCATACAGGTTATAGTCATGTGAAAAGGAGTGGCATAGATAGTTTAGACTCGTATTGAGGAGCATCGTTGATAGTTTAGGCTCGTATCAAGGAGCATTGCAGATAGTTTAGACTTGTATCAAGGAGCATTGTATATAGTTTAGGCTCATACCAAGGAGCATCGTAGATAGTTTAGGTTCGTATCAAAAAACATTTTTTTTTACTTTCTTCTTTCGATGAATAACTAGGGTCTAACCTTCATCGTTTAGTTCCAACTTCTTGCATTCAATTGCATTCATAACCACTAGATATCGAATGGATTTGGTTTTAGATTTGGAGAATATATTGATGAAGAAAAGAGATGAGGGGCGGAGATTGTCCCACAGGGCGTGCCAAATTTGTAAACACAAATTTTGTTTATAGAGGAATCAACAAACAAGATCTGTAAAACAAAATCAATTTGTATTAGTTTAAAAATGGGAGATTACAATCTCTACGAATTTTCTTTATATAAAAGAAAATGTCCTCTAATTCTGCTCTTCGGGGTCCTTGGTTTAAGAGCTAAAAATAGCGTATTCTTAAATCAAGATTCTTCTTGAAAGAAAGTAGTAGATTTGTAGATTTCACGAACCAAATCATGGGGATTTGTCGCGTAGTCTTCGGCTTGATCTTGGGGCTTGCCGACTTATAGAAAATGTGAACTGAAAGCTTCAACTTTGATTTAGATCTCTAGGCCTTTCAGCGTATTTAGATATGGAGGGCTTTATCTTTAGGCTTGAATGCCTGTATTTTAAGGCTTCAAGTCTTCAAATCTTCAAGGCAGTAGATCAACAGGGATTTAGAACTTCTTCTCATTGATCTTTCCTCTTTGGGTTTGATGATTTTCTAAATCTCCGGCTTGATCTTCATATTTGTAGACTTAAAGAAGATGTGCACTGAAGGCTTCAACTTTGATGTAAATCTCTGGGCCTTGAGCGTATTCAGAGAATGAAGAAGTCTCCGGCTTGATCTTTAGGATTGTAGACTTGTAGAAGTTGTAGACCAAAAGATCTCTGAGCTTTTGAGTGTATTCAGAGAATGAAAAACTTGAAGAAGTCTTCGCCTTGATCTTCGGGCTTGTAGACTTATAAAAGATGTGAGCCAAAAGCTTCGTCTTAATGTGGATCTCTGGGCTTTTGGATGTGTTCAGAGAATGAAGAATTTGAATCTTCATGCTTGAATATTGTATTTTTGGGTTCAAGTCTACAGATCTTCGGGACTTCAAATCTTTAAGCTGTCAGAGCAACAGAACTTCAATATCTCTTCTCATTCTTCTCATCCGCTTCCTAATCTTGGAATGAGGGAGGACCACCCTATTTATAGATATAGAGGTGATAGAATTGTATTTGATCTCCATCACTTGTAGAGAATTTGAAAATAATTTCATATTTAGTAGAAATTATTCAGATTTGAAGATAATTATCAAGATTTAATTTAGATAATTCTCTATTTAATTTATAAGAATTATCTCCTAATAGAATCCATCTCGTGAGATAATGACATGTAACATCTTTTGAGCTAGATTCAGAGTAACTAAAAGTGCAAAAAAAAAAAAAAAAAAAAAAATTGAAACCCAAAACAAGACGTCGTTGTGGATCTTTAGGATCATTACGATTACAGAAAGATTGTAAATCCAAGATTATGGTAAGAGCTTTCTCTTACAAGAACACTATAAATATACTGGTCCAATAAATATTCTGAGAAAATAATAAAACATCTGATTTCATAAGAAAAAAAATAAATAAAAATGAGGATTCTTTCATTCCTCAATCATAAAAACTTTCAAAAAGTAACCTCTAATCTTATTAATTTTTTTCTACTCCCGCGCAAATGTAGACTTGTACAGTTGTACATACACTACACTTTAAAAAAACCCATATTTTTAGGCCCCACTATTACATGAACAATATATATATATATAAAATGTATGTGGTGCTTTAACACTTAGGAACTGATTGAAAGTATGCGTGTAGAAGCACAAATAAAGTTTCGTGTATGAGTTACGTCTCTCACCACATAACATTTTACTCAATTATTATAATAGTTGGATAACATTCAACCATCTCGCTTAAATTTTTCTTCTAATTATACAGTTTTTGACACAACTTTTACAATTCTCTGTCCACCAGATGTGGTTCCCAATGTTTTCAAAAAAACAAAGAAAAAAAAATTAGATTTTGACCTCTTAATGTAGTTAGACTCCTTGAAGTTTTTAGAACTACACAGGGTTTTAAGTCTTGGGATCTTAGATCGAATCGGTATCGGCCAATCTCAATTCGGATTAGCGATATTAGCCGGTATTCGCTGATCCAGATTAGATACAAAAGTTGGATTGTCTCTAAAAAAGAAAAAAAAAATGGATCGGCCGGACCAGATTGTATCGGATTGGTCAAAGTCGATACCTATTGGATTGTTTGTTTGTTTTATAAATTTAAAAAGAAAAACTTTATATCAGTCCAATTCAATCACTAAACCGGTTCGAATCGGCCGATCCAGATCGGTATCGATTGGATCTATCTGATCCAAAGCCACTTGATACAATAGTTGAATCGTGGCATGAGATAGGACCAGTTTTGGCCAATCTCAATACGGACCGGCTGATCCGAACTGGATCGGTCCGATCCTTAAAAACACGGAACTACAATAACACCCTTTATCGAAAACCTCAAGGGGTCGGTCAATTAACGACATTGAGTCATTGACTGATATACCTCTTAGAAAGAATTGAATCACTTTTATATAAAATGGATAAACTTCAAGTCCAAAATATCGTTGTTAGTCTCTTAATTAAAGAGCTATCATGATCCAACGTCATACTTGGATTATTCATCAAAGAAAAAAATAACAAAAGAAAAACAAATCAAATTATTGATGATGAACGATTTAGGGTATATCAATCAATGACTCAGTATCGTTACGTGATCGAATCTCGAGGTTTCTGACAAAGGGTATCATTATAATTTAAAAAAACTCAAGGGTTAAAAGTGTAACTTTCTCAAAAAAAAATACAAAATCTGAGGCTCAACATTAGGTTCTTAAGCTGTGGACCCAAGGCTTTCCCAGTAAAGAAATACAGTATCAAATCCTTTCCAACACCCACTAGTTGGGGTAAAAAAAAAAAGATCAGATGTAGCTAGATTCACCGTACAAAGCAGAATAACCGTTGGCTTAATTCCTTCAGTGGACCCCAACGTCTTGCAATTTGCCACGTGTAATGATTCACGTGCTGCCAAGCGGGTCCCATGAGGCGGTTCGACTCGCAGTATCGTCCTGAGTCTCTTGACTCGTCCTGATCTCTCCTTCCAAAACTCTAAATATATATATATATATATATATATATATATATATATATATATATATCTCTTCTTTCTCACAATCTTCTGAAACTCCTAATTGATTTTTGAGTTTTTCTTCTTCTCCCTTTCTCGTGATTATAGGAATTAGAAAAATTTGGAATCTCATACACAGAAAATAAGTTAAAGAGAAGGAGAAATTCATCGTCTTCATCTTCAGAACTATCATCGGTTCGACCTTTTTTCTCTGCAATTGTTGTAAAATCCGCACTATTTTTTTTTTATATGGTCTCTTTAAGGTTTAAGTGATCAGTTTTACAACAATTTGTGTGTTTTTTCTGATTTTCATGTTAGATTTATCAGTTTTGACTTTGATCTGTTTCTTTCTGATCGAAATCCTGAGGACTAATTGGGATTGAATTGGTTGATGGTTAGGGTTTTGGTTTTTTGGTTTGGAGGCAAAGTAAAAGTAGGATCTTGATTTCTTCGATTTTAGTTTTAGGGTTCAAAGTTCAAACGTTCAGTTAGTGCTAAGGAGTGTTTGCCTTACAGGATTCCTGAAATTCAGTTAAGGAATTTGAAAAAAGTTTTTATTTTTCATTTCTACTTTTGTTATTTTCTTCATTTGGTGGAATTGAATTGAATAGAATTGGTGGATTTGATCTGAGGATGTTATTTAGATTTTACCAGTTGTTGGGTGAGGGATATAAGGTTATTTTGTGGATGGTTATGCACATATTTTGTTTATTTGATTATAATGGATGATGAATTACTTAATTTAGATTTATTTTAAAGAGTATGTTTTAAAGTTTCTATCTTTCTCAATAACATTATTTTATGAACAGTTTTTAGATTATGATTTATGTATACTATGAATAAACTAACTAGTGAGGTGCTCACCTAGATGCCATAAGGGAGTGCCTTCCTGACATTTCCGCCCCTCAGTGCCTTTAACATCATTGATTTTGAATCTTAACTACGTTCGATCTAGGCATAGTGCTCATATATATATATATATATATATATATATATTGGAATTATGTTAGATTGTGCGCTTGTATATAAACCTTTTATCTATGTTCAATTACTGTTACTTTCCATATCGGAATTACATGTGTATGGCCTTCACCCTTGTCACGCGGTGTAAGTGCAGGTTTAGGCTTGGTGTCTTTGTTGATCCTGAAGTAGCTGTTGATGCTTTATTCTAAGACTGTATTTCTACAAGATTTTAGGAAAGGGACTGTGGATTATTTGGTACATTCTTTGGAGCAGTATTTGAGGACCTGGATTCTATAGAGTTTTCCTTGTTGAAAAAACAACAGATTGCACTTTTGTTTCGTATTAAGGCTGTTAGTGTGAAAAAGGTCCAGAAGCTATAGTTAAGGGATTAAAAATCACTCCTTTTCTGGGTGAGTATCCATGTTGATGAAGGATAATTTTGTTAATCCATTGTTTTTTATCTAGATTGTTTTCTAATAAGTATTATTTTTATGCGTTAACTTCGGAGCAGTATTTGAGGACTTGGCTTTTATAGAATTTTCTTGGTCAAAACAAAAAACAGATTGCATATTTGTTACGTATTAAAGCTGATTAGTGTCAAAAAGGTGCAGAAGCAGTTGAGGGATTAAAGATCACAGTTCCTTTTCTGGTGAGTATCCGTGATATTGAAGGATATTTTTGTTGGATTTTGTCATTCTATTCTTTTCCTATTGATTGTGTTTTAATAAGCTGATTATTTTTTTATGGACTAATTCTTTTCTTTTGTGTTGCTATTCATGAGGTTCTGTTATCGCTGGCAGCATCAGTGTAATCTGCCACTATGCTTTCTTCTAGCCATTCGTGTGGTTATGTTTATGCTTCTTTTGTCGTTCTGATTTTCCTAATTTGTGAACCTAGGATTTGTTGCACTGGAGTATATGCCATGTGTTTGAAGGATGTTGATGAGGTTAAATTCTTTTATGAAGAAACTATATCAAATATTATAAAAGGACATGGGGTTTTTATTAGTTGGCGGTAATGTTGTGTTAGAAGGCGCTCTCATTAAATATAATTGGATAGAAATCCTGCAATACAAATGGAATAATGTAATTCAATAATTCTTCTTATACGTAATTCAAGAAATATTCTCTTGGTCAAGTGCCATTGACATTGGTATTTCTGTTTCACAGTAATGAAACTGAAATACCGTAAATGTAAGTTGAAAAAATAGAGAGAGGAGCATTTGAGATGTTGAAGACTTCGTACATGATTGTCTTCAAGGCTTCTCCTTTTTTTTTTTTTTTTGACCTATGTAAATTTAAGAAATTTGGGGGATGAGGGTGATAGTTAAATATAAGAATATGCTTACAGAGGATTCTTTAGATTTCGTCAAGCTAGATATCAGTTGGATGCAAATGTGTAAAGACTCGAGTTGTCTAAAAATGCCACTGACTGGTAATAAGATTGTTGCTTCATCATAGTGTCAACCCTCTTTTAGTTTATGTTAGAGCTCTTTAGCATTTTTGTTTTCCTGTAACGTGCACTTGTACATCATTTTTTGTTTCTTTTTTAAGGTGTGTTTGTGAAATGAATTTTTTAGAAGGGAAAGAGGAAAACCTTGGACATCAATGGAGTTGGTGAGGGATGATTAAAAAGTACAATTTAACTGGAGACATGGAATTTGATAGGTTAGAATGAACAGGATTTGTGCTACTGATTTCGGTTAGTTGTGGAAAAGGCATTGTATTTAATACCACTGTCGTAAACCATAAACCAGCCTACGCCTCCCTGGGTTTAGCATTGTTGAATGATACCTTAAAATGCCATATAATAACTTAATTGAAGAGTTACTCTTCTCTCCTTGCCCATTGGGTAGGTTGTTGGCCCATTGTTGTTGTTACATACATTCTTAATGCGGCAGCTGATTGTTGAAGTTTATGTTTGTTTGGATAAATTAGACTTGTTAGTCAAGAAAACTTCTTAATATATTTGAGCTTAGTTTTATATTTTGAATGAGCATTCAGCCTTTGTAGTAGTTCTTTTGATCTTGACGTTAGAACTCCGTTAGACTTTTCAGTTTCGCTAAAATGTTTTTGAATTTTCAACCGGCAATGGATGGTGAAATTGTATCTTCTAAAATTGCATCTTCTGATTGGGTATGAATTCTTGCATTACAAATCCCTTGAACTTTACACTAAGGTTTTGTTAGAGTTCCTTTAAATTTTAATTAAACATTGAAGCCATGGGTAAGTCCTAAATCAGTCTCCGGGATTTATGTTGCCAGACCGAGGCCCGGGGGAAAAGGGGTAATATTCTGTGGAGATTAATTTCCTTTGTGATTGTCTGGAGTTTGTGGACAGAACTTGTAGCAGGAGATGTGATGGCGAAGAGAATTTGGTGCTTTCTTGTTACAGGGATGGGAAGTTTGTTGGTTGGTTGGGTTATCCTGTTTCGGGTATTTATGGTACAAGTAGAGTGGATTTTTTGTAACAATAGGATTCTCTTTTTATGGATAGTCCTTAGGAGGGAGTTTGAGTTACTCCTATATCTATTCCAGGGGAGTATCTCTTTCCTTTTGGTAAATTTTTGGAAATATTAACGAAATTCCTGTTTCTTATCAAAGAATAAAAGGCGTTTTCTTCTTTTGAAGATTAAGAAGTTTATGGGCTGTTCCTCCATAGAGTGATCTGGGATTTACATGAGAACTACTATAGATGTCAGATACTGAAAAGTTACGAGATTGTAAACAATTTCATCAAAATTCTTGTCTAGAAAGGTCTATTTATGATTGCCATTTTGTACTGGGAACGTGGTTTTTCATCCTTTCTTTACTTTCTGTTCATTCATCGATAATGCCACAATAGGATTCATGTAGCTGACTCCAAAAAATTAAGACAATGATGTCAGTATCCTGAAGGAGAACATGAACAATTGAAATGGATTGACTAGGATGCACATACTGTGCTGTTGATGAGCTGTACTCCTTGTTCTCTTTCTCCATCATGTTCTCCTGACATATGAAATTCCCATTAACGGATTGGAAATTAGGATGCTGCAGCCATCCATTAAACATAGAAGTAACTGTCTTCAGTTTTTGCACTCCAAAGAGGTAAACTGGCTTCAGTAGTTCTATTCTTCTTTATCCCTATGCTTAGATCCTGTAAGAGTTCCCTCCTGTGATTGATTTCGCTGTTCATGTTTTCTTCCATTGATTCTGACTTCTAGTTTTTACAACTAGCAGATTGCACGTGCTATGCACGTAAGAAATTCTTATTTACATATCATATTATTAAATTATAAAATTTAGTTTTGAAGATATTTTAATTGACAGCATTGAAATAATTATTGAATAAAATATTATAGAAATGTATGTCATTGGAAAGATTCCAATGATATCTATCCAACAGATTTAATTTGAGTGCAAACCAATAAATCATTCACAAGGTGTTGACTTTCAAAGTATTTATATGAAAAAGTTTTTATTCCCTATAAAATAGGAATAGTAAACTTTTTTTCTCGACTTGAATTAATGCAAGAGAGAAGATAGTTGTATGTGGAATGAATTTCTAAAAGTTGAAAAGATATTTGAGGGCACAAAAAATGATCAGGCTTCGTTTACACCAAGACAGTGCCTTCTCTTAAAACAGTAATATAGATTAACTGATGCCTCAAAATGATTTTAAGAACACATCATAAGAGGCAGAGAGTTTTTTTCCTGTTATAAACAAGTATGTTAGAGATCTTGGGATGACATCAAATATCTTTTTTATAAGCACCTAACTTGGGATTTGTCTGCTTATATCCTTCTCCAAACTCCATGAGTACAAGTTGGCCTTTACTTATCCTTCCCTTCACATTGAACAACATTTCAAAGTAAATCTGTTCCAATTCAACTCATGTATCATTGCTACCAGTTTTGCTGAAAGTAACCCAATCCACACAATGCATTTGCACCTATTGTTCTGATCACTTTGTGCTTTGCTTCTAAGAAAATCAGTAGACTTTCTGATCAGTTTAGTGTTTCAAATAACTTACTACAGTGTGCCCAAGATGGTAGATATGAAAGGGAGCACATCAACTGACCCAGATATTCGTGCTCTGCACAAAGAATGGGATGAGGCTTCTTGCCCAATCTGTATGGACCATCCACATAATGCTGTTCTCTTACTGTGCAGCTCTTATGACAAAGGATGCAGGTCTTACATCTGTGACACGAGTTACAGGCATTCAAATTGCTTGGATCGGTTAAAAAAATTGAAGTATGATTTTAAGAACAGTCCATCTCGACCCAGTTCTTCCTTTCCTACAAACCCAGATAGTTCAAGTCTTCTTCAGGCGCCTCTTCATGGTCATACTTCTGAACCAACCTTAGGTTCAAGAATGAGAATTGACTTAGCAGAAGCTCGTGAAAGTTATGTTTTAAATGAAAATAGAAACGCAATATCAACTGAGTTGCAGGGAACATTGGGAGAAAATAATAGCCAAGATTCAGATAGTTATCTAGAAATGCAAGCTGATGGCCCTATGGAAACAGGTATTCCTGAGTCGATCAGGGAAAGGAACACTTTTGAACAGTTTGGTGCAGAAAATTTATCAGAGCCAAACATGAACCTGAAATGCCCCTTGTGCCGAGGAACTGTAGAAAGCTGGAAGATTGTAAAGGAGGCTAGACATTATCTTGACCTGAAACAGAGGAGCTGTTCTCGAGAGTCATGCTCATTCGTTGGTAACTACAGGGAGCTTCGCAGGCATGCCAGGAGGGTTCATCCAACCACAAGGCCTGCTGATGTGGATCCATCAAGACAACGCGCTTGGCGACGCCTTGAGCACCAGAGGGAGTATGGGGACATTGTAAGTGCTATTCGTTCAGCCATGCCAGGAGCTCTTGTGCTTGGAGATTATGTCATCGA
>JAUPMG010000006.1:8235123-8248049 GCA_031762675.1 Pachysandra terminalis | reverse complement strand
GATTGATCATCATCTGGACGTGGTCCCGAGGAGTAGGTTTATACCGAACCTCGTTAAAATTGCCTGTGTCAATTTTTCTGATTTTAAGTGTTTGTGTCAATTAAGATTGATTAATTAACACCCTCAGATCTAACATTACCAAATCAATTCCAGGCGCTCTCTGCTTTTCTAAGTCTATAAAAACTATATTAGAAAAAAGAAGTCTTAAAAATACCCCTAGCAAAGTTTAAGATATTCCCATGCACTGTGCATACGGAGTTTCTCATAAAAATACATATAGTATAAATGGTAACAGGAACGAAAAACTAGCAAAAATAAAGAGCCAAGACATTCTCAAAAAATGGTTACTTCCCTAAATTATTTAAAAGAAAAGAAATTCTAATGAGGATGTTGAAGATAAGAGTATATTTGGATGGATTAAGTGCAGAGGAGCATGTAGAGTGTTATATGAAAGCCATCCACTCAAGCTAAAAGGTAACTTCCACAAAACAACTACAGACCAGCTATGATATATGGAGGCAGAATGTTTTTCTTTCTTTCTTTTTTTCAGGAAAGGGAAGAAATAAGTACTAATTGGCCCAGGGAGGCAGAATGTTGGACAACTAAGAAGTATCACATTTATAGGATGAACATAGTTCTGAAGAGGCTGTTGAGATAGACGCATGGAAAGACTAAGAAAGATAAAATAGGGAAAGAACATATCCAAGAATCTAGGAGTAGACCCAATAGGTGATAAAATAAAGCTTGTTGAGATGGTTGGTCATGCAAATCAGAGACCTCGGAGACATTATTAGAAGGTGGGACTGTGCAAGATGGTAGAAATTGAAGGATCCAAATGAACTAGAGAAAAACCAAAGAGAACCTGATTGGAGTCAGCTAAAAATGTTTTGAAAACTCATAAGCTAAGTAAAGATATGGTGTTTGACAGAACAGAAAACCCCAACTCATTCGGATAGGGCATGATCCTTGTTGTGTAGTAATACACATACATATGACAGATGTCTAGCAGTGCAAAAATTCTAGAAATCAAAACTTAACTCTTTGTACAAGTAATAAGAACTAATATATAAGAGAATTGATGATATCAATTATTCTGTGATGTCATTATCTGAACAGAACCCTATAGAAATACCTCATCTAGAAGGAATTCTCGAAAAAAGTTTCCCTTGTCAGATAGCAAAAAAACTAAGGCTGCTCTTGTTCTAATGGGCTGATCAGACTGAGATGCACTTGCTAAAAATCCATGAAGGATAGAAACTGTTTGACTTTGGTAGACACCAAGTTCAGCCATGTTACCATTCAGTTCTTCACCACCTCCACTTTTTGCTGCAGTTATGAAATTCTCAAAGGCTTGCATGACATCGATGAATCTTTCGGCATCAAAAACTCCAGATTTTCCATATATCATGTATCGTAAGGCATTTCTTAGACGAGGTGATTCGTCTGTCAAAAGTCTCTGTCATCAGAAGAAAAAAGAAGATGAACATGACATGGGACTTAATATACTGTGGAAGTAGAATCATAGATAACAACATTAGTAATGACAATTGTGAGTAATTCACTTGAGAAATAAAAGAAAATCATATTGACATTTGGTATAAGAATGCACACATACTTAACATAGGTTTAGTGAATGACATGCAAGCATATCGATAAAGCTTCCGGGGTGATAAGCTTTGATATTTGAATGGAAGCAAGCGTTAAGGTTATTGCTTGAGATTAGGCCAACAGAAAAATATTACACATGCCTGTAAATGGAAGATCATGCATAAAACAATATGATTACCACAAACTTTTCAAAATGGCCTAAAGAAATAACCACTTCAGGTTCCAATGTCAACCATTCAGCTTTGAAAATACCCCAGTCTCAATTATAAGAATTTCTAATGGGATCGGTAGTTTATCAAAATATAGTAAACATGTGGTCTGACGATGCTTTTCACTTTAACACAGAAGTTTAGAAGCTAATAATGTCAGATGAAAATGATATACTTAGCATAATCTTGGAGGTGTGTTAAATACAAAATGTTTTCTTAATTGCAGTATTCAGAAAAATCATAATATGAAAAAATATATATATTAGAGAAAAATCCTCAGTAGCAATAGGTCAGCCATCCTCAATCAGCACTAAAATCACACTTCTGTTCAGATATCCATATGAACATAAGCTTCAGCAAATGATGCAAATACACTTGTGCATACGTGCATGCCTATGGTATTAACCAATGAAGAGATGCCATAAAAGTATAAACACAAAAATATGAAGCTGTACCTGTGCAATGTACGGATAGGCTTCATCTACAATGGCAAAATCAGGGTTTCCCACTAAAGCTATGCCTTCCAGTACCCCAATTGCTCTGATTATCAAAGCAAAATAAGGGGGTATTCTAAATGGATAATCAAATGTTATTTGTGCTAAATCTGATGCCAGCTCTTGAAAATTAATATTCTTGGCTCCCCCACCTTCAAGTGCCTGATCAAAAACTTTGGCCAGAACAGGCAAGATAGGATCCAAACTAACCCCATCTGGGATAAAGTCAAGCTTGACAAAATCTTTGACAATAGCACTATAATCCCGATGAATAAGGTGAGCAATTGCTTCAATAATTCCATACTTCTGATCATCAGTTAATTTTGTGACTAAACCTGTCACAGCAAAGTTAAACATTAGATTTAATCTTACACCCAAAAAGTAAAAAATAAATTTAGTCATAAACACTAGAAGAAAATGTTGTATACTTCAAAATAGAATTTGTTCATTGATACATTGAACAATGATGCATCATGAGGAAAAGAAAGCTCCAGGATTCCAGTCAAGATACAAAGCAATTGTTTGCTCTTTTGTATCAGACATTGTCTATATACTTAAATGCAGTATTGTCCTTTCCTCAATTCATATATAAAGGAGAACAAGGGGGCATCCATATCTATTAAACTCCTCTTCTCAAAATATATTCTCTTCTTTCTTCTTTCTTCTTTCTTCTTCTTCTATAGATTTCTACTGTTTCAATGAGTTTCTAATGATTCTAAAACATTTCATGTGTTTCCAAGCATTTTCTAGGAGTGGCCTGACCAACCCACCCACTCTTTTAACGGGTTTATCAGGTTTGGGTTGACAAAAAAATGACTTTTCTTAATTGGGTCTGTTGGCAGGTTTGCATTATAAACCCATCAACCTGCCTGATCCCGAGCACCCCGTCCATTAAATGGGGCTGGTTCGGCTCTGACCCCAGACAATTTGAACAATTGCCACCCCTATGCATTTCCATGTCCATCCATGATGACCTCTTAGCATTAAATGAAATTTTTTATTTGAATTCTTACAACACACATTTATACGAGTGATAGGTGTGGCCACTATATAAACGCCATCTAAATAGCAAGTTAAGATTAGGAAATACAGAAACATGAATGCATTCACAATAAGTATTCCGTAGAAAGATACATTTGTGAAGCTTCTATCCATATGGAAAGATAATCCTTCCCCACATGCTTTTATGGAGTAGATTGTTACCAAAGTCAAGTATAGCAAGCTTCCCATTTGGAGTGCGGATCATATTTCCAGGATGTGGATCAGCATGGAAAAATCCAGTATCAAGCAACTGCAAGTCCAAATGAAATGAAGTAAGACACAGTAACTAAAATGTGAAGGGCTCTGTCCACATGAACCATTCTTAACAAAGCTCTAACTAAAATAAGTAATATGTACTGTTCACAATCCAACACAACATGATAAAGCCAAGCATACTGAGGTGGACAAATAATTTATCGAAGACAAGTTAAGAACTGGATAACTTGTTGACAAAAGACCAATTAGACATTCTAGGGGGAGTAGTATTGATCATTTTCACAATGAATTGAGCAAGCTAGGGATGTGTGATCTCTATGCACCAACTTGATGAGGGTGTTTTGAGACACAATTTTGTCCTTATCATATGTTACGTGCTGGTTATTCTATGTAATTACTAGGGATATTTTTCGGAGTCCCCATTTTACATAAATGCATATGTATCTCAATTAAGCATTGGATAGGGCTCTCAAATTGAGAAGCTCCCCATTATATTCTCTTCTTATTCTTCTTTCCTTTTTCTTTTGTTCAATAAAACTTAATACAACACTATTAGTTCCATGGTTTTAAATCAGCTTCAACTGTGTGAGAAATCTGAAATCCTGCTCTTTATTTGCTCTCAACTGTTCTATTTCTACAAGTGCATCACCAGAAGCACATTTGATGATGCCAGCTTTTTTTGCTTAACATATTATTTGACAGGTGAACCACTACCACAATGATGAGCAAATTCATGATGCTCTATGATACATCATTTAAAGTACCACGTCATTATACTGGGCCGCTACCAGTCCAGTATACCATGCGCCCCCTTCTTCTATTTCTTCCAATACTGGTTGAGATTACAGATAAGACGAAGGAGAAGGGTGGCACGGTTTAAAGTATCAGTATTGGTAGTCGTATCGGTCAGCTCCAATTCTGATATGGATCGGCTGATCAGGATCAGTATCAGATTGGATTGATCTGAAACAGAGTAGAATCAGGGCCTTTTTCAAGTATCAACCGATACATATCATTGTATGTCTCGGATCAGTTCAATACTGATACAGATTAGCTAATTCGATAGGTATCAGGTATACTTTAAACCATGAGAAGAAGAAGAAGAAAAAACATGTAAGTTCCTCTCCCCTCTTTGTCTCTCCTTCTCCCCCTATCTTTGTCTCTTCCTCCTGATTCTCTCCCTCTATTAGGATCAGATTAAAAAAAGACAGAGAAAAACAGTAAATTGACAAGCTTACTGGGTTCTCACCACAAGAATAACTTCACTTCATTTCTTTGATGCCAGTTACGTTGGTGCTCCTCAGTATTTATTGAAATCCTACAGTCAAGGAGTAGATCATGCTCCTTGATCTTACCTAAAACAGATAACAGAAACAACCTTTCTAATTGCTTGTGGAATTTAAAGAAAGAAAACAAAAGGGTCCTATTAAAGAAGGAAAGGAATATTATAAAGAGTAGCAGCAATCAAGTGAGATCTTGCCATGTGTACGAGGTCTCCTAACAATCCACCCCCATAAATACAGCCTGTCCTCAGGACAAAAATTCAGGGAATTTCTGACGAATGACAGCAGCATCTTCCCAAGTAGCATCCTCAGCCGAAAAACCCTCCCATTGAATGAGTCAAGTGACGGCCTTGTTGTGACATTTGATGAGGCCACAATCAAGAATCTTAGACGGATTCCAAGTAATCAAACCCGTAGCAGCAACTGGGGGAAATGTGGGGGATGCTTGGACATGCTCACCAAGTTTGGGCTTCAAGAGAGAAACATGGAAGACCCTGCAGTTTGGACTGAGGAGGAAGGTCCAATTTATAGGTAGATCTTCTGCAAAACCTTGAAAGGCCCATAAAAACGAAGGGAGAGTTTGTGACAAATACATTGTGCCAAAGAGTGTTAGCAATAGGGTTGGAGATGTAGATACACCCAATCACCCACATCGAAGGAATGTTCAACCCGATGACGATCAGCAAATAATTTCATATGAGCTTGGGCTGCATACAAATTTTCCTTCAAAATCCAAAGGGTGTGATCACAACCTTGGAGAGATAGATCGACCATGTGAACATTTGTTGAACCCAGTAAATAGGATTGCACATGAGAGGGTAGACAACCATATAAAGCCTGGAAAGGGGTCATCTTAATGGAAGACTGAAAGGTGGTATTGTACCACCATTCAGCCCAAGGTAACCATGTGGTCCAACTTGATGGTTTGTCACTGGAAAAACATCATAGATAGTTTTCCAAGGTGCGGCTGAGGACCTTAGTTTAACATAATTGAGTACCTTGTTGATGAAAAAAATCCTCATAAAATTGACTGATGAAAATGGGGTCCCGATCACTAAGCTAACCATGTGGTCCAACTCAATGCATTCATTGGCCAAAAGTACTCCATCCAATATTTGTCGACCTCCTACAAATGCACCGAGTCTTAGAAATCACTCTCCCCACAATATTTTTTTATCTATTTGTAAGAACCTTAACAATTATCTTATATAAACTCCCCACCAAACTAATCGGTCGGAAGTCTTTAACATCCGTTGCTCCCTCTATTAGGAATAAGCACTAGAAATGTTGCATTTGCATTTTTTTCCAAGCATCCCTTCTCAAATAACTCACTGAAAATTCGCATAACATCATCCTTCACAACCTCCCAACACTTTTTATAAAATGCCATGGTGAATCCGTCCAGCCCTGGTGCCTTATCCCCATTCATTCCCTTTATGATTCCCCACACCTCGCTTTCGGAAAATATCATCTCCAACCCCTCCACCTCCGCAATGGTTAGTCTCTCAAACCCCATTCCTTCTAGAACTGGTCTATGTCTATGCTCTTCCAAAAACAGATTTTTATAATAGACTTCTGTTGCATTCTTTATCCCCCAATCCTCTTCACTCATTACCCCATTCACTTCAATTCTTCTAATTGTGTTCACCCTACTCCTTGCGTTAGCCATCTTATGAAAAAACTTTATGTTTTTATCTCCTTCCCTCAGCAAAATAGCTCTTGATTTCTGCCTCCAACATATTTCCTCCATCTTTGCTACCTTGGCAAGTTCTTTTTTGTATCGTTCCCTCTCCATTCTCTCTACTCTCTCCTCGTATCCTCCTTGTCTTCCATTACGTCCAGCTGCTGAATTTTTCTAACAGATTCCCCATTCTGTTCTCCACTCTCCCAAATTTTTCTTTATTCCACTTCTTAAGCTCCCCTTTCAGTGACTTTAATTTTCTGCAAAATACGAAGCTTGGTGTGCCTCTTATTCAAAACCTTTCCACCACTTGCTCACCATTTCCACAAAATTTTCTTCCTCCAGCTTGCTTAACTTGCCTTCATAAACCAACATGATTGGAGTATGATCCAAAGTTGATTTTGGTAATGAAATAGCTTGTACAGTAGCATAAGCTTCCTCCCATTCTAGAGACATTAAGAATCTGTCCAGTTTAGAGCTTATTTGATTTTCTTGGTTATTTGACCACGTAAACTCAACACCTATTAACGGGACTCCGATCAATGCATTTTGGTCAATGAAATCCATAAAACCCTGCATACGAGAACTCAATCTCCTACACCCAGTCCTTTCTGGGCAGAATCTTGTTATATTGAAATCCCTGCCTCCACTTCATGGTATATTACACCCTATTCTGTGGTTCTTTAATTCTGCCCACATGCCCTGCAGCAAATTATGATCAGTGGGGCCGTACATTGTTGACAACATCCTTTGCTCTCCCCCATTGTCCCTTTTTTCTAGCAGAACCACTGAAATGGTAAAGTCCCCTACTTCTGAGTGAATCATTTCAAACCTATCATCATTCCAGGCCAACAATATTCCTCCTGATGCACCTACAGCTGGTCTCTGTACTAGACTTACATTTCTACACCCACAAAGTTGAGCCAACAACTCCTTACCATTTCTAGTTTGGTTTCTTGTAACATAATTATATCTGGTATCCATTCTTTGAAAGACCTCTTAATAATCTTTCTCTTCTCCCTGTCCCCTAACCTTACATTCAATGACAGAATATTTATCTTCATTAATATTCCAGCAGTCCCCCATGACCATTAATCTTTACCTTTCTCCTTGATTTTATATTGGTTATACTTTCCTCCCTGTTCTTTTTTTCAATTGACATGAACAGTTCCATGGCTTCTTCCTGAAAACCTTCCCATGATAGTCCAACAAAGCCTCCAAATCTCCTTAGTTTATTTACGACCCATTCTGAAATATCCATCTCATCCAAATTAGGTATATCTTCATTAAATTCATCCAAGATTTCTATTACTCCTTCTCCATATCTGTATGTATCATCAATACTGCTAGCCAACGGAACAGGTTCAATGATTTGGCTTTCCTCTTCACTCTCCTTCCAATTTCCAAGACTCTCTAGCATCTCCTGCTCTAATTGAACCATACTTAAGGCCAGTTCCCTACCCTTCATTCCATCGTTTTCCTCTCCTAGTTGACTTATTTCTTTCCTTCTTGTGTCTGTTTCAGACTCCTTCAACCCTGAACCCACACCTCCCCTTTCCAATTTAAACACACTCCTCCTCGAGGATTCCCCCCTTATCTTCCAAATTATCTTTATTCTGCAGCAACAATAGCTTGACCTCTACCTTGCCATTCATACTCTTTTTAGGATGAAATAACTCCTTTTTTATCCTCATCCTTGGTTCTTTTTCAACTCTATATTCCTTCATCCCTACTTCGTTCTCTGTTTCCACAAGTGAACCTATCTCCAGCCACCTCGACAGATCAATCTCTGACTTCCACCACCCCAATCTCGTGACTACTGAACATTCAGAACTCTTGCACCAAACCTGGTATCGCACTTTGTCAGAGAGTACAAAATTTAATGGTCTACCAACAGATTCTTTAAGGAGAGAATAAGGGCGTTGTTTCTCTACATAGAGAGTTTGGCCCAAACTGATCTGCATCTTCAGATAGGTATTTTTGTCTTCGCTCTTCTCCTGATGTACCCCCTCACTCGGCTTGATATTGGAGCCAGCTTTCTCCCACAGAGGATCAAACCCTGATATGCATTCGGTGCTGGCCATCAAAACCCTGCAAGTTTCTTTCTCGCCATCTTACAACGGCGTCAAAGATTAGGGGAGGCGCCTGCTTCTCTTGCTGAACTCTCTTGGGTATTTTTAAATCCATCGAGGTTACCCTAGACCAAGATTTTAAATCTCGCCGGCATGCCGATGAAATTTCACTATTTTTGAGTTTGCGACATGGCGATATTTCCCCATTTCGGCGAAATTTGGGTGAAATATTGGCAAAATTTCGCCAGACCCATGGCGAAATCGAAATTTAGAACCTTGCCCTAAACGAGCTAGACTTTGCTACATTCGAACCCATCTCGCCAAGCCTTATAGATTCCCCACCCTTTTTCGGTCCAAGTCCATCTTCCGATGGGCCCGCAACTGCCTTACTTTCTTCTCTCTCAACTGGTCCCGATCACCATTTGAACAAACCGGGCCAGGCCCACAAACCTTAACCCCTTCATCACTCGCCCCAACTCCCTTTGGATCAGTCAATCCTCCTAGAGACCCAACGCTTAATTTGAATTTTGAATTTAAAATTCCTTGGGCTCCACCACTGTTCCCAACAGCTATGTTCTCCTCCTCCACTCCTGCCACATGTTTTTTCGATTCCTCTCCCCTCAACCGTACATCGTCTCCTACCTTCCTCCATTCTGGTTTTCCGACGACGGCCATATTTTCTTTTTTCCTCAATGACCGGTTTGGTTTTTCTTCCCACCAGATCTGATAAAGAAAGTTTTCATTGTTCATCTGCAACGAAATTGCATCAAGCCTGTTCCTCCATGGACGTTTCTTCACTTGCACCCTAGCCCATTGAATCTCCGCCCTTTGTTGGAATGTGTCCCACATCACCTGGACTTGCCCCGTCTGTGCTGGTTATAAGGTTCCAGTTCCCCTCTTCTTAATACCTGGGTTTTAAGGAATTGAATGGATTGGGCCTTTTCAACTTGGTATCAGAGCATGGTTCTTTGTCCAGAGCTTGGTTGGGCCTGTGTCCAGAGCTTGGTTGGTTGTGGTCCAAGGGGGTGTGTTGGAATGTGTCCCACATCACCTGGACTTGCCCCGTTTGTGAAAGTTATAAGGTTCCAGTTCCCCTCTTCTTAATACCTGGGTTTTAAAGAGTTGAATAGGCTGGGCCTTTTCAACTCCCTTTCCTCCATCTTTCACACATAACCCCCATAGAGTCTCCTATGGATATGAATACCCTCTCTGACCAAACGTGCAGAAGAACCCCAAAGACTTGCCCACAACCTCTCATCTCTCACGCCATTGGTTTCGCATCCGGCCCTTGTTGACCACCAGTCTAAGTACAGAAAAAACGGGCCAAAAAACCTTGCCCCGAATTTAAGAACCTGTTCTGCTTCAGATTTTGATTTAAATGAGAATAAAAATAGGTTTGGGGACATTCTTTGCACTGTAACCTCATTTGGAGTCATCCACTTCTCCTTCGTCCAGAAGGCCAACTCCGACGTCTGTGGGACTTCTCCTTCATATCTGCTGCTTTTTTTGAGGGAGTTTATATTATTAGAGATATTCAAATTATCACAAATAACAGTCCTTTTGCCCCCAAAACCTTTTGTGTACTCGTACTTCTCACCATCACTCTCGGCTGCTTCTTCTTCAGAAGGAACATCTTTTATCTTCTTTTCCTCCCTAAACCCAATCCCAGTGCTCTCTTAATGTCCTCCTCTGAATAACCAGCATTCGAGAGGTCATGCATCAACATTGAAGACGTCTTATCTCCGCTTTTCTTCTGGTGGGCATTTGGATTTTGAATCTCTAACAATGAAGACGTCCTATCTCCGGTCAGTTTCTGGTAGCTGATTGGTTTTTGGAACCCTAATCTCCACACCAGAGTATGCAGAAGTTCTGACCAACCACTCCTATCCACACCTGCCGGAAAGCAAATGCACTTCGTTTTCCATTTCCTACTATCTCCAATGGTTTAAGAGAACTACCATTGGCGTTCTTCCTAGTTTCCAACACCAGAACTGACTGCACATCTTCTGGAACCAACAACCGTCTGATCCTTTGATGCTTTGATACCTTTCTCCACCCCTTGCACTAGCCGGAGACGAGCTTCCTGCGGAATCACAATCTCCACCCGACCTATCCTACCTTTCTCGCTGATCTTCACTTTCTCTATCCCCTTCACTTTCACGAGTTGAATTCGAAGAGCTTCGACTCCACCCGAAGAAACCTTCTCTCCATGACTGCACCTATCCTGCCTTTCTTACTGGATTGTCCTGCTTTCTGCTTGAGTTCTGGTCACATTGAAAATTTTATAAATACCTATGCAAATAATTGACTAAATGACATTGTTTTTTGTTTTTTTAGTGCGTTTGCAGTGTTATACGTTACTTCCTAGTATCCCCTTTAGGGGTATTATTTGTTTTTTCTTTTTCTTTTTTTTTACCTGAAAATGCTTTTGGACATAGTCCAGTTGTTCTCTTAGAATTGTTTTTTATTTTTTTGGTAACTAGAATTATGTTGACTTATTTAGGGATTGATTTTATAAGAAACGCTCTAGACTTATAAATCTAGTGAAACAGGTTTCAAACATTACAACTTATTTGGAGAACCCCATTTGTCCATGTGTACTTCTAAGTGACTCCACCTAAAACACCAAGTTTCAACTCCAAAAATAATTTCCACAATGCAAAAATAGTTCTTCTCTACCTAATGTCACTCTTGTGCAAAATTTCAAAGTACTAAGAAAAACTCATTGAACAACATAAGAAAATCTATTGTGTTAATGAGCTTTATCTGCGCTACAATTTTGGCTACATAGCCTATATAAAGAGTCCTTTATCAACTGGATGGTCTGAATTTCTCTCATTATATCTCGACATGATAGAAATAAAAAATAAAAAAGTCCCACTAAACAGTTAAATTGACGAGGTAGACTAGAGTATTTTTCACCATTTCTGATTTTATTCCCACCCCTCAAAAAGAAAAAATTCCTGGCTGCGCCCCTTGCCATGAAGAGATAAAATCTAGCAAATTATTATCTCGCTATTGACTACTGAGAAACTGTTAACGGTCCACATCTAGTGAATTTTAGACTCGAGACTGTTTAAGATGCAGTATTCAAAGGTGTCATTGCACATGCAGTTTCTAAGAAAAGAACCATGCAACCATTCATTTACAAATCATTTAATACATTTAAGCATGAGTAATGGACCAAAAAGTGTATTCTACAAATGAATAAACTCCATGGATGGTCTTACGACGAAGTGAAAAAAAAAAAATCCAGATGAGATTTATAGCACCAATGTATCTGCATAATGCATATTCTTGCAAGAGAGAACTGATAAGAGTACCTTACCTGCTTTAAATAGCATATGACTCCAACATTGACCAATTCTCCAACATCACTTTCAGTACTTTGTGACAGTTTTTCTCCATCTATCCATCCTGTTGTAAGAACTCTTCGCGAAGTGTACTTATGGTATGTCTTTGGTATGATGACCTGAAATGTTAAATATGGAATAAGCTTTACACAACTTGACCACATTTAACACAAGAGATCAGATAACAGTACAACACATTTCCCATACATAAATAAGGGATGGTGTTTAAGATTGATGAATAATTGAGAAACAATATTCCAAAAGAATTAGTATTGACCGACTCTGTTAAATGAAAGTCTGTTTGACAAAACAGGTTAAGTCAGCAATGGGATGGTTTTGCTTAAAATTTGACAATGCAGGCACAGTTGCAAAGTTATTTTGTCAAGTTGGAGAAGCTGGGAGGAAAAAGCGACTCTACTCTGCTTGCATGACATTAGGAAAATCATATTAGAGGGGACTTTTTTGAAACTATAAATAGCACCATCTCTGGAACTATAAATAGCACCAATTCTGAAGGAAAAAGCACTACAACTCATGAACATTGAGTTCATACCATTCTATGCAGGATGAAATTTGAAACGTAAACAAACATTTAGTTGCAGTAAGATCATAAGCACAGGATGATAGTTTTCTGTTGCATGCTTATCCATTTCAGAAGTTAAAAGGTATGTTCGAGTTTACTAATCCTTTTGGATCTAAAAAGGTTTGCCTGCTACTATTGTAGTTCTAGTAGTCATATTTTCATCATTGTTAAGAATACTCGGAATTGAGAAGTCAAAAGCATCTCAAACTCTTTCCAATGCTAATGATAATCCACTCAAGTGTAGTCACTCTCACCTGCGGAAGGTCCTTTCTCATCATTTCAGCAAATAGTGCTCCATTTTCACCCTCATTAATATAATCAAGTTCCTCAAAGAAACGAGCAGCCCATTCATCTACCAAGCCAACAACATCAACGGAGACCTGGAA
>JAUPMG010000006.1:8200954-8226822 GCA_031762675.1 Pachysandra terminalis | reverse complement strand
AACATCAACGGAGACCTGGAAAAGATTAAGTAAAAAATATAATAAGGAACACCATTGTACAAATACAACTACAGTTTATTCTTTGAAAGGCAAAGTGAATTGACTCTTTGGTAAAACTGTAGTGATCTGAAATTTAATTAAATATTAATTATGATTTAGAGTAATTAAGTATTTAACGTAATGTTTAATCTTGTGAATATATATATATATATATATATATATATATATGTTAAATAATATTAATATGAATGGCGATGTATAAAGAGAATATATATTTTAACATGTATAAATGTGTATCTAAATGTGTGTATATATAGTTAGGTAATTAATTAATGATACTTAATATTGATTAATTGACTTTTAAACTTAATTAAATAATTAAGCATGTTTTAGGGCTAGTTTGATATATATATATATATATGACTTGATTAATTTATGATGGAATTTGATTGGGTGACATGTATGGAAAACTTGAGGCGAGATACATCAAATCAATGGGATATGGAGGTTATTAAACAAATGGAAAACTTGTAAATAAGCTATAAAGTAAAGTTAATAATTAACCTCAATAATTACAAGAATGCCACTAAAGCATAGCCAAAAGGTATGTAGACCTAAAAGATGACGCTTACAAGAATGCCACTAAAGCATAGCCAAAAGGTATGTGGACCTAAAAGATGACATCTGGCGTTGAAGGTGATAGAATTGGGACATGTGTTAAAGAAGAAGAAGAAGAAGAAGAAGAAGGAGGAGGACGAGGAGGAGGAGGAGGAGGAGGAGGAGAAGAAGAAGAAGCAGGAGGAGGTTGTTGTTCATAATTTTTATACTATAGTATTAATAGCTGTTAGCTAGGTTGAATTTAAGTAGACATGTGTTCCAATGATACAAATGATTGGTTTATATGTCTGAACTGTTTGTTTCCAAGCTTTGTTTTAATCTAAAGCTGTCTTCTTTGTATTCTATCCATTTAATTCATATGTTAAGAAGTTATAAGTAGATATATTGTTTCTACAGTTAATTGCTTTCCAATATATATTTATATAACAAGAGGTTTACGTTAGATAAACATCATAAGTTGTAAGAGAGGAAATTGGTTTTATGTGAACAGTGGTTTAGACGCACGGTTTGGTTACAAACGCTTTGGGACCTATTATAGAAAGTTATTTAGAAGCTCTTAAGTATGATTTGACAACGATCTGATTTCTCAATTCCCTTTCAAAAGCATACGGACAAGGTTTCTTTTTTTTACAACAAATGCATGTGATATGATAGACATGATATGACAAGACAGACAAAATATGACGTGTCGGAACATGAAAAGAGGAAGAACTGTATATCTATATCTGAAAGTGATTTTATGTGCTTCTATTGGGATGCAACTACTGGCCGGTGGGCATACGCGACTGACTGGGTCCTTGTACAAGTGATCACTGGGACTCATCTGATCAATGAGTTCGCATATTAGCTCTTTATGAGGGTACTGCCTGTATTGGCTCTTAATGTGATACAGACATGTTACCGTGAGTCGTTGGGCCAGTAAGTCTAGCTTGTAAGCTGACTATCACATGGGAGTGGCATCACTGCATCCGTGCCTTAGCTATAGAGTAGCCCAGACAGCAATAGAACTGTCCCGGATATATTCCACTGTATTTTATTAGTTAAATATTTGGAATACTATTTATCGTCTAAATTCTAATCTTATTGTTTATTTCTAGTTTTACATAGTTGGCCCACTATGTAAGCTATATGTTATATCGCCCACTATGTAAGTTATATGTTATATCAGTGAGAAAAGAATTTGGTGACACTACATGATTGTGCATACATGATTTGAAAGAAAAGGAAAAGCATATTTTGACCGTCTTTGATAAATGATTTTTTTATACAGGTTTAATAAACTGTTTTGATTTATCGTAGGGTTTGGTTTATTACTTACTGGGATTCAACTCTCATTAAAATGTTTTGTTTTTAGAGAACGGTGAAGAGTTAGAAAAGGAGCTTGAGGCACAAGTACAAGAGGACATCGAGGAGCACATCTGCTCGTTGTGAGTTAGATAGAAATAAGAGAGAGTAAGAATGAGATGATACTCTATGTTTTGGTATTGTAATAATATATATACATATTGTATAGTTTTAGCTATTTATAAGTTATAGATATTTCATTAGCATGTAAATTTTTAGTTTTTTTATTTCCGCTCTCTAGTGTACTCTGATGTAACCATTAAACAGGATATGAATGGTTTGATTTCTAGATATCTGTTTGGTTTGTACATGATTCGTCATGATCCAGAGTTAAATATTTCGGGTTGTGGCAGAAACACCAATGGCTGGACCATAACATTTGAAAAATATTACCTGAGGAAATCTTCGGAGAAACAGTCCCAACTTTCGGATGACGTATAAGTCAACTGTTACAGTCTCAAGCACAAAAGGCCTCTGTACTTTAACAGCCACCAAATCCCCATTTTCTTTTAGGCGGCCCTTATATACTTGCCCCAGGGATGCTAAAAACAGATTCCCCACCACAGCATATCAGGATCCATGTAACTAAGACGACAAGCAAAAATGCTAGACATGTATATGAACTTCCAAAACAAAATAAGTGAACATTTATAATCCAATGGTAGAGGAACTTAATTATTAGAAAGAGAAAGTACTGCAACCAAATGATATCACACACGCACACACATTGTATGTATAAGCAGTGGGGCTACCAGCAGCAATTGGGGAGGAAGTGAGTTCAGAATATATATTTTGCCAAGGCTGACCAAGCTCCTCTTCGATAAGGGACATTGCAACATCATCTGGATATGAAGGAACCTTCAAATATCATCAAACAGAGGAATCAGGGAAGAAAAAAAATATAAAGAAGGATGAGACAGATACAATCATCCAGCACAATAGTATTGCACATTTATGGCTTATAACCTCCTACTTGACAGAAAAATACTTTAGACATGGATTTTGTTTAATATCATGGCTGCATTAAATGCAGGTTCCAAGTGTGAAATGGATTGGATAATTTGGATCTATATGGATATCCAAAAGATGTTATGACCATATAAGAGTATTACCCACTAGAACTGAGGGCTGCGCCAATAAAATTCCTGAAAGTTTGAGACACCAAATAGACTAAGGAACCTACTAGATATTAAGAATAAAATACATCAAAATTTTTATAAGTAATACGATACATCAACTATCCTTGGTTATATTTCTATTACCAAAAATTCATGATGAAAAGATGTACAAGTAAAATTGTGTACAAGGCAAAGGGGGATAGTTTAAACATTGACCCAATTCACAAACAGATTTATCAATAAGTGCATTTAGATATTTTAGATGTACATAGAAGATTATAATTCCCAAAGTCTCACCAAATGGTATATTCAGTATACTTTTAAGTAAATATTTGTGGCATTACTGAGCGATTATTCAACAAACCCAAAACTTTATCAGAAAAACTAGAAATGAGTATATCTGACTCTAAGAGCAGGGCCACCAAATTTTCCCAAATTTTCCCATCATTTCTCCCATATTTCCCTTTTCCCCCTCATAGATATGACACTTGATATCAAGTTTTATATATTTTTAATTGATTTACATTCACTTTTAGTTGGTTTAATTAGATGTAGCATCTTTTTTTACAGCTTACAGACCCGACAGCGTGTAAGTTAACCCCCCTCAAGTAATGATTTTTAATGTGTAGGCATTTTTTTGCATTTTTTTTATGTATTTGGATGCATTTAGGCCTTAATTAGACATGTTTAAAGTTTGAGACCAAAAATCCATCAAAAACCCATGGTTTCCCCACATTTACCCAACATTTTCCCTTTTTTACACCATGTCGCCGATGTCACCTGGCGACATCGATATCGTAAACCTTGCTTTTAATGACCCTTGTAAACAAATGAACATTTAGGCTATGAAGTTTCAAGGAGCCTGAGCCCGCATATTTATAGCGAGCCTGAGCAAACCCAATGCCTAAGGGTATAGCCTAAGCTTGGCCCGTTAATAGCCTAAGGGTACTTGGTAGTAGCTCCTCAATCGATGATAAAATAAAGAAAGCCGCTTGAGATGGCCATATGACTCACTTAGACAAGTGCAAGTCAATAAGTAATAAAGATGTGGATTGTAGTGAGAAAGGACATGGTGGGCTATAAGTAAATGAAGGGTATATCCCTAGATGGAAAGGAAATATAAAATGAATTTGTGCACTTTCGCACAAATAGTACAAGGACTTTATATGATCTAGAGTATATGTATCACCAGAACTCATTTCACAATAAACAAAATGCAAGAAAGTGGAAAATGTTAATCCTGTTTTCAAAATTAGCTCAACACGTTTACTTGTAAGTAAACTTTAAAAGATTAAGGGTAGTACTCCCAACATAATTGGTTCATGATTGTTTGCTTCCATCCAAATTCAATGGGAAGCCAGGGAAAAAAGCCAGGTCATTCCTAAAACTAGAAAGTTGCTTATCTCTTGATATTATTTTTTTTTTTTTTTTCTCTTCTTCAAAATTTTAGGTTTTTTGTTTAATTTTTCATCAGCCTCTCATTTTTTTCTCTGCCCTTCTCTCATCATTCAAAGAGACTTCATATGAAACTACAGTCCATACAAACGAACACTTTGAATTAGGATCCCTCAAGCTTTGACACTACAGTTGAAACTGAAAATTTAGTTGACTTCTTGATCCATAGTGTTTGCATAAAATGTCAGAAAGATCTCTTCACCTCTTCTCTAAAGGATAGTCTTAACATCATGGGGATGGTATTTGATAATATCCTTTTTTCTACGAAAGTTTCTTCGTGCAGCAAACAAAGAGAAATTTTGATATGAATTGCCAAACATGTGCTGGTTACACTTTCAACCTGTGTTGGTTACACTTTTGGTGTACCATGAGGTTTGGATGTATTGTTTTCTTTGAACTTTATTTCATCTATATAATATAAAGCACTTACCGATAAAAAAAAATTAAAAAAAAAATTGCCAAACATATTGAAAGACTTTAATGGAAATATGAAGCAGATTGCAAGGCGAAACAATCACTTTACCTTGTCACAAAGCTTTTGCAGCTCAACCATTGCCGCTGGTGATAGTATATCTGGTCGAATGCTCAATGCTTGCCCAAGTTTTATATATGCTGGACCCAAAGAGGTTACGATCTCCCTCAATTCAATGGCCCGTCCAACTTCATTCTAAAAAAGTATATATACAGAAAGAATGTAAACAAATGAGGAACAAAGATGATACATGAATAAAAGATTAATTGTGGAAGTTAAGGGACCATTCAGATGCTTGCATAGGTAGATTCAGCTCGCATATGAAATAAAATTTTAAAGAGACCTATACACACAAGTAATAATGTCGTTGTAGGGTCATCTACTGATGGCATGGGAACTATAGAATGTAGAAGGTAGTGCCATCCAAAATGCCATACAACATACATTAAAAAATAACTACCTTTTGCGCTTTGGAATCCATCCAAAGGATGCCCAAGTAAAAAAAGCAAAATTAAAAAATGAAAGATATCATAATTTATTTTTCTAACAGTAAATTTTATGTTAAAATTTTCAGAATGTATAAGATTTGTGTTGTTTGTTTATTTGATGATATTGTCACTACATGTGATGATGTTGAAGGTATTCAGAACTTAATGAATTTCCTACAGCAGAAATTCCATACCAAAGATCTTCGTAAACGCAGGTATTTTTTAGGTATTGAGGTGGGCATGTCAAGTATTGGGTTTCTCTTTCACAGCACAAATATGTTCTAGATCTTTTTGAAGATACTAGGCTATTAAGATCTAGACCTATTGATGCAGGGCGAAGAAAATAGGGTTGATGAATCTGGCCACAGAACACAAAATCTTCTAGAGTTGTTAGGATTTAAGGGAAAAACCTTAGAACAGTAGGAATAAAAGAGAAAAGCTTCTCAATTCAATTTCATAAAATCGTCTAATCATCCTTTACAACTTTCTCATAACATCTATTGATAAGAAAAGAAACCCTAAAACCTAACTTAAGACCCAAGCAACTAATCTTAGCCACCTATACAATTTAATCTGAGACATTAAAATAAAGTGATCTCACATGACTTCTAAAATAAAACCCTATGACAAAAATACTCTTAAAACTCGTCACTTTTCTGCAACCAAACTTTCAACCCTATTTTGAAGACCAAAACATTAAAATTTCAATAAAGTAATCGAAACAGCTAACGTAGGAATCCAAGAGATATTTCCAACGAACCAAAGATTGCCGAAAACAGAAACACAAGCATAAAGTTATGACCCTTAATAGCAGACTACATCACCTATTAACAATCCTATGGATCCTAATATCAAATTATGTGCAGACCAGAGAGATTTAATTGTGGATCCGGGGAGATATAGAAGACTAGTTGGTAAACTCAATTGCTTAACAGTAAATAGAACTGACATTTCCTTTGTTGTTAGTGCTATTAGTCAATTTATGGAGTCATCTCGATATCCATATTGGGAGGTTGTGATTCACAGTGTGAGGAGCTCCAGACCATGGTCCTTTATTTAAGAAATGTGGTCATCTGAATACTAAAGGGTTTTCAGATGTTGACTGGGAAAGGTCTCCTTCTGGTAAGAGATCGACTACAAAGTATTGCACTTTCTTTGGTGGTAGTTTAGTATCTTGGAAAAGCAAAAAGCGGAGTGTGGTGGCTAGATCAAGTGCAGAAGCAGAGTATCAGGCTATGGTCAATATATCCAATGAGTTAATTTGATTGAAATATCTATTGTTTGAGATTGGTTTCAAGGTCCACTTGCCATGACTATATTTATTAATAATAAGCTACTGTTCATATTGCCAATAACCCAATCTTTCATGAGATTGAAGTTGATTTTCACTTTGTTCAAGAAAAGATTCAAAGTGATGATACTTGTACCCCATTTATGAGTTCTGAGAATCAATTAGCTGATTTGTTTAGTAAGCCTATGATCAAGAATATATTTTATTTATATAAAACTGGGCTTATACAATGTATATGCTCAAGCTTGAGGGGGAGTATTATGTACTTTCATGTAGTGGTCAAGCCCTCTAATGGCATTTCAATCTTTTTCATTTTATGATTAAAGATAAATAATATAAACTAGAGGGTGGCATGTGCAACACTGCACATAGATAATCAAGAAAAAATTAAAAATATTATTATAGAATTTTAAGAAATTGTTAAATGAAATTAAATGAACATTTTTAGGAGTTATGAATTTGTTTTTAAAATAACTAAGCTCTATAATTTATTCTAAATAATATACTACAAAATTACAAATAAATCTCCTTATCTTTAAGGATTATTTTTTTCTTTAATAATATTTTAAAAAATAAATATCTTCCAATCTGTATATCAGCTTGCAACAAAATTGGATCCATTGATGAGCTCTCATTGAATGCTTTCTAATGATGTGGAAGAGTAACCAAGTCCTAAGTATGTGTCTTTTGCAGAGCACTCAACTCCTCGTCCATGGCCTACTGCCAATGCGGAACAAGAGATGCCTCTCAATACACCCTTTTCGGATAGGGGGCTCATAAAAAGAATGAACAGAAGCAAGATTAAGTGGGAAGTTATCCTTTAACTGCACACATTACTCTGTTCACACTTATAAGGACAAATTCTGATAAAGTGATGGAATTACCCCTATATAATCGTGTTTTTCTTCTATTTTCCTAGAATAGTGTATGATTATTTTTTAGAGAAAAAATTTCTTTTTTAGGCACGCCTTTCCAGACAACTGTTGGCATTATATATAGATATGAAATTCGAGCAGAAAGGTTATTTGACTTCTCCCCTTGTCTTCTCTACCATTCTCTTGTTTTATTCTCCTCTCTCTTTCTCTCTCTACTTTTCTTTCCTTCTGATTTTGACATCGCCAGTGTTTTCACGTGTAACAGCATCTGTGCAATTTTTTATATTTTAGACTTTTCTACGAGAAAGATGTTAATTTTAGGAGATTGGGTGGTAGATTGGTGTGCAAAATGGGATAACTACATGTGGACAAGAGTTTGCCAAAACATCTTCCAAACAAGTCACACCAAGATTCACACGCTAGTGTAATCTCACCAGTCCCATCCTTGCGAATATTTCAACTCTCCCATCACCCCAACTACTACTTGGGATAAGACATTTTGTTGTTCTTCTTCTTGTTCTTGTATACTTACTTTAACAGTATCATAACACAGCAATAAACCATAAAACGAACTTAAAAATGACCGCAATACTCACTGGATTCTAGAATATATGATTCCCAGAAAAATCTTCTAAAGGAAACAGTTGGTCACATCGTTTCAAGTTCAGACATGTTCTGAAGCATTTAATTAAATTATGTACCAGATAAAAACAATGTTTAACCGTATAGACAGGGAGATTTTACAATCTGCCAGAATACATCAAACAATTCAATACAAATAGATTAAGCAGCCAAGCATGGCATCAAAGATTTACCTCTTTGACCTTCTTGTTTATCACATCCCAGGCAAGGTGGGAAAGAAAACCACCAGCAACTGACAGTAATTGAATAATACGTGTTGCCACAGAACGCGGTCGTTTCCCCCAATATTGAGATATAGTAGCAGGATCATATACCAGAGGCAAAGATTCGTTGCTCTCTTCAACCTGAAACAGCACAATAGCAGCTCATGGCATCGACCACAACTTCTGATCCAAAAGCTCCACAAGTTATTGCTTTTGGTGAATTGCATTAGACAATCATGCACGAACATATCTCACAAAAAAATAAATAAATAAAATAAAAGCATGCATAAAAAATCAAAGACTTCGAATGTTTTGGAATGGATATTTACCCTCTTACCTTCTGAAATTTTGATACTACTTGATTTACTTTGTGACCAACAACACCTACCACTTTTAAAGGTGACTACTTATATTTGAATGGTTTCTAGTAACTCTAGCACAGCTTTACCATATCACCTGTTAAAGTAGACGCAGACTTGTCGAAACCCTGTAGAATATGCAAGGTGACTCTCCATACATTAGGCTTGGACGATCCATCATCAAAAAGAAAAAAGAAAAAGTGAGACCATCTCAAGTCATGACGCACTCATATCGGCCGAATCACGTGCAACTCAAGAATATCATATGAGAGAGAGAGCATCTAAAGTCACGAGATGGTCCCTCCACCCTCCCCCCCTCCCTCGGCCGAATCATGTGCAGCTCAAGAATATCATAAGAAAGAGAGCATCTTAAGTCACGAACTCAAGAATATCATAAGAGAGAGAGCATCTCAAGTCACGAGATGCTCCCCCCCTCTTCTCTCCCTTCCGGTTTCATATCACACTTTGTTTTCTGCTTTCCTCTTTTCAAACAGAACATCTGGTCATGTTTCCATATATGTAGTCGATGTTTACAGTAAGACCACCAAAGATACACGTTCATGAAATTAATTATGTTTTCAGGCTGACAAAAATATCGAACGTAGGAATTTTGACCGCTATGCATATTACATATTAGGATGAGACGATAATAAACCAGGCAGCAGCCTCAACCCAACTGAGCTAGTTAAGTAGGGATTGAACCTTGACTTCTTCTTTTTCTTTTCTTTTTTCTTTTTGTTTTGGGAATCCAACTATAAAGAAGGGGAGTAGAGTTCTCCTCCATGTGGTGCACTCCCGCTTCTTCATACCCGGAATAAGTTTGAGCTGCTCCGAGGGACAGCTTGTTGATGCCAAATGAAGGTCTTATCTCAGCTAAGAAGACAGACAAATTCCATCTCTTTTGTGGGCCTGTAGGGAAGGAAAGACTATAACCAAACAAATATGTCGTTTCCCACAAATAGTTCTGATCAGCAGCAGGAGTTCTGCTCCACGCCACTTGAAGGGAGGGATGTCAGTAACAAATATAGCAGCCGAAACAAAGCATATAAAAGACATTAGCATAGCAAGTTCTGTCCACTCAACACAGTCACAACAGATCCCACTTTTTGCAAGCACGTGAGCCAAGTCCTGAGCTTTTGTCTTATTAAAAAAATAAAAAATCGGGTGTTCATCAAATGTTACAAGAAGTTAGGAACCCGCATCTATCTCACCGCATGAAACAGCTTCCCAGAGTTGTTCTATGACCCTCCTGCCTAAGATAAAAATGAATAGAGCTGTCTTCAACTATTAACTTAAGAAAAATAAAAGATTACACCTTTCTCAAGCCAAAATGGAGCGAAAGAGCCCCGTAATAGTAGGAGTTTCGCCTAACAACTGGAATCAGAAAAGCATAAAAACATTGCCTTTACAATCCAGGAAGACATTAGCAATTCTAGACTCGTTGAAACTCAGATTTCAGCCCGCACAAAAAATTTGCAGCACATAACTCTTCACACAATTTTCATTGTTCATCACCTTTAGGAGTAAGAGGATGATCCATATTGAGTTCCTCCCACATTCTTCCAATGGTAGAATAGTGCTCATTTAGTATCTTATTATCTGGTTGGAGACGGAGAAAAAAAGCTTCTGGTGCAACTGTTAATCTTGGCTAATTTTTTAGTAGCAGAGTATGCCTCATAAACTGAATCCCATTTCTCATTGGTGCATCTGATTAATAAATGGTTCCATGCTATGCACACCAAACACTTATCTTCCCAAAATCCAATAATCCAATCTTCCCACCATAAGTTTACTGCCTTTAAAGAAGTCAAGTCCCCATGTACTTCCATGATCTGCATTCAAAATTTTAAACTCCCTCCACATTTGGTCTAGAAACAACTTTGCAGTTCCAATAATGATTACAAACCTCAAATATGTGACTTGAGATCGTCTGCACCGAAAACCATCCACCAGTGCGTGCACTGGGGACGTGATTGGTGCATTCCCATTTAAAAAAAGTTTTTTACCTTTGAAATTTAAAAAAACTTAATTTTTTAAAGGGAATGCACCAATCCTCCGTGCACGCACCGGTGGACGATTCTCGGTGTAGACAATCCGAGCCCCAAAAATGTTGCCAATAACTTGTTTGTATGTGGCAATTTTTAGTTGCCACATTACCACCACAATATTTTATTTTATTTTTTGGTAGAACCACAACAACTTCCAATTGTAGCTGAATCAAATAAAATCATAATACAGCAAATATATCAAAAACTTGCTATTTCAGAGCTTAATCAATTTCCAACACTCATACAAATGCTGATATCATTGTATGACTAATAGACGTTAAATAGCTTTTTTTAGTGCGGAATTAATTTTCCATTTTAAAAATAATTCGAAAGAGTCCTACCACGAGCTAACATCTCAATATCTTATCTATTTTCTTCAAAGAACATCAGAATCTAAATAAAACAAAATCAACCATCAACAAACCTCAACCAAGCGAAGCTGAATGTTATCATCGGCAAACTGCGAATCCCTTAAATTCTGCCCCCGAAGACCCCTCATTAATATTGATAACTCTTCATTTTCTTCCATCTGTGCTCTCACTCTCTTAATCTCCTGCGAAACATTCCCAATTTTCTGCCAATTCAAACAAAGAATAACAGAAAATCAAATCACAACACTGATCATCCAAAGCTCAACGCTCTAAACACATAATTCAGTTCAACTCAATTACCTGAGAAACTCCATTAACCGGCTTCGATTGTGTCGAAGTTCTGGAACCTCCGGCCTCTGAAGGCTTCGGCTCAGTTGCAACCGCAACGACGACGCTATTCCGTCTCCGAGCCCTAATTCTGGCGGGGAACGAACAGCGGTTGGCCTTCTTCTTTGAACTGTACGGAGCACTCTGAAGAGCTAACGTCCATCTGTGTGGCTCGGTTCCGCGGTAGACGAGCTGAGATGCTGCGTCCATGGCGGAATCGATTAGTCTTTCTATCTCTCTTCTACGTAGAAATAGAGAAATTGCAGACGAGAGAGAGAGAGAGAGAGAGTAGTTTTAATTGATGGAAGGAGTGAGCAGTGGACGGCTTGTAATAGTTTGTATTTTTTATTTTATTTTTGGGTGGGTGGAGAAATGTGGCTGCTAGGTGCTGAAGAAGCCACGTGGCTAATTCTAGCACATGGAAGTGTTTTTTATATTCGTTCTGTCTCGGTTTTTACCGTTGGGAATTGGGACATGACGATGTGGCTACAATACAGCACAGCCTGATACGTAATAAGAGGGAGGAAGCAACGCGCAGCAACATACAAGTACAAGATTCAACACCACTAAAAACCAACGATCCAATAAGTATCAACTTAGATCGGTCCAATTCAGTCATTGGACCAATCCGGATTGGCCGGTCTGTATTAGGATCGATTAGAATTGATCCTATCCTAAGCCATGATACAACTATTGTATCAGGTGGCTTTGGATCGGACCGGTCCTACCGATACTGATCTGGACTGGTCCAGTGACTGAATCAGACCAATCCATCAATCCAAAATTTTTTTTTTAAAATTCATAAAACCAACGATCCAATAAGTATTAACCTCGACCGATCCAATACTGACTGGTCTTAACCAGTACAGCCGATCCAGTGACCGGTCGGATCCAATTTTTTTTTTTAAAGGATGTTCCAACTTTTGGATTGCCGGAGTCCAATCCGATACAAAATCCCGATACTTAAAACCCCGCCATAGGAGTTTATGGATATTAATATTACTGTAGAGTACTCTCCATTTTTCTTTCTTCTATTCTTGTTTTTTAAGAGTTATTTTCAGTTGCACCTTTTCATATTTCTAATAATTTAAGACACATCCCTTGTGTTTTATGATATCCCACTTACGTTTTTTGTAGTTTTGTACTATATTGCAAAAACCACCTCCAGTGTTCACTTTCCGTCTTATCACTAACGAAAGGTGCTAATGTTATTTGACTTTTTTAATTTATTAAATATATTACCCTTAAACTAAAGCCAGATACTTAAAAGAAATATCCTCAATAATTGCTTGACACAATTTTAATCATATTTTAATTATTTTATTAATAATATTCAAAGGTAAAAGAATTCTCAAAGTAACAAAATTTAGAAGGGTAATTTTATCTTATAAAAAATAGTTTTCTCTTATTTAAATATAATGTTTAAGATAAAATTAAAAAGGTAAATTAACGTGCTCTGTTAGCCTCATTTATCTGATGTTACTAACAAATGGTGTAAATGGAATACCAGAAAACACAGGAGATGTGTCTACAATTATTAGAAATGTTAGAGTGTGTAAGTAGAATTAACCCTTTTAAATGTGATTCAAATCATCTAAGGTCCTTCACGTAAAGAAAAGCCAATAAAAAAAAACACACAAATTTAGCATGTTAATACACTATTAACATCAATTAATTTTTTATTTTTTTTAATCACATGGGCTTTGCCTAATGGTAGGTTTATGTGACTTTTATTTATTGGTTGTTGCTCCTTGTACAGGGAAGGACATTAGATGATTTGAATCCTTCAAAATGTACTTTTATGATGGTCCGAGTGGTCAAGCAACAACTACATTTAAGGTCCTTCTCAAGAAGAAACAATAACCAATAAACAAAAGTCACATAAACCTAACAATAGACAAAGTTCATATGATTTTAAAAAAATTAAAATTAATTGATGTTGATAGTGTGTCATAGACATCAGGCTAATGTGATTTGTTCATTTCCTTTACAAGAAGAACCTTAGGGTCCATTTGGATCATAATGTGATTTGTTCATTTCCTTTACGAGAAGAACCTTAGGATCCGTTTGGATCATAGGAATTCAAATATACACGAGAATTATAATGTATATGAATTGTAAATATTATGATTTCAAATTCATATGCATTGAAATTTTGTTGTTTGGTTAACACATTACTCATAGCCTAATTTATCTACTTTGTATAGCTAGTGTATATTTTGTTCTTTATTAGTTTTTATTTAACTCAAGTGATGGATCTCTTACAAACAGGGAGGACAACAAGGTTTAATGTACCGGGACCGGTCCTGATCAATGGTTATGGTCCCGACCAAAGGTACCAACCGGTTCAAATCCGGTACAAAAAAAAAAACACATTTTCAAATTAAAAAAATAGATCAGACTAACAGGATCGGACGCCAGACCGGTCACGGAACTGAAGGTACCGGTCGGGATCGACCTCCGGGTGTAACTTAGTTTACGTAAGAATTACAATAAACACCACCTAGGGTGTGAATTATAATCTCATGAATCATGGGAATTGGGTGTCTTTTTTTTTCCCACGTGAATTTTAATTACCATGAGAATTGATCATCCAAACGCAAGAATTGAGTTCACACCTGCCAATTCCAATTCCCACCCATGAATCCTGCGATACAAATGAGCCTTGTATGTTTTGAATCCTTTTTATTTGAGATTAAGAAAGATGAGATATTGTTTTTAAATAAAAAAACAATAACAAAATTACAAAAAAGAACAAATGACAACGGTATAAATATTGAGGGTTTTCCAAGTCACCGGATTGCATTTAACTGGCATATTGTATTAGTGTGCTATTGGTGATCAGGCGGTGTAATTAATGCCACTAAACACGTTGTGTTATCTAGAGCGCACGCGTATACGTTTACTAGGTATAGCCGCATACACTGAATCATTTAATAAAGCAGTTACCTGCTACACAACCGCTTTTCACGTGCCAACTGTCAATAGCAGATGCACATTGTTAGACCGTTTGGTAAAAAAATGATATTTGAAACGACTCAGAGATATCTGACCGTCCTTGTCACCAAAAAGGAAAGCTTCCTGGAGAAGCAACCTTTTTTTGAAAAGCAACTTATAGGGGAATGCCACGTGTCCAAACCCTAACAGACACGGGCTAACCGCCCTCGCAATGACCAAAGAAAATAAGGATTTACATTCCTTATGAAGCTGGATAATTGCCCTTGAAATAATCTAAGGATTATGGATTTCTCCATTCCTTCTAAAGGACATTATCCCTTTAGAAGGACAGGTATCGGGGTATAATATCCCTAATGGACTCTTCGAACATATGAAACTTCAAATAAAACCTCGAAGTCATATCTATTCGCTCCTAAGAAGAGACTTTGAATGATTTTATTTCCTTATTTCAAGTTTCAAAGGTAATTCCCTTGAAAAGAGATCTTCGAGGGCACCTTTTATGCTTTCTAACTTAGAAGTCGCCCTCGGATCATTTCCATAGACTTCGAAGGACCATTTATTATATTTTGTTTTGAAAGAACTGCGAAGGAGGTATACTTTCTCCTACTGAAGTTCAATTCGAAGGCCAACCACCTCCAAATGGTGAATTCGAAGGCCAACAATCTCTAGATGGTGAACTCGAATGAGGTATATTTCCTCCTATTAAAGTGAACTCTCGAAGGTTAACCACCTCTAGATGGTGAACTCGAAGGCTAACCACCTCGAGATGGTCAAATTGTCAAAGGTTAGTCACCCTAAAAAAGACCTGTCCCCTTTGAAGGACAAAGATATGGATTACCACCCTCGAATACACTCTTAAATACATTCAAATTACAAAGTAGAGTTCGAAGTCACTCTTATTCATCCTTAGGATTTGACTTCGAATAATATTTTGGATAAAATATTTTGACTTCTAAAAGCAAATCCCTAGGGGAAAGAACTTCAAAAGTCGAATTCACACTATCTCCAGAAAATAGTTTCTAAAGATGGTTTCCCACGTACTTTGAGAGACTTTCTCCCACTTTAAAGAAGTTTGCAAGGGAACATATTTACTTCTGATTTCATTAAAGTTAAGGGCACTCGGACTGGTTACTGGAGCTATAAACCTTAAAGGACTCCAAGATAAGCTCCTCTTTACAGGGACTATTGGTCATGAAAACGAGTTCTCTGCTAAGAAACTCAACTTCGAGTTATCTATATAGGTAACTTGAGAATATACTGGTCACCTTGTAAATATAGAGTTATTTTGGCTTCCTTCGAAGGAAAATAGCCGCCAAAGGGAGTTCCCTCGAGATATGCGAAGTCCAGAAAGGTATTTATGAAATTTAAGTGACTCATTTACTTTAAAGTTGATTAAGATAGATTCCTCAAAATGGACAGCACGTGATAAAATCTCAACTACTTATAATATTTGTTGTTTAACTTATCCAAAGGGGGTTTTGTCTTATCTAGAATGGCAGCAAGACTGAAAACGTTGCTTTTAAATTTGTATGCATGCAACACGTGTCATTCAATCTGTGTTCTTCTAGATCTAAAGCAACGTATCACAGAGCAAGTTTTAAAGTTTGAGTGACTCATCCTACTTTCTAAAATAACTTAGGCGTGTTGAAAAACACGTGGCATTTATGATATGTTTTAATGCATGGGGATATTTAAAAGCACCTATGTGGACACTTGACTGATTGACATTTGTCCTAATTTGAGAGTATAAATAGCATAACGTATCCTCCATTAAAGGCAATCTGGAGAATCTCTGAAAATCTAAAAATTTAAGAGGTAGAAGACAACAGTAAGTAAAGGCATTAAGAGAGAAAGAGGAAAGTTAGCCATATATATGTATATTTCTCAATACATGTTAGAGAGTTCGAGTCACTCGAACTCTAAGGTTTTCCTGCTATGAGATATGCATTCTAACTGACTTAACAATTATTTCAATATTCCTTCCTCTTGTCTCTTCTCTTTGTCTTATTCACAGGTCATTCGAGAATGAATACTCTTGATAGAACGGCTGCGCGACGGTTTAGGCTTTCTTGAGACAGGCTCTCTGTACTTATTTCTCTAGAAGGGTGGTTGTATTGATTCATTTTATATCATCTGTCAAAGATATTTTGAATATATTGTCCATTACAAAACCCGCATTACCATTTGGCGACTTCACTAGGGAACTTGTAGTCGTTCCTTTCAAATTATATATGTATGTTGCTATCTTTGCCTTATTTCTTATTCATGGATCCATCCACTTTAAATACTGCTCCTTTTGTAGAAAAAATTTCATAACAGAATCCTCCTCAAAAACCTGTTCCCCCTTAAGACCCTACTGTGACAGCTAAGTCTATCAAGGTGGCTATCCAAATCTTGCAAGCTCAGTTGGATGCCCCCCTTAACAAGCTTGGTTCTAATCCTCCACCAAACCCCATCCCCAAAACATCTCCTACAATAGATCCTCCCCCATATACATCCATGCCTTCATTTGCTCCCAAAACTGACTTTGTTACCATTGCTGATGTGCAAGCTCTTCTTCAGAAATCCCAGCCAAAAGACACAGACTGGATTGGGAGTGATTTATGTCCTCCGTACCCGGAGGCACTCCTCAGCAAGCCATATCCCAAGGACTACGAGGCTCTTGTCTTTCTCCAGTTTTCATGGCAAAATGGGAACGTCAGGGGGCATATGAGTTGCTTCATTGAAGCTCTGTGAGCTTATTATGGTGACAAGGAGCTTCGTCTATGTGAGTTTTCAAAGTCACTCTCTGAGCGAGCATACACGTGGTATAGTAGGTTGGAACCTGGCTTAGTTCATACTTGGGAAGACATGGTTGCTCTATTTCATCACAAATTCTTCATCACGGAGGAGAAGGTTACTATCATCGACCTTAGCCGTGAAAGACAAAGGCCAGATGAAGATCTGGTGGATTATGTCAAGCGCTTCAGAGATCTTATGATCACCTGCACTGAAGCAGCTTCTGAGGAGAAGTTTGTTAGGATATGCATTAATGGCATGCTCTTTCTTTACCGGGTCAATTGGATAACCATGGCATCAGAAGCTTCACCAAGCTCTATGAATCTACCAAGAGAACGAATGCTTTCATTCCTGCTCCTGAGAAGAAAGGAGAGAGGAAGCGCACTCTCGTTGTCACTACGGAGAAGGAGGAAGAGCCCATTCTAAAGAAGAAAGGCAGGTCTAGCAGCAAGAACAACAACAACACCAACAATCGAGATAAGCGCGCACCACCTCCCAAGGTAACATGTTCTCATGCTCAGCTTGATGCCTTATTGCAGGAATGGATAAAAAATGATCGTGTCTCACTACCACCAGTTGAACGAGAACCCTCGGAGGCAGACAAGAAGTCCCCACGATATTGCAAGTTCCACCGGATTACCCAATGTGTTACTTTTGATTGTTGGGCCTTAAGGAAGCTATTTCATGTTAGGTTGGCTGCTGGAGACATTGACATCCCAAAAGCGAAGGTACATACTGATCCCCCTCCTCAACATCAAGGGAAAGAAAAGGAGGCCATGCGTATGCTTTCCATGCATGCCATATGTGAGTTGGACCCTAAGTTAAGTGAAGTTGTGCATACCATCACCAAATTTCATATGTTCTTTGAAGATATGCAGTTCAATTCGGAGATGAGGAATGAGGTCACTCGAGCGTTGCTAGCTATTATTGAGAAGCATCACTACGAGTGCTACAGTCAAGAAGCCTTTGTGTATTACCCTCCTCGACTCAGCAAGACTGATATCACCTTCACGGATGATGGCTTATTCAGAGGACCATATTAAGCCACTATACTTAAATGCCACTTTGCTGGATGTAGATGTTCGAATGGCGATTATTGACAATGGTTCTGCTGTCAACCTCATCCCTCTCAAAATTTTGGAAGCAATTGGAGTCTCAAAAGAATGCATTGTCCCCAATCAAATCCGAATTTTAGGATTCGATACCCAGTGGCAATAGACTATGGGGTATGTTACACTCAACATCCGGGTAGGACCCTTCAAATTTCTTGCTTTATATCATGTCATTGATAACAGAGCAGCATTCCATGTGTTGTTGGGAAGACCATGGATACATCGAGTGAAGGCGGTCCCCTCCTCATACCATCAATGTTTGAAGGGTATTTGGAACGGAAAGGTTGTCAGATCCCTTTCCCTTTGATGAGTCAGAAACCGACTTTGCAGAAGCAGCACACTATGACGGATTCGCCCCGGAGGGGGAATGCTGTGTAGCCAAGCCATAAGGAACTCTCTTGCCTTTGTGGGCCACACTCGAACCCACTGATCCTTCAGTGCCATCCTCTTCCGAAGACCGACGGCCTTCGAAGGTCCGATGTGTTAGAATGGATCTTCCTGATGGAAGATCGTCTACAGATTGTGACAGCTGCAGAGGGCTCCATCCATTGACATCCTGTAGTGTCCCCCTAGTGATGAATAGCCAGTAGCTCCCGAATCCAAACTTAAAGAAACCCCAGAACACCTACGGGATGGTGTTCAGGCTGTTCAAGAAGAATTGTGTATAGTTGACCTCGGGGAAAATCCAAGTGTCAACAAGCCTGTAAAAATCTCCGCCCATCTTGATCCAGAGTAGAAGAAGGCCTTCATAGCATTGCTCACCCAGTACAAAGATGTTTTTGCATGGAGCTATGAAAAGATCCCCAGTCTTGATCCCAGGCTTGTTACTCACAGATTACAACTTTCCCCTGGAGTGCACCCCATTAAGTAAGCAGCAAGGACCATCAGGTAAGATATCGAGTTACAGATCAAGGCTGAGATCGAGAAGCTGTTGCAAGCGGGCTTTATCAAGCCCATCCAACATCTTGCCTGGTTGTCTAATGTTGTCCTTGTAAAAAAGAAGAATTGACAAATTATATGTTATGTAGCCTTTAGGGACTTAAATAAAGCTTGTCCCAATGATGATTTCCCTTTGCCTAAGATGGATATCCTTATTGAAGATGCTACAGGGAATGAAATGTTTTCATTCATAAATAATTTGCAGGTTATAACCAAATCCATATGGACCCAAGAGATGTTGAAACAACTGCTTTCAGAGCCTCTTTGGGAAACTTCTACTATACAGTCGTGCCTTTTTGTCTCAAAAATGCTGGTGCTACTTTCCAAAAGGTCATGGCTACTATTTTCCATGACATGCTTCATGGGAAAGTTAAGGATTATGTTGATGATTTAGTTATTAAATCAGGAAAGCGGGAAGACCATCTTGCTATACTGGAAAAGGTATTCCAAAGATGCCGGATGTATAAACTCAAGATGAATCCAACAAAGTATGCCTTCGGGGTTTCATCTGGTAAGTTCCTTGGGTTTATAGTCCATAAGCATGGTATTGATTTTGACCCTACGAAGGCTAGGGTTGTAATTGAATTAGCTTCTCATCGAACTCAGAAGGAGCTAAAATCGTTTCTTGGGCGAGTCTCCTACATCCGGAGGTTCATTCCTGGAATCTCAGCATACCTCATCCCACTTATGCCTTTATTGAAGAAGAATGCTCCTTTCGCATGGAAGGAGGAGCATCAGCAAGCCTTTGAAGCAGTTAAGCAAGTGCTTGCTCACCCCCACACCGTGATGGCTCCCATTTAAGGGAAACCTCTCTAGTTGTACCTTGCCTTCACGGGCCAAGCTATAGGTGGTCTACTTGCTCAGGAGGACGAGAAATGCCTTGAAAAACCTGTATACTATGTTAGTAACTAGACTTCTACATGGGCTGGGGTAAGATACTCCAGGATAGACAAGTCTTGTCTAGCTCTGGTGCATATGGTGAATAAGCTGAAGCATTATCTACATTCACACTCCATTCACCTAGTCACTCGGAGCGATCCTGTTAAGTATCTTCTATCTCAGTCCATATCAAATGGCTACTCCAACTAGCTCAGTTTGAAATCGTATGTGAAACTCCTAAAGCTAACAAAGGACAAACTATTGCTGACCTCTTGGCGGCCTTCTCCACCCATAAAGAAGTAGATGAAATTATAAATGAGGTATCTGTAGCTTATGAGGAAGAATGGCAGATGAAATTTGATGGGTCATCTAATTCGTAGGGCGGTGGAGCAGGAATTGAATTAGTTTCTCCAACTGGTCAACGGGTTTCCTTTTCCTTCAAGCTTAATTTCCCTTGCACCAACAACAGAGCAGAATATGAAGCCATGTTGATTGGTCTTACATTGGCGCATCAAATGAACGTACAAAGCATTCAGATATATGGTGATTCCTTTCTTGTTGTTTCTCAAATAAATGAAGATTTCACAGTTAAAAAACTCGACTTAGTTCCTTATAGGACAGCTATACAAGTTCTCCTCTGGAGATTTACAAGCTATTCTTTAACTTATACAATTAGAAGCAAAAACAAGCATGCTGATGCTTTAGCCAATTTAGGAAGTAGACTTTACATGGAGCTTGACACAGCTACTTTGGAGATCATTCAATCAGCGCGTGACACCAATGCTCGAGGGGCTGAATCCAGGCCCATGGTGGTGAGCTGCCTCTCAACCATTGAGAACTTGAGGGGAGTATATATGTTGTACCTCTCTCACAGGAACAACTGCAAGAAGTTGGCATCCACGGACGTCTCCACCAACCTCTCCCCTCGACTTCGGGTCATTTTCTCACAGAGTAGATCAAGGTGCTCATACTGTGTTCCCAGGAACAATAGAGAAAAGGGCACTCGAATTTTCCTTCTATCTTCACTGCCAGAGGGAATACCCTTTCATACACCTTGCCTATAGGGTATCCCTCCAGGATGAACCTCGCCAGCTAGAAAGCGATGAAGGCCTCCAAATGTAATGTGCTATCCAAACCTTCACCCCAGCATCTCTTGATGGAGACGATGCTTGCCTTCGGGGTCTCCTCTTCATTCCAGAAGTACCTCACCCAGCCCCAGAAGGTGTACTTCGAACTCTTGCTATCGCCTCTCCCTTTGAACTTTGACTTCTTCAGGGACTTCTTCATACATGCCTTCAACATGTCCACGGCGAGCTCTTCAGCATCATTCAAGGCTATAGCCCCTGGATTCTCTTCCCCTATTATTGGGAGGTAGCGGAGGATGGCGACGTCCTCCAAAGTCAATGTGATCTCTCCGAACGCAGTCACAAAGACATGGTACTCTGGATTCCACCGAAGGACAAACTGCTTCAAAGCTTTATAATCTCTGTGGAACTCTCCCACAGAGACCCGGATCACCTCTAGCACTCCAACTGCATCTGATTCTCCTTATTCTCCAGAATATGGGCCACCCACTCCGGTCAACTAAGAGGAAGGTTGCAATGGGACCAGAACCCGATCTCAAATAGAGAGTAATCTCCCCTCTTATAGCGGAATACAGACGCTATGCTCAAACGAGGGAACTCCACCTCCATCCAATTGCTTTTTGTGTAAGGGCTAAATGAACCCTCTCCACTTGAAACAGTATCAGACGATTGACGACGCTTGACTTCATCCCAAAAGGGATCAATAGACACCTCCAACTTTGTGTCTACCTTCTTGCCTGCGGTAATCTTCTTGGGAGCCATTGTAATGGTTGCTGAAAAAAAGAAGGAAGAAAGCAAGAAAATCGGAACTCAGGAAAATCGAAGAAAGCTCAAAAGCTCAAAGTTGCATGATGCTTTCTTCTTCAATGAACTTCTTATTTATAGAAGAATGGTTATTTCTTTGCAGGAATTCAAAAGGTTCTTTTGGCGGTTCACTTTATCCCAAAAGACAATCATCACATCTGCAACGCATGATAGCCCACATTTAAAACGCACCTCCTCGAAGAACGCATATTTAATGCCCGCCATTCTCAAGGTACGATCTCATGCTTTCCTCTCTAGCGTAGGAAAATAGAGATCGGGGGCTATTGGTGATCAGGCAGTCTAATTAATCCCACTAAACACGTGGCGCTATCTAGAGCATGCGCGTATACATTTACTGGGTATAGCCGCACACACTGAATCATTCAATAAAGCAGTTACCTGCTACACAACTGCTTTTCACGTGCCAACTGTCAACAGCAGTTGCACATTGATGAGACCATTTGGTAAAAGGGTGATATTTGAAACGGCTTCAGAGATATTTGATCGTCCTTATCACCAAAAAAGAAAGCTTCTTGGAGAAACAACCTTTTTTGAAAAGCAACTTACAGGGGAATGCCACGTGTCCAAAACCTAACAGACACAGGCTAACTGCCCTCGCATTGACCAAAGAAAATAAGGATTTACTTTCCTTATAAAGCAGGATAATTTCCCTCAAAATATTCAAATGATTATGGATTTCTCTATTATTTCTAAAGGACATTATCCCTCTCGAAGGATAGATACAGGGATATACTACCCCTAATGGACTCCTCAAACATATAAAACTTCAAATAAAACCTCGAAGTCACATCTGTTCACTCCCAAGAAGAGACTTCGAATGATTTTATTTCCTTATTTAATGTTTCAAAGGTAATTCCCTCGAAGAGAGATCTTCGAGGGAACCTTTTATGCCTTCTAACTCAGAAGTCGCCCTCGGATCATATCCATAGACTTCGAAGGGCCATTTATTATATTTTGTTTTGAAAGAACTGCGAATGAGGTATACTTCCTCCTATTGAAGTTCAATTCGAAAACCAACCACCTCCAGATGGTGAACTCGAAGGAGGTATATTTCCTCATACTAAAGTGAACTCGAATGCTAACCACCTCCAGATGATGAACTCAAAGGCTAACCACTTCGCGATGGTCAAAGGTTAGTCACCTTAAAAAAGACTAAGCACTTTGTCCCATTCGAAGGACAAAGATATGAATTACCACCCTCGAATGCACTCTTAAATGCCTTCAAACTACAAAGTAGAGTTCGAAGTCAATCTTATTCATTCTTAGGAATTGACTTCGAATAATATTTTGGATAAAATACTTTGACTTCTAAAAGCAAATCTCTAGGGGAAAGAGGTTCAGAAGTCGAATTCACACTATCTCTAGGAAATAGTTCTTGAAGATGGTTATAAAGAAGTTTACAAGGGAACATATTTACTTCTGATTTCATTAAAGTTGAGGGCACTCGGATTGGTTACTAGAGCTATAAATCTTAAATGACTCCAAGATAAGCTCCTCTTTACAGGGACTATTGGTCATGAAAACGAGTTCCCTGCTGAGAAACTCAACTTCAAGTTCTCTATATAGGTAACTTGAAAATATACTGGTCACCTTGTAAATGTAGAGTTATTTTGGCTTCCTTCGAAGGAAAATAGTCGCCAAAGGGAGTTCCCTTGAGATATGCGAAGTCCAGAAAGGTATTTATGACATTTAAGTGACTCATTTACTTTAAAGTTGATTGAAATAGAATCCTCATAATGAACAACACGTGATAAAACCTCAGCTACTTATAATATATATTGTCTAACTTATCTAATGGGGGTTTTGTCTTATCTGGAATGGCGGCAAGAATGGAAACGTTGCTTTTAGATTTGTATGGATGCAACACGTGTCATTCAATATATGTTCTTCCAGATCTAAAGCAACTTATCACAGAGCAAATTTTAAAGTTTGAGTGACTAACTACTTTCTAGAAATAACTTAGGCGTTTTAAAAAACACGTGGCATTTAGGATATGTTTTAATGCATGGGGATATTTAAAAGCACCTCTGTGGACACTTGATTGATTGGCATTTGTCCTAATTTGAGAGGATAAATTCCCTATAAATAGCAGAACATATCCTCCATTAAACTCCATCTGGAGAATCTCTGAAAATCTGAAAATTTAAGAGGTAGAAGACAACAGTGAGTAAAGGCATTGAGAGAGAAAGAGGAAAATCAATCATATATATGTGTATTTCTCAATACATATTATAGACTTCGAGTCACTCGAACTCTGAGGTTTTCTTTCTTTGAGTTATGCATTCTAACTGACTTAGCAGTTATTTCAATATCCCTTCCTCTTGTCTCTTCTCTTTGTCTTATTCACAGGTCAAATTTGAGAAGGAATGCTCTGGATAGAACGACTGTGCGAGGGTTGAGGCTATCTTGAGACAGTCAAAGATATTTTGAATATATTGTCCATTACAAAACCCGCATCACCACTATCATAGTTTGCCATAATATTAACCATAGTTTGAAAACTCAAACATATTGACCGGACCATTTGTTGAGTTATAGAAATGACTCAACGTAGAACTATTTGATTTGGTTGAATCGACCGAGTTGTCTCGAGAAACTGGGGACTCGAGTCAACTTAGAGAGTTTTGAAATAGTTGGTAGGCCTAGTCTTAACTAGGGGTTCAATTGGTTCAGTTTAAGCCGAGAATTGAATAAATCAAACCAAAAAAGTTTTTTTTTTTTCATGTTGGTTATGGTTTAGAAAATAAGAAACCGATTGTGTGTGTATGTGTTTGTATTATATAGAAAATAACATTAATCTTGTCAAATCAAACCAAATTTTTCGGTTTTTATTTCAGGTTTGTTTGGTTTTTGGTTTTATTCATCGTAAGTTGGTTTCATTCGGTTTTCTATATCGTTTTTTATTTCGGCTTGATTCGGTTTTTTATTTAATGCAGTGTAATTGGGCTTGGTTTGGTTTGACCACTAAACCGAATTAAACCAACTAACTTGTAATAACCCAACCAAAATATAGGACTAAATTGTAATTAATATAAGTATAGGAGTTAGTGTGTAATTAATTATATAATATAGGGGTTAATTTCAAATTTTAGTAAGTTAGTTAACTTTGACTGTTTGTGATTGGTGGGCTCCACTGTAGGAAACTAAAGTGCTTTACACTCAATCACAATTCTTTAAGTTATAATGTGTGGCTAGAATCTTATAGGAACTTTTAATCTAAATTAATGGCTTAGATTCAATAGGATTAATAATAGTTATAACTTAGTTACAATTCCATTTTAATAGATAATTAAAAACTAGTTCAACTACAACTAGGAATCTAGATCTAAAGGCTACAGTTAAACTAAACTAAACTAATCTAATGGTTTGGATTTCGAAGGAACACTGATGTCCATCTAGAAGCTTAAAATTTAAAAGGGAAAATAATTAAAATCTAAATAGGATTACGATAGGAAAAAATTAATGATTAGTTCATCTAGAACTAGGATACTTTAATCTAAAGGCTAACATTAGACTAATCTAATCTAAGGGTTGTAAACTAAAACATAATCCAACTTAGAGAACAATTCTTAGACTAAATAGGAAACTATAGGAAATCTATAAGAACACCAAGGGATGGACGTGTGGATCATATTCCAAAAGGGAGAGAGAGAGAGAGAGAGAGAGAGAGAGAGAGAGAGA
>JAUPMG010000006.1:8183373-8194701 GCA_031762675.1 Pachysandra terminalis | reverse complement strand
GGTTGATACATGTTGGACCATTCTATTTATAAATTAAAAAACAAAAAAAAAAATTGGATCAGTCGAACTAATTGTACCGACCATTCGTATCATGGCTTAGAATTGGACTAGTTCAATCCAAAGCCACTTGATACAATAGTTGTATCGTAGCTTAGGTTTACCAAAAAAAGAAAAAAAAAAAGAAAAGTATCGTAGCTTAGGATCGGACCAGTCCTGGCCGATCCCAATACGGACCGGATCGGTTCTATCTTTGATATCTTGAGTGGCTTGGGACCGGACTGATCCTGGCCGATCCCAATACTGACCAAACGGTACGGACCGGCCGGTTTCATCCTTGAAACCTTGATCCACGGCCCAGCCACTTTCCCGGTTTGATAGCTGTTCAGTTTAAAAAGCAAAAACATTGGGTTGCGTATATTACTTTCTACGGTGACCCGCTTGCTGCTCGCATCGCTAGAATAAACAAATACACTCTCCCCAAAATGTTGGTTTTGCTGCCGGAGGTTTCCAGCTTAAATTGTGCCCTAAATCTCTCAACATTCTTCTTATACGTTTGTTAAAATAAAGTTCTGAGGTTTTAGCTTTTAGCCCCTTTCTTGGCATTGAATTTTTTTATTTTATTTTGTTCCTTGTGCAGCTATGCTGCTGCTGCTGCTAGGGTTTTAGGGTTTCTATATTTCTTTCTTCTACTTTTTCGCTTCCACCTTGAGACTCTCTACTTTCTTCTCTTTCGCACGCTCATAGCCATGGATAGGTATCAGAGAGTCGAGAAGCCGAGGCCTGAATCAACAATAAGCGAGAACGAGATCCGTATCACCACGCAAGGTCCGATAAGGAACTACATCAGCTATGCAACCAGTCTTCTTCAGGTTCTATTTTGCTTCATCCGTTGTTCTAATATTTGAATCTTTTTTGTTTCTATTGCTAATGTTTTCGTGTTGATGGTGGTAGTTGATATATCTCTGTTTTTTGGTGAGGTAATATTGTTTTTCGTTGTTGGGTTTTGGGGGGTTTTCGATTTCGTTTGTTCTGTTTCTGTTATAGGTTGCAATGTCTGGATGGTTTTGTTATTGTTTCCCCCCCCCCCCCCTAGACAAGCTTGCTGGTTACAATGTTAACGGTAAGGCTCCAAACTGATTCGTGCTATGGTTGTTGTTGTTGTTGTACTTTTCATGGGCAATCTTTCTACTTAGTTCATATTTCTGGGTGTTTGATTTGAATGAAATGATTTACTGATGGATTTATCTTAGTGCAAGGTTTGAGTCTCGTTTGAGTCATTTCATGGTTACGGAATGTCTGATTTGGCGAATTCGAGAAATTAGGATTCGTGGATACATCATGATATATATACAATGGATTCGGAGATAATTAATGGACGGCATAAGTTGGATTAAACAATGTCATACTGTATTTAATGAGCTCCACCAATGTTATTTTATATTGCCATATTTTTCCTGCATTGTTAACCCAAATCACAAGATTAAAAAATAGGGTTCAGGTTCGTGTATGTTATTTTCAAATGATGTGGTTTTGGTCAAGGTCATAAATGTTGTTGTTGCGAGATATGCTGTCGGAGATCTCTAGGGATATGTCGACAATGTGGTGGAAAAGGAGAAAAAGTTAAATAAAAAATAGGTAAAAATAGGTTTTTTTTATATTGAAACTTTGTAATTCTCTAATTTAGAGCTAAATACATTTAAATAATCCAAAATATAACAAAAAAATGCAATATGTAGTAAATGACATATATTTAGGGAAGTACATTTGTATATTATTGACACGGGGAAAAAATGAAGGAATCATCCACAATGATATCCTAAATAAGTCATAAACATATCTAAATACACTAACCATCACAGTATATCCAAATGTCATAATACATTTAAATAAAAATATCAAACACAATAATAGTCTTTTCTTGTGCACCTTAAGCTCTCAGAAGTACAATAAGGAGACATTAGTACATTTGAAGCCACACATGCGATAAAAGATGCAAAATTTGTAGAAGAGTGGTTTTTGGAAGAAAAATGATAGAAGAGCAAAATCTTAAACAAAATGTCATTTAAATTGATGACATTTCTTGCAAAAATGTTGTATATATTGACTAATGTTGCACGTATGAAACTACAAATGTGACATTTTCCTTTCATGTCACCAACATGGAGCGAAAGGTTATGAGATGTTAACAGCATTTCAGCGACATGATGCATACGCCGCTCCAATAACTTACACCATGGTTTGGTTTCTCCCACACTCATCGATAGTTACATGTCGACGACCTTTTACTAGCACATCGCCACATTTGAAACCATGGTTTTGGTAACGGTAGATTAAAGTTGAGAGGGAGTAAATACCAAAACTGCAGTTATGAAGGATTATGATGAAATTAGCAGGTTTGAAAATAAGTCGAGTCAAGACTGAGTACATAGTGTGTAATTTAGTTCATACGGTAGCAAAGGTGAAGTAATGGCAAATTTGAGAGCCATGTAAATCCTAAAAGCAACAACTTTTGTTATCTCAGACAAATTATTCATAAATAGGATGATCTTGATGAGGATGTTGCACATAGAATTGAGTTGGATGGTTTTAAGTGGAGATGCTTTTAGAGTGTTAACTTTGTGTATGTGTGAAAAAACAAACTAAAGTATTTTTTGGATCGATTATACTTTGTCTTTGGACATTGCATAAATCCATATTTTGTATTGAAAGGAAAAACATCGTTCACTCCTTTAATTTGAGCATTGGAAGTGGATAAGGGATCTTGAATACTACAAACTCCAAAGTTTACATTGACTATAATTATGAATTATCATCCTATAATATGGGTGATAACATTTTTTTTGTTAATAGTGAACAAATTTTTTTATTACAATAGAGAAAGGATTTGAAATGAATAGAAGGCTATAATAGTAGACTAATCCATTCTCCAAAGAAACATAGATCCATCCTATCACATGTACAAGAGTGTCTTCCTCCTGTTCTTTTTTTCACATCTTGCGTGCCGATAGTCTTATTCCTCTTGCCCCCTTCCCAACCAACTTCCTTTAAAAGCCTCCTATCTCCCAAAGGATCAAATCTTTCATTTGGATAGTGTGGAGTGGGTTATATCGGTGACTAACATGCAATTATCCTTTTTGTGGATGTTTCTTTTACTTGGGAAGAGAGGATTATGTATTGCTCCATTTTCTTTGTAGTTCTATGGACCATATTGGGGAGAAAAATCGGAGGATTTTTTATGAGATGGCAGTTTGTAAGCAGAAGATGGTGGAGTCCATTATGATGCAAGTGGCGTTGTGGGTTTCTTTACTTCCTGAGTTCAAGATTGCCTTCGACCTTGAAACCTTCTAGCTGCTCCATGTGTATCTCTTCCTCCAAATCACTCAGCAGAAAAGCTGTTTTAACATCTAGTTTTTTAATTTCTAAGTCCATGCTTGCAGCCAAACCCAACACCACGTAAATAAATGGTATCTTCATTACAGGTGAGAATACTACTTCATTGAAGTTGATGGCTTTTCTTTTGCTCAAATCCTTTCACAACAAGCCTTGCTTTGAACCTTGGTTGTGAGTTGTTCTCTTCTGCTTTTAACCTGTAATCCACTTGTTTTTGAGCGCTTTCTTTGCTTTTGGAAGTTTCATAAAGTCATAGATATGGTTTTTATGCAAGAAGTCCTCTTGCATAGCTTTCATCCACTACTTGTGTTTCTCAAGTGTCAACACTAGCTTCTTTAAGGTTCACCTCCATTTGTAAGCAACATGTATTCCAATGGAGAATACTTCTTAGAAGGCTTCTGAGGTTTAGATGATCTCCTCAATTCTGTACTTGTGTCCATCATCATGAAGTTCATCCTTATGTTCTTGTATTTCTCCCATGTCATCATCATGCACAAGAGTAGGGACTGAAGTAGTATCAGGCAAGTTTTTTTGTACCGGACCGGCAATCAAATTTTGAAATTAAAAAAATTGGACCGGTTGTACTGGTCACCGGACCCGTCCAGATCAACCCTAAAAAAACAAAACCGGACCTGTTGTACTGGTACCAATATGGAACGGCTGGTACGAAACCTTGCGATACATTCTTTTGTATTGCAGGTTGGGATCAGACTGGTCAGTTAGGACCGGTCCGAAAAACCTTGGTATCAGGTAATTCATCATTAAAGAATTCGGGTTTTTTAGACTTTTCCAAGTCCTTAATGGTTTGTTCTTCAAGAAAAGATCATTTCTTTACTTCTAATGATCTTCTTTCCTTCTGGATCCCACACTCATATCCAAAGTCTTCATCTGCATAACTTAACAAATATGCATGGTAAAACTTTCTTATCCAACCTGTATATTTCTTCCTTGCTATGTGACAAAGTTCGAACTCTCTCAACAATGGTGTGATTCATCGTCTCTCCTACACCATTATGATGCCTTGTCGTGCCTTATACCATTCTTGATGCAATAATCTTCAAATTCATTTTGAAGTGTATTTTCCCCATTGGCTGTCCGAATGCGTATCTCCCTCTGTACCATAATATGGAAATTCTGAAAAAATTTGAAACACTTGCTCTTTAGGTTTTAGCAAATAAACCCATACTTTTCTGGATGATGGTGTGCCATCAATAAAAGAAACAAAATAAGAATTTCCACCAAGTGATTACACTTCAATGGAAAATCTTTTGTGTTTTCAAAGAAGCATTAATCACAAGGAATTAACAACGTGCATTTGAAGCTAAGGAGAAGCTGCTTTTTTGCTAGAATCTGCATACCTTTTTCACTCAATACTGCCAAATCGTCTATAACATAGATTTGATAAAGACTTATCCAGATAATGTTACATTGTTGGATATATATTTGTGTTTGATAAAATGAAGAACACTTCTTTCCTTCGGCCATGACAGAAGATCCCTTTGTAAGCTTTGAACCACCTTTATTGAAGGCTGATTGATAACCATCAAGATCTAAACAACCAGCTGGTATGAGATCCTGTACATGTCTGACATCCATTTAACTCCAACTCCATTCCAATATTTGTCTCTACTTATAAATCTCCTCTTCCCGTAACTTTAGAAAAGCCACCATTCCTATCTTTACAAAGCCGAAGTCCCCCGTCTTATAAAATGAAAAGAAATCTCTCTGTGGAGTGACATGAAAAGAAACACCTATGTCAACTGCCCAATTAATGGAAGGTGAAGAAGATGCAACACTAATGCACCCATCAGCACAGTTATCAATGACCTTTACATCGGCATCAAGAGTTGTTGCAGCTGCTTCCTTGATCTTTCCTTTTCTCTTATGTTCCCTTTTATTCCTTCTTGCGTTTTAGGTACTCTCTTCATATGCTCTTTCTTACCACAATGGAAGCCAAAAGGACCATAACTCTATGTGGATCCCGCAGAAGCAGGGTCCCGGGAGAGGCGGATTGGCAACATACCTAACCTTTGGAATTTTGGCACAAAGTGGCTGTGCCAAGACTTGGAACTTGTGATGTTTTCACACTGGAAGCCTGAGGCTTTTACCGTCACACCAATTGACTATCTAGGCAAAAATCCATAAAAAAACAAGTACTAAAAATCAGAATCCATAAAAACCACTTCAGTCGGGAAACAAAAATGGATAGCCAATCCAAATCAGAAAAACAAGAAAATCAGCTAACCCTTTCATACCAAATCCAAAAGCATACAACATATTAGCCAAAATTGAAAAACGAACAAGAAACCCCAATCAAATAGGTCTTCATATACTTTCCCTAAAAAAAGGAAAGAAAAAAAAATGAAAACCTAAATCACACGTTAGAAAAATGAGTAATGTCAAAAGAGGGAAGAAAACCCATGATCAAATAAGAAAGAATTCCCACAAAGCAAAAGCACACCTCTTTCCAGCTAGTTGCTTGAGTCTGTGCTTGCTTATGGTGAGCTGCTCTTCACATTGAAGATTGAAAATCAAAGAATTTACCCTCTTGACTGAAGCGCATGAGAGTTTTTTTCCTTTTCTCTTCCCCCACCTCCAATTCTTTACTTTGAAGTGAAATCTCAATGGAGGTAAAATCATTAGAGGAAAAAGAGTAAAGTTGGGTTAGTAAAGGGTGTTCAGCCATTTCAATTTTTTAAACTTCTCCATGTATCAACGGTTAACTTCTAGAGAGGATCTCCTGGCGGGTGAACGATCTAGATTGGTCATGTAATTGTTTCATGTGGTATGAAAAGTCATGCCTTACCAGGTATAGTTAATTGGCGAGACAAACCGGTAAGCCTTTGCCATGTGTTCAGGAGCCAATTGATATGTGTCCCAGTAACACATCACTTAAGCTGACATGTAATTTGTTCAGGAGCCAATTGATATGTGTGCTCTAATTTCTCTCTTTTTGATGCTGTTTATTTTGGGACATCTCAAATCCTCTTTGGACCCAAGGATCTTAGATACGTTGAATGGCAAGCTATATGTATTTGCTGATATTGGTGCATAGCGTGATGACTCCTGTTGGGAAAGATGATCTGTTTAAATATTATAATGAAAATAGTTTGTTGACGTGGATGCGTTGGAAATAGTTTTGTTTGGTCAAGCTTTGCATTAGAGTATCATGGAATATAACATGGCAACAAGTCAAACTTCTTTCTACTCCAATTACAATAGATTCGTGATAGGCTGGAGGAAGAGAATATGTTTCTGACCCCAACTATTTAGGGTGAAGAAATTGTTAATGATAATAATGAATGGAGTTATGTTGGTATGAATATGTACATAAACTCCTATATCTCCCCGATTTTCTTTTCCTCCTTCTTCCTATTCTTTGCTTCCATTTTTTAATCTCCTCTTTTTTCGCTCCAGTTCTAGAGTAAAATTAACTTCCAAGGGTAGAGATTGCTGGTTTGATATGTTCCTAGATAATTTCCTTCTTACCATTGTGTTTGCAATCACATCAAGTATGCTCCCTTGTGATGATTAGCAGTGAATCGTTGTTCAGATAAAAAATTGTTCTAGTTATTTCTGTGATATTTGTTGTTGCAATGTTGTGACACTCTTCATTGGGAATTATTTTCTGTATCATCAGGATAAACGGGTGAGAGAGATTGTCCTGAAGGCTATGGGACAAGCAATCAGCAAGACTGTGGCCATTGCTGAGATTATAAAGGTTGGTTTTAACTGCTTTACAGGACATTCGTTACACCTTTGATGGTATTTACAGATGCAGAATATCACTCGGCTATTTACTTGCAAAAACAGAAAAGAACACCTGGGTTGCATCAAGAAACAACCATCAGCTCAACGAGCATAACTGATGTATGGGAGCCCATTGAAGAGGGACTTGTACCGTAAGTCTCTTGCATTTCTTATCATAGGCTCACATTTTTGTTTAAATGAATGATATTGTGTTGATTCTTCTTGATGCAAATGTTTCAATTCAGTTTGGAGATGACTCGACATGTCTCAATGATTTCAATTATGTTGTCAATGAGAGAGTTAAACAAAACTTCTCCAGGGTAAATTCTAAATTTTCTTTAATCTTCTTTTGCTAGTCTAATCCTGAGAATGTGAATATTGTATCCCCGACTTATTTTGGGAGCTATTAAATCTTTATTTTTCATCTCTCCTATCTGACTCTGTTTGGTATGTTTATGTGACTGAACCTAGAAGGGTTTCTATGTCAATAGGTATCAGGCTCCGTATTATATAGAGCAGCAGCCAAAGCCGCAAAATCAGTATCAACAACAGCAATATCAGCAGCAGCGTCAACCAAGACAAGCACCTGCCCCAATCACTGGTGTTAATGAAGGTGATGCATTAGGCGTTGGTTGAAAATGTTGATTGTTTCTTTAAAATATATTTTTGACATATCTTGAATGGGATATCTAGATTCGTATAACCGGGGACGAGGCCGTGGTAGAGGGAGAGGACGAGGTTGGGGCAGAGGCGGATATGGGAACAATCAAGGTACCATTTGGGTACCCATATTTCCTTATGGGAATTATCAATGTGTTATATCAATTTCCCTTTTAATTTTGTATCAATGCTTACATGTTGAACTCTTATTGCTGACAGAAAATGGTGGATACTGGAACTATGGGCGAGGCGGTGGAGGTGGTGGACGAGGCAGAGGCTGGGGTTATCGTGGTAAGTCTTAATCACGCAGGAGAGCTTGATTTCGTACTCGCCCATTTATTGTGTTTACGTACCTGTGGATGATCATTATGGGAACCTGGTTTTTGACAGGCACGGGTTATGAGAGAGGCACAGGTTATGAGAGAGGCACGGGTTACGAGAGAAGCACAGGTTATGAGAGAGGCACAGGATATGAGAGAGGCACGGGATATGAGAGAGGCAGAGGGGGAGGAGGTGGTAGAGGTTATGGTCGTGGCCGTGGACGGATCGGTGGCCGTGGGAGGGGTGGTGGCAACCAGACGACCCAGTTGGGATGATGGTATGTTGGTTTGCTCTAGCTAAATGCTTGCCTTGGCCTAATATGGAAAAAAAACATTGGAAGGAGTGTTTTTGGAGCATCAAACTGGTTTATTCTTTCCTTGGGTTGTTTAAGCAGTGTTTTGTTCTTTATTTCCATGATATGAATGTGGAATGTGGGCAGGCTTGTTCTGTTTGTTGCTTTTCTTCTAGCCAAGAGCAAGTAGTGTTGGGTTACTAATTGTTGTAATTCATTTCTTTTACCTTCCTTGTACCTCTGTATCTATATTCCGTTTTTCATAGTGTATGTATTGCGCCCTCTTATTTCTTTTTATCTTTTTTCTCTCTTTTCTCATAATTATGTTTCATTGCTGGGTCTTAACATCTGCATGGTACCTGTGCTTGCAGAGGTACAAAACACAGCCCAAGTCTTGTTCCAGGTGATTTCTTTTCCAAGTTCAAATAATATTTTTTTCTTGTGCTGCTCATTGTTCAACTAATCTTTCCCACACTAAGGCTGCGTTTGGTCCGGCTTATATATAAGTGCTTAGCTTAATAAAGCACTTTTTAAAATTAATAGTATGTTTGATAACACCTAATGGGAAAGGGCTTACTCATAAACAGTAGACAAAGTCTATACCCATAAGGAGACGCTGTTGAGAGCAACTTCAACAGCAACTTCTCTTATCATTTATCCTCGTATATCCGGGGAAAGTTATCACTAAGCTTTAGTAATAGTTTCATAATACCTACTACCTAAACTTTTATATGCACTTATATAAATGCTATTTCTAAACTTTAATATCTTCATAATACCTATTTTACCCCTAAACTTTAATAAGCACTTAAATAAATGTATCTGTCAAACGTTATTTTCTTCAAGTAAGCAGCTTATTGTTGCTGTGGATAAGTGCTCCCATTGAGCCACTTACTTATCCAATGTGTGCTTATCCAAAAGCACAAGCTCACCCAAACGCAGCCTGCAGCCTAACTGATTGTGTCCGTGTGATTATATATATTTCTTATTTTTAAAGGAAAGAATCATAACTAGTGAATGGTAGGGGTGTACAAATGGGCCGCGCGTGCTTCGTGCTTGGCACGGCACGGCACGGCTCGATAGATTTTCGGGCCGTGCAGTGCCGAGCCCAGCATTCAGGACCCTAGACCCGGCACGGGGCACGCGGGCCATGCTGTGTCGTGCCTTGCCTTATGGGCTGTGCCGTGCCTGGCCCAGCACGATCATAACATGTTTTTCTTCAATTTTTTAAAAAATATAATTTTATCTTTAATCTTGTTAAGTATGACTTATACTATAATAATATAAATACTAGTTTCAAATATATAAGTATACAACTTGTAAGTATATATATATAAAGTATAAGTATAAAAAAGTATATATACTTTTTACCTTTCTTTCTTATATATGAATTAACTTCTAAATATAAATATATATACTTACCAATTTATAAGTATATATAAAGTATACATACTTATAATTAGTAATTTATTAGTATATTTAATAAGGAAATCTATAAGTTATATAAGGTAATTAAGTATATATATTTACTAATATATAATTATACAACTTATATTTACTTGTATAATATTAGTATATATTTATATAATCGCATACCTATTATATATGTTAATTGTTAAGTTATGACAACAAAAATTGAAAATAAATATAATATTCACTTTATTAATTTACCCCAAACTAGCCGTTTTATGGTTTTTATTGAGGTTATTTTGGTCGTTTTAGAAAAATAACTCAATTCCGGCCAACCTAGCCGTTTCTGGCCAAAACTGACTAATTTTTGCTGAAATAGGTCAGACCGGGCCGGAACAGGCCACACGTGCCGTTTGGACCGTGCCCGAGCCATGCTCGTGCTGGGCCCATGCCTTTGCGCTGGCAATGCCGTGGGCCTGGGAACCTAGGCCCAGCACGGCCCTGCCCTGGGTTCGTGCTTGAGCAAGCCACGTGGCGTGCCGGGCCGGGCTTCGACCCGTTTGTACATCCCTAGTGAATGGGTGATATAGACATCGCCAGTATATACGATCTAACCACAATGGAAAAGACTCGATAACACAGATTTTTTAAACGTTTGATAAAATCAAAACAGTTATTCAGTAAAAGTTCTTCTATTACGAGATTTAAGTCGAATGATAATAAGAGAAGAAAAAAAAAAGGTGGTGTGGTAAAAGTTTCAATCAAATGATAATAAGAAGAAGTTTATGCAACATCACGTATAAAATCATGGCTAAAGTTTTAGCAAATCGACTCAAGGGGGGGTTTTGTCACACGTGATCAGCTCTTTCCAAGGTGCTTCTGTCAGTCGAAGATCTATTCAAGATAATATCTTGTTAGCTCATGAACTCTTTTAATGGCAATTAAATTTGATATGATCGAATTGAATGGTGTTTCATACGGAGAGCTATGGAGACTGGTTTTCCCCCAACTTTATCGAGCACATTCTCTTCTGTGTCAGCTCTTCTTCATTCTCGATCCTTCTTAATGGTGGAACCTTTGGTTTTTTCTGACCCTTTCGTGGTATCCGTCAAGGTGACCCTCTCTTTTCTCTCCTATTCATTATCTGCATGAAAATGCTCTTTCGTAAGATGCAGGCGGCTTGCGATTTTGGATTGACTAACGGCATCCATCTTAGCAGAGTAAGTGAACCTATTAATCACATCCTTTTTGCGGACGACATCCTCCTGTTTGGACGTGCCAATTGTGCTAACTGTTAGAAACTTAGAACTGAATATTTATGTAATAAATCTAAATAGCATAAATAATTATATGCGGAAATTAAATCTACTAACCTCTAGCCATAGCCAATATTTGAGATATGAATACGATCTCTTATCTGAAAAATCACAAGCTTTTAATCAGACAGAATCTTCAGACCTCTAGCACTGCAACATCAATGGAGCAGGAAAACTGATTGCAGTTCT
>JAUPMG010000006.1:8163042-8183273 GCA_031762675.1 Pachysandra terminalis | reverse complement strand
CTGATAGGTGGATGAGTGGAGTCACCGATAAGGAAGGGGCTACCGGCAGGTCAGTGTCGATAGAGTGGGCCGCCGTGGACGTCGGCTATAGAAGCGTGGTGGTGTTACGGTCTTAAGTGTTAAGTGCTTAACCAAATGAGTTTTCATAAGTCCGGGGCTTTTGGAACAACGGTTTGGCACATAACATCGGTTAGTTCATATTTCTGAGTGTTTACATGAAATGATTTACTGATGGATTTATCTTAGTGCAAGGTTTGAAGGCTAAGCTAAGATCTCGATTGAGTCATTTCATGGTTACGGAATGCCTGATTTGGCAAATTCGAGAAATTAGAATTCGTGGATACAACTGCAATGGATTAGGAGATAATTAAAGGATGGGATAAGTTGGATTAAACAATATCATACTGTATTTAATGAGCTCCACCAATGTTGTTTTATATTGCTGTATTTGTTTCCTACATTGTTGGCCCCAATCCCAAGATAAGAAATAGGGTTCAGGTTTGTGTATGTTATTTTCAAATGATGTGGTTTTGGTCACGGTCATAAATGTTGTTGCAAGATATGCTGTCGGACCTCTCTAGGGAAATGTCGACAATGTGGTGGAAAAGGAGAAAAATTAAAGAAAAAATAAAAAATAGGTAAAAATAGGTTTTTTTATAATGAAACTTTGTAATGGTCTAATTTAGAGCTAAATACATTTAAATAATCCAAATTATAACAAAACATACATATGTTGTAAATCACATATATTTAGGAAAGTACATTAGTGTATTGACATGATAAAAAATGAAGTAAGCATTCATAATATTAGCTTAAATAAGGCATAGACATATCTAAATACACTAAACACCACAGTGTATCCAAATGGCATAATACAATTAAATAGAAAGTTTAAACACAATAATAGTCTTGTTTTGTTCACCTTGAGCTCTTGGAAGTACAATAAGGAGACATCAGTACATTTGAAGCCACCCATGTGATAAAAGATACAAAATTGGTAGAAGAGTGGTTTTTTGGAGAAAACTGGTAGAAGAGCATAATTTTAAACAAAATGTCGTTGAAATTGATGACATTTCTTTCAAAAACGTTGTTTATATTGACAAATGTTATGAAGCTACAAATGTGACATTTTCCTTTCATATCGCCAACATGGCGTGAAAGGTTGTGAGATTTGACATTATTTCAGCGACATGGTGAATACCCTGCTCCAACGACTTCCACCATGGTTTGGTTTCTCCCATGCCCTTCGATAGTGACACGTCAACGACCTGTTGTCGGCACGTCTCCACATTTGAAACCATGGTTTTGGTAATGGTAGATTAAATTCGAGAGGGAGTAAATACAAAACTGCAGTTATGAAGGATTACCATTGGAATTAGCAGGTTTAAAAATAAGTCAAGACTGAGTACATAGTGTGTAATTTAGTTCAAACGATAGCAAGGGTGAAGTAATGGCAAATTTGAGAACCATGTAAATCCTAAAAGCAACAACATTTGTTATCTCAGATAAATTATACATAAATAGGAGGATCTTGATGAGGATGTTGTACATAGAATTGAGTTGGATCGTTTAAGTGGAGATGCTTTTAGAGTATTGACTTTGTGTATGTGTGAAAACACACTATACTGTGTCTTTTTTTTTTAATCGATTATACTTATTGTTTTAGGACATTGCGTAAATCCATATTTTGTATTGAAAGGAAAAATGTCTTTCATTTCTTTAATTTGAGCATTGGTTTTGGATAAGGGATCTTGAATACTACAAACTCCAAAGTTTACACTGACTAAAATTATGTATTATCATCCTATAATATTGGGTGATACCATTTTTTTGTCAATAATGAACAAATTTTTTATTTCAATAGAGAAAGGATTTGAAATGAATGAAGGTTATTATAGTAGACTATCCGTTTTCCAAAGAAAGGCGGATCCATCCCATCACATGTACAAGAGTGTTTTCGTCCTGTTCTTTTTTTCACATCTTTCATGACGATAGTCTTATTCCTCGTGCCCCCTTCCTAACCGACTTCCTTTTAAAAACCTCCTATCCCCCAAAGGATCAAAGCTTTCATTTGGATAGTGTGGAGTGGGTTATATTGGTGATTATCATGCAATTATCCTTTCTGTGGAGGTTTCTTTTACTTAGGAAGAGAGGATTATGTACTGCTCCATTTTCGTTGTAGTTCTATGGACCATATGGAGGAGAGAATTTGGAGGATTTTTGAGGAGGTGACAGTTTGTTGGCAGAAGATGGTGGAGTCCATTATGATACAAGTGGCGTCGTGGGTTTCTTTACTCCTTGAGTTCAAGATTGCCTTCGACTTTGAAACCTTCTAGATGCTCCATGTGTATATCTTCCTCCAAATCACTTTGCAGAAAAGCTGTTTTAACATCTAGTTTTTCAATTTTTAAGTCCATGCTCGCAGCCAAACCTAACACTACGTAAACAGATGCTATCTTCATTACGGGTGAGAATACTTCATTGAAGTTGATGCCTTTTCTTTTGTTCAAATCCTTTCATTACAAGCCTTACTTTGCACCTTGGTTGTGAGTTGTTTTCTTCTGCATTTAACCTGTAATCCACTTGTTTTTGAGCGCTTTCTTTGCTTTTGGAAGTTTCATAAAGTCAAAGATATGATTTTTATGCAAGAAGCCCACCTTCACTTGCATAGCTTTCATCCACTACTTAGTTTGTCAAGTATCAACACTAGCTTCTTTAAAGTTCACCTCCATTTGTAAGCAACATGTATTCCAATGGAGAATGCTTCTTAGAAGGCTTCTGAGGTCTAGATGATCTCCTCAACTCTGTACTTGTGTCTTCTTGTGAGGGTTGCTCCCCCCTCTTCCACGTATTCTTGTACTTAAACATCATCATCATGAGTTTCGTCCTTATGTTCTTGTATTTCTCCCGTCATCATCATGCACAAGAGTAGGGACTGAAGTAGTATCAGGCAAGGTGTTTTGTACCGGACTGGTAATCAAATTTTGAAATTAAAAATATTGGATCTGTTGTACTGGTCACTAGACTGGTCCAGAGTGACCCTAAAAAAACAAAACCAGACCTGTTGTACTGGTACGGACCAGTACTGGTATGGATTGGCTGGTACGAAACCTCGCGATACATTCTTTTGTCTCGCAGGTTGGGACCGGACTTGGTCGGCACAGACCGGCCCAAAAAACCTCAGTATCAGGTAATTCATCATTAAATAATTCAGGCCTCTTGGCCCCCCAAACCCTTCAAGTGTGAATACATCCTTTCCTATCCAAACTCTCTTTGGAATTTTACCATTCTTGGAAAAGATGGAGATCTATTAATCAAGAGGCAAGCCATCAAGATTGGTTCATTCTAAAATGGCTTGGACAACTTGCTTGTTGACAACATGCATCAAACTCTCTCAATAATGGTGTGATTCATCCTCTCTGCTACGCCATTATGATGTTTTGTCATGCCTTATGCCATGCTTGATACAATAATCATCAAATTCATTTGAAGTGTATTTTCCCCATTTTCAGTCTGAATGTTTATCCCCCTTTCTACTATAATATGGAAATTCTGAAAAATCTGAAACACTTCCTCTTTAGGTTTTAGCAAATAAACCCATACTTTTTTGGATGATGGCAGGCATCAATAAATGAAACAAAATAAGAATTTCCACCAAGTGATTACACTTCAACAGAAAATTTATTGTGTTTTCAAAGAAGCATTAATCACAAGGAATTAACAACGTGCATTTGAAGCTAAGGAGAAGCTGCTTTTTTGCTAGAATCTGCATACCTTTTCAATCAATGTTACCAAATCGTCTATAACATAGATTTAATAAAGGCTTATCCAGATAATGCTACATTGTTGGATGTTTATATGTTTTTAATAAAATGAAGAACACTTCTTTCCTTTGGCCATGACCTGAGATTCCTTTGTAAACTTCGAACCACCTTTATCAAAGGCTGATTGATAACATTGAAGATCTAAACAACCAGCTGGTATGAGATCCTTTACATATCCGACATCCTTTTAACTCCCAACTCCATTCCAACATTTGTCTCTACTTATAAATATCCTCTTCCCATAACTTTTGAAGAGCCACCATTCCCTATCTTTACAAAGCCGAAGTCTTCCGACTTACAAAATGAAAAGAAATTTCTATGTGGAGTGACATGAAAAGCAGCACCTGTGTCAACTGCCCCATTAATGGAAGGTCAAGAAGATGCAACACTAATGCTCCCATCAGCACAGTTATCAATGACCTTTACATCGGCATCAAGAGTTGTTTCAACCGCCTCCTTATATTTTCCTTTGTTCTTATGTTTCCTTTTATTCCTTCTTGAGTTCTTGGCACTCTCTTCATATGCCCTTTCTTACCACAATGGAAGCCAAAAGGACCATAACCCGATGTGGATCCCGCAGAAGCAGGGTCCTGGGAGAGGCGGCATTGGCAATGGACCTAACCTTACGCATTTTGGTATGAAATGGCTGTGCTAAGACATGAACTCGTGTTTTCACATTGGCAACCTAAGGCTTTTACCGTCACACCAATTGATGGTATCTAGACCAACAATCCATGAAAAATGAATACTAGAAACCAGAATCCATAAAAACCACTTCAGTCGAGAAACAAAAATGGATAGCCAATCCAAATAAAAAAACCAGAAATCAAGCTAACCCTTTCATGCCAAATCCAAAACCATACAACATATTATCCAAAAATGAACAAGAAACCCCAATCAAATTGGTCTTCATACTTGCCCTAAAAATAGAAAGAAAAAAAATGAAAACCTATAGCACACGTTAGAAAAATGAGTAATGCCAAAAGAAGGAAGAAAGCCCACGATGCAGATAAGAAAGAATTCCACAAAGTAAAAGCACACTTCTCTCCAACTAGTTGCTTGAGTCAGTGTTTGCATATGAGTTATGACGAGCTGCTCTTCACATTGAATATTGAAAATCAAAGGATTTACCTTCTTGACTGAATCACATGAGGGTTATTTTCTTTTTTCTCTTTCCTCCCCTCCTACAACTCTTTACTTTGAGGTAAAATCATTAAAGGAAAAAGAGTAAAGTTGGGTTAGTAAAGGGCCTTCAGCCATTTCAATTTTTTTTAACTTCTCCATGTAACAATGGTCAACTTCTAGAGATGATCTCTTGTCGGGTGAATGGTCTAGATTGGTCATGTCATCGTTTCTTGTGGTATGAAAAGCCATGCCTAACCAGGTATAGTCTAAGTCACACAATCCGTCACTATTAGGTGACGTTCTGGCGTTCAGAACTTGAATCCCTGCGTTCTGAGTGCAAGAACGTCACCAATCTGCGGATTGGAGTAAATTCGTAATAAATGTTAACTTTTTGATAATTTTAAAACTTTTGGGGGTTAGAATTTGAAAAAATGAATAGATATTTTTATTATTTTGAGGGTTTTATGAAAATATAAAAATAAGTGGTTTTTTTTTTAAAAGATTAAATTAGATTGATGGATATCTATTTTAACTTATATCTTTGTACGGGAAGTACAGATTGTATGTATATACAGACGCTCTGTATAGGTGCTTTGACCACACTGATCAATTGTTGGTCAGAATCATGACTTACATGCTTTATATAGAGGTTTTTTTTTTAAGATTTACCAGTAGCACAGATTAATAAGAAAACAAACGATTTATCCATTTTACTAATATAACTTAAAATGACATGTAATTTTGTCAGGAGCCAATTGATATGTGCTCTAATTTCTCTCTTTTTGATGCTGTTTATTTTGGGACATCTCAAATCCTTTTTGGACCCAAGAATCTTAGATGTGTTGAATTCAGTGAATGCAATGTCGGCCACATGTTGGTGAAACTTGGCGACATGTGCCATTTTCCCCAAGGGCGACACAAAATCTGGCTTTAAATCCCCAGATTTTGTTTTTATCCCCACGTCGAGCGACATGGGGGAAAAATTTCAAATTTTTTTCAATATTTCCCCAATGTCTTTCGACATGGGCGACATGGGGGAAAATTTTCGTTTCTTTTATTAAAAAAATGAAAATAAATTTGAAATTATGATTTAAAATTGGTATGGTATGTATTTTATTTTCTTATTTTCATGTACATTTAGTTGTGAGCTGTGCAGTGTATGAGGATATGTTATCTTATTTGCTTATTTTCATGTACATATAGCATATTTTTTACAGCTTACAGACAGCGTGTAAGTTAACCCCCCCTCAAGTTTTTTTTTTTTTTGGCGGGGGGGGGGGGGGGGCGCGCATTTGTTTTATGTATTTGGATGCATTTAGGCCTTAATTAGATTTGTTTAAAGTTTGTGGAAAAAAAACCATGAAAAACCCATGGTTTCCCCACTTTTCCCCTTAGTTTCCCCGGAGCCGCTTGGTGACATGCAAGGCGACACCGACATTGCGGACCTTGGTTGAATGGCAATCTACATGTATTTGCTTATATTGGTGCATAGCGTGATGACTCTTGTTAGGAAAGATGATCTGTTTAAATATTATAATGAAAATATGCAACTAGTCAAACTTCTTTCTACTTCAATTACAATAGATTCTTGATAGACAGGAGGAAGAGAATATGTTGCTGACCCCAACTATTTAGGGTGAAGAAATTCTTAATGATAATGATGAATGGAGTTATGTTGGTATGAATATGTTCGTATACCTCCCATTTCTCCCCGATTTTCTTTTCCTCGTTCTTCTTCCTATTCTTTTCTTCCATTTTTTTTAATCTCCTCTTTTTTCGCTCCAGTTCTAGATTTTGCATTAACTTGCAAGGGTATAAATTGCTGCTTTGATATGTGCCTAGATAATTTCCTTCTTACCATTGTGTTTGCAGTCACATCAAGTATGCTCCATTGTGATGATTAGTGGTGAATTGTTGTTCATATAAAAATTTGTTCTAGTTATTTCTGTGATATTTGTTACTGCAATGTTGTGACACTCTTCATTGGGAATTATTTTCTTTATCATTAGGATAAACGGGTGAGAGAGATTGTCCTGAAGGCTATGGGACAAGCAATCAGCAAGACTGTGGCCATTGCTGAGATTATAAAGGTTGGTTTTAACTGCTTTACAGGACATTCGTTACACCTTTGATGGTATTTACAGATGCAGAATATCACTCGGCTATTTACTTGCAAAAACAGAAAAGAACGCCTGCGTTGCATCAAGAAACGACCATCAGCTCAACGAGCATAACTGATGTATGGGAGCCCATCGAAGAGGGACTTGTACCGTAAGTCTTTTGTATTTCTTATCATAGGCTCATAGTTTTGTTTAAATTAATGATATTGTGTTGACTCTTCTTGATGCAAATGTCTCAATTCAGTTTGGAGATGACTCGACATGTCTCAATGATTTCAATTACTTTGTCAATGAGAGAGTTAAACAAAACTTCTCCAGGGTAAATTCTAATGTTCTTTTATCTTCTTTTGCTAGTCTAATCCTGAGAATGTGAATATTGTATTCCCAAGTTATTTTGGGAGCTATTAAATCTTTATTTTTCATCTCTCCTACCTGACTCTGTTTGGTATGTCTATGTGACTGAACCTAGAAGGGTTTCTATGTCAATAGGTACCAGGCTCCGTATTATATAGAGCAGCCAAAGCCGCAAAATCAGTATCAACAACAGCAATATCAGCAGCAGCGTCAACCAAGACAAGCACCTGCCCCAATCTCTGGTGTTAATGAAGGTGATGCATTAAGTGTTGGTTGAAAATGTTTGATTATTTATTGCTTTAAAATATATTTTTGACATGTCTGGTGTGGGATATCTAGATTCATATAACCGGGGACGAGGCCGTGGTAGAGGGAGAGGACGAGGTTGGGGCAGAGGTGGATATGGGAACAATCAAGGTACCATTTGGGTGCCCATATCAATGTGTTATATAAATTCTCCTTTTTCTTTTGCATCCATGCTTACCTGTAAGACTCTTGCTGCTGACAGAAAATGGTGGAAATTGGAACTACGGGCGAGGCGGTGGAGGTGGTGGACGAGGTAGAGGCTGGGGCTATCGTGGTAAGTCTTAATAATGCAGGAGAGCTTGATTTCGTACTCATCCATTTATTGTGTTTACGTACCTGTGGATGATCATTATGAGAACCTGGTTTTTGTCAGGCACGGGTTATGAAAGAGGCACAGGTTATGAGAGAGGCATGGGTTATGAGAGAAGCACAGGTTATGAGGGAGGCACGGGTTATGAGAGAGGCAGAGGGGGAGGAGGTGGTAGAGGTTATGGTCGTGGCCGTGGACGGATCGGTGGCCGTGGGAGGGGTGGTGGCAACCAGACGACCCAGTTGGGATGATGGTATGTTGGTTTGCTCTAGCTAAATGCTTGCCTTGGCCTAATATGGAAAAAAAACATTGGAAGGAGTGTTTTTGGAGCATCAAACTGGTTTATTCTTTCCTTGGGTTGTTTAAGCAGTGTTTTGTTCTTTATTTCCATGATATGAATGTGGGCAGGCTTGTACTGTTTGTTGCTTTTCTTCTAGCCAAGAGCAAGTAGTGTTGGGTTCCTAATTGCTGTAATTCATTTCGTTTACCTTATCCCCCTCTGTATCTATATTCCATTTTTCATAGTGTATGTATTGCTTTTGAAGCTCTCTTATTTATTTATTTATTTTTATCTCTTTCCTCATAATTTTGTTTCATTACTGGGTCTTAACATCTCCACGGTACCTGTGCTTGCAGAGGTAGAAAACACAGCTCAAGTTTTGTTCCAGGTCATTTCTATTCCAAGTTCAATTAATATTGTTTTTTCTTTGTGCTCCTTATTGTTCAATTACTCTTTCCCACACTAAGGCTGCGTTTGTTCCGGGTTATACGAGTGCTTATTCTAAGTTACAGCTTAATAAAGCACTTTTTAATATTAAAAGTGTGTTTGGTAACACTTGATGGGTAGGTGCTTACCCATAAGCAGTAGAGAAAGGCTACCCATAAGGAGAAGCTGATGATCATTTATGCGTGAAAGCTATTACTAAACTTTAGTAATAGTTTCATAATACCTATTTTACCCCTTAACTTTTACAATTACTTTAAATAAATGTTATTTTTAAACTTTAATAATATTTTTACAATACCTCTTTTATCCCTAAACGTTCTTAAGCATTTTAATAAATGTATTCATCAAATACTATTTTCGTCAAGTAAGCAGTTTATTGTTGCCGTGGATAAGTACTCCCATCGAATCACTTAGCCAATGAGTGCTTATCCAAAAGCGCACAAGCAGAGCAAACGCAGCCTAACTGATTGTGTCCGTGTAATTATATATATCTATATATATATATATATATATACATATGAATTTTCTATTTTTAAACGAAAAAAACCATCACTAGCGAGTGGGTGATACAGACGTCAAAACAGTCGTTCTGTAAGTTGTGGATAATGAGGTAAAAGCTCGTTTATTATAAGTCAAATAATCATAAAAAAAGATAAAATAAATATAATTATTAAAATTATTGAAAAAGATAAGTTGACATTTTAGTAGATTCGTTTTTAAAGTAAGATATATAGATGATTTTTTCTTCTAAAATAAAAGGAGAGTATTCGTCGCTTCACATGGTTTCAAGGATTGGTCGGTTTGTATCGGGATGGGCCAAGACTGATATGAACCCAAGTCACGATAGAATTATTATATCAAGTGGCTTTTGATCAAATCGGTCCAATTGATATCGATCCAAACTGGTTGATCTAGACCGGTCCAGTGATTGGATCAGACCGGTCCAGTGATTGGATTGATCCGATCTAAAGTTTTTTTTTTAATTTGTATAAAAGGAACGACCCTGATGGTATCGGCTTGGATTGGTCTAGTGACTGGTATCACCGTTCCGACGATCAGTCCTACAGATCCAATTTTATGTTTTTTAATGAAGATCTAACTTTTAGATCGTATCTGGTGATCGGCCAGGACCGGTTCAATCCAATATCCCGAGACTTAAAAAAAACATGTGGCTTCAACCTAATCTTTTCTTGATGGAGAGTGTAGAAAAACTCGGTGGAAATAAATAACTTTTTGGGATGTGGCAAATGATTTAGCCAATCCGTACATGAGCACGTATATACTACTTGGCTTTATATGACAAACTAATAAATTTTATTTCTTAAACAATTTCCTCTCCTTTCTTCTAAAGAGCTTCACATATTCGAGATCCTTTTACCCATTGTTACTGGGTTGAAATATTATACAATTTTCTGAGTCAAAGATCACGTAAGTCATATCAACGGTCTAGATTGGCCACATCCTTTAGCTACATTATTCAAGGTGATAAAAAAAAGCCATTTCTCACTGAAAAATTGAACCTAATGAGATTAGCATGTTCCTTTCGTGAGCTTAAAAAAAAAAAAAGTTTAAATTTTTTGAAAAATGCCTTAAATAACTAAAACCACGATAAAATAAATTAAAAAAAAATAAAAAGGGCATACAATAATAATAAATAACAATTCCTTACTCCAAATTTACTTACATTCTACCTTTTATTTTTATTTTTTATCTCTGTTACTCAAATATAGGTATTATTGGGATGTGTCGGTGTGAAAATGCAAATTCGAGTCTGAGTATGTAAAAGTTATGTCTGTTGCCAGTTCATCCTCTCGAAACCTATGTCAAATTGCAGTCCTTTTTTTATTTACTCAAATATAAGTACCATTGGGATATCCGTGTAAAAATGTAAGTTCGAGTCGAGTAAATCGGTTCATCCTCTCAAAACCTGCATTAAATTAAGGTCCTTTTTTTTTTATTACTCTAAAACCATCATCAACTTCCTCTTTCTCCTAACCAATTCAATAAAGCATGTCCAGGTTCACACAATCCAATCCTCTTTCTTCGTATGATCAGCCCAAATTCATTATAGTTACGTAAAATGCCATTGCATGTATCATTACTCTATTATCATGACCAGGTTCGTCTACTACGAATCTACACTAAGCTACATTTCTAAATACACGTATACTGACCAACATCCATCAGACGGATAAAAAGAACAGCTCCGTGGTAAGGTGGGGCCCAGTCTTTCCTTTTGACCAGTCATGTAGTGTCTATACCATGGTAAACGTCTACCTGAGAAGCACCTTAGTCTTTCCTTTTCAAGAAACCGGCCACCTTCTGTAGTTGATGGACACGTGTATCGTAAACATACGTGGCTTGGTTTTGTTAATTGAAAAATCTGATATTTCGAATGTAGGCGGATAACCCGTCCACGTTCATTTCTTCCTCAATCGCATATAAGAAGAAGAAGAAGAAGAAGAAGCTCCTCCGTTCTTGAATCACCAGTCTCGATTCTTCTCTGTAACAAAACAAACGCGCTCACACGCGAGAAAAGGGTTGGTGTCTGCGCGTTTCTAGAGAGAGAGAGTGGAGGAGTTCTAGAGAGAGAGAGAATGCAAGGGAGCAGGAGAATGGGTAACAAGAAAGGAGAGAAGAAGAAGGAGGCATTTCATGTTATTCACAAGGTTCCTTCTGGTGATGGTCCTTATGATCTAGCTAAGAACGTTCAGGTATTGCTTCCTGGTTTTATTTTTATTTTTATTTTTTTCTTTTTATTCGTAAAATTTAGAACAATACAAAATTTTAATTGTTTTTTTTTTTTTTGGGTTCTGGGGTCGATTTTCTGATTTTAAGTTGAATTGGGGTGTTTTGATTTTCAAATTTAGAGGAAGTAAATGGAAGATTAATTTTTCACTGGTCTAATTCTGGTTTTCTTAAGTTGCAAGAAATTTAACTCTCTATTGGGAAGATGGGAATGGACTTTCTTTCATTAGAATTCTTTTATGCGATCTCCTTTATCGGCTTTGCCATTGGATTTGGAACTTATTGGGATCCACATCTAAGAAGTGGGGTTCACTGATTGTAGTTGTAGTCATATCCTTCATTTTTGGGCCTTTGGGTTCTCTAGGTGTTGATCTGAGTCGGGGGTTTCAGATTCATGTGTCGTAATTGGAATTAGTAGTTCAGTTTTCTCCGGATTCCATAGAAGTAAGCTCTTCCTGGGTGCTCTGATTCTTCTTCTCTTGACCTTTTCTTCTTACTATTCCAAGTCTGTGCTGGAAGAACCAAGATTAAAAACCCTTTTCTTTTGTGGGTGTGTGTGATTTCGTCAAAGTACACCACCCTTTTTTGTGTGTGTGCGCGTGTGTTTGATTTCATTAAAGTGAACCTTTGTTGTTGTTGTTATTGTTGTTGTTTGCGTGTGTTTGATTTCATTAAATAAACCCTTTTTTTGTGTGTGTATGTGTGTTTGATTTCATTAAAGGGAACCTTTTGTGTGTGCGTGTGTAACTTTCAGTGGCCAGTGAGGTGCACAGCCTAAAAATGTGGTTAACACAAATTTTCAATCCGTCAACATTGAGAAAAAAACTTGTTTTGGTTCAATGGTGTCCTCCTCATTTGGTTCGGCTGCATCAAAACTGGTCCCTCCTATGGGTGTCTAAACACAATGTTGTTTTTTCTCAATATTTCCTCTTTTGATGCACATCATTTCAGCTAGTTGAGAAGGATCCAGAAGCGGCGATACCTCTGTTTTGGAAGGCAATAAATGCAGGAGATAGAGTAGATAGCGCCCTCAAGGACATGGCAGTGGTAATGAAGCAGCTAGATAGAGCTGAAGAAGCCATTGAAGCTATCAAGTCTTTCAGGGATCGCTGCTCCAAACAAGCCCAGGAATCATTAGACAACATCCTCATCGACCTATACAAGGTATATATACTCACAAAGAACCTAAAAAACATGGAGATTGTGTGTGTGTAGTTTCTGTTCAACCAATTTTCACACGGAAGTTGGGTACCTTTTATCATCTTCTTTTGATTATAGATATTTTCCTATCACCCTTTGTTGATTCCTTATTAAATTTGGGGATTTTGTGTTTGATCACCATGTCTGTTCCCAAAAATATGGCGCGAACCCCATCAGGGTTTGGGGCCAGAATCCGCCTTGACTTGTGCGGAAAAGCCAAGGGAATTTTTGGTGGTTATATGCATCTTTGGGGGTGTTTTTTCGCTAACCCCCAACTAGTTAGGATAAGGCCCATGATGATGATGATGCATCTCTGGGGGAGTTTTTTGGGTTGTGTTCTGTTAGAGATAGTGGGTAGCTCATATTCACTAGTCTCTCGATCCAAGGGGAGGGACCTGAGGGGGCCCATAGGGTGGTACAGTAAAGGTATATTGGGGATTTGTCCTATATATCGGGTAGAAATATAAGTTGTAACCCTAATTCATTTTTGACATAGTGGAAACTTCTTCACTCCCGTGCATGTAGGCTTTGGCGAACCACGTATATCTGTGTGCATTGTTTTGATCTTTGTTTTAACTGTTTCTATTATTATTGCTTGATCCTGATCAGCATGTTCTTTTTCTGTAACCCTAATTTTTAGAGAGAGTGGATTGTTCTCATCTCCTCCTATGTGGTCATAAGCAAAGCGTCGAACCACAAAAAGTTGTTGTGTTCTCTCTATTATTACTTTGATTTTTGCTGTTTTTTCGTGTTTAGTTCACATTAATCATCAAGCTTTTATGAAATCCTAACATCTCATTGTTAAATGCACACAATAGTTTGCTCAGATATGCCACTGATTGAACTCTTAGGCTGCTAAGCACTTCGTTACGGTTACTAATTGTATCAAAGAAAATTCCATGATCGAATATTCTGACATTGTTTATAGCATTATCTATCTTAAATTTTGGCAATTCATTTGACAGAAATGTGGGAGAATAGATGAGCAGATTGAGTTGTTGACGCAGAAGCTTCGGATGATATGCCAAGGGGAGGTGTTCAATGGAAAGCCTACAAAGACAGCGCGGTCTAAGGGAAGGAAGGTTCAGGTCTCCGTCAAGCAAGAGATTTCCAGGATACTGGTACTTACTGCATGAACCACTCTTATAACTTCCAAACATCATTCATTATTAATCTAGTTCTTAGTCAATCAAATTCTTGCATGAACACATTGCTTCCTAATTGATCATTACTGGGTATTTACTACATGAACCTGATAGGTTGCATGGTGTTAAGAGAGAAAGATAAACGAGATGAAGACGAAATCAAGCACACACAGACAGATTTGTGTGGTTCGACAAATAGTGCCTACGACCATGGATGCAAACCAGATTCTCCTATTCTCCGAAACTCAGAAAAAAAGGGTTTCGAAGAGCGTAGCCACGAAAAGTATGATAAATATCCCATAGTTAGAGCTAAACAAGATAGAAAGTGAAATTACTATTATACCCCTAGACCCCCAAACAGTTCTGGCTGGGGATCCTCCCCTAGACCTCTCGACCAGCGAAGTTGATGACGGGATCATCAGTACTTCCCAAATGCGTCAGTAGCATCAGTCTCCACATAACAACACATAGAAGTGGCTCACATTACCTCTTTGCCTTTTTTTTTTTTCAATTAACTGACTCTGCTTGCTTGCACGCAACACAGGCCAATCTGGGATGGGCCTATATGCAGAAAAAAGACTAGGTGGAATATCGAAAAGCCCAGTTCATTGATCCTGATACCAACAAGGCTTGCAATTTGAGTCTCTGCTTGATGAAACAAGCTCGATATGATGAGGCGCGGACTATTCTTGACGATGTATTTCAAGGCAAACTTCCAGGTTCAGATGACTTTATATCAAGGCGTCGCGCAGAGGATCAGTTGCGGGAATTGGAGTCACAGCAATCTGATGCATTCTTGGAAGAAGCAGCTTTCGACCAGTTGAACCAATTGACTCCATTTAGATCAAGGAGACTTTCCATATTTGAAGAGATCTCTACATTGTCATTCAATTAAAATAAATAACAGAAATTTGTACATTTTAACGTCGAGAGTACAAACGTAACGATTATAGGAATAAAAATAAAAGTAAAAAATATAAGGATAAATAAACAAATACCCCATAGAACATAGGGGTATGAATGCAAAAATCCCTAAAAAAAAGAAGAAGAAAATACATAAACCTTCCTTGAAATTTGATAAAATTTGTTAATAAGGTATAAAATATCATTGATTAAAATAATTAACCTTATTAAGATAAAGAAAAAAAGGTCCCAATTAATGAAATCCAAGTGATATGATTAAAACATTTAGTTATCATTTGCAAAAGGGTAGTAAATGTGACGTACAAATGAAATTTAAAATGAGGTCAATGTTATCTTTGAAAACATGATGGGAGGTGTTTGTAATTTTTCAAATCTTAAGGGAGATTTGTATAATTTATTATTAAAAAGATAGGGTTTTTTAAGGTAAAATATATGCACAATATGATATTGATTGTTTAGTGCATTGAAAAATTCTTTGTACGGTCTGATCAAACTCTTAAGAACTTATTAAGATTTAGTGAATTTTTTAACTTAGAAGGTGATTTCCTAAAATGCCCTTAAAATAAATTTTCAAAATTTCAGTTTTGGCCCAGCCCCTTTCACCCCACCCCCTAATCCCCTAGTCTCAGTCCCTTTGCGGTAGCGACGGCGGCAACGACCTTCGACGATGCCGGGGAATCACCCCATTTTCGGCAGCACTATTTCTCCGACGAGCACCTCTCCTTTTAATTTGGTAATTTCGTTTTTCTTCTTCACTTCCATCTTCTTCCTCTTCTTCTTTCTCTTTCATCTTCTTATTCTCCTTCTTCTTGTTCCTCTTCTTCTTCTTCCACCGTGTGTAGTCTCTTCATACGTCAACAAATCATACATGATCATGCATACCTGTAACAGAAATTTTAACAGCCTTAAAATTTTGATGAGCTCTTCAATCAGGGCTTTAAATTTCTTTGTGCTTGAGGAAGATGGGTTCGAGCTTGGATGAACCGAAGAGGATGAGTTCCGATTTGCTCAAAAACTAAAAATAAATAAAAATTCAGATGGGGTTTTTGATTTTTCCCGAAGGAGAAGATTACCTATGTTCAATGCTTACCCCCTCTTCATACATTGGCAAATCATACATGATCAAGCATACCTGTAACAGAAATTTTAACAGCCTTGATGATACAAACGGCATAGTTTCAAAGAAGAAGACAATACAGAATAACCAATTTCCTAATTCCAGGGGAATTCTTCAAGATAATATTATTAAAATAAACAATAACTCAAAAGACAAATTCTACATAGCCACTTCTGTGACCTTTTTTCTCTTCCCTAACTACTCTCCTACAATCAAAGGTGAGCTAACAAAGATTCCGTGATGCTTATTCTTCTCCTAACTACTCTCCTACAATCTAGGAAGATAAAGCTAACACTACTAAGAACTTCAAAGATAATAACTGTTAGATCCGATTTTAACAATTAATCCAATTATTGTAAATTATTAGATTAATTGAAATTATCTAAAGCATAATGAGATAAGAACACATGCAATTTTTACGAGGTTCGGTAAAAACCTACTTCTCGGGGCCACGCCCAGATATTGAACAATTCACTAAGATATCAAGATTACAATCACTAATCGGACTTACACAAAATAAAGACTCCCTCTTGATTTCTGTCGCCGCCATGTTGAATCATCTTCTAGACTTGTTCAACGAGCACCACTTGTCTTCAATGTCTGCATAGATGAACTCCCTTCATTCTGCAAACTGTCTTCTCCCGAAGACACAAATTTCTTCTCCCGAAGAACTAAAACCTTGAACAACTCAAGAATAATGAACTTGAACTCTGAGAAGTTATAGAACACACATCGGCTCAGATCTTTATATAGAGCATAAAGAAGATTTGCTCCAAATCTCGGATGAGTATTAAACTTGGGATGTTGTAACAATTGTTGCAACAACTACTGGATCCAAGAGATCTGATTCTGACATGTGAGATCCGATTCTGATATGTGAGATTTGATTCTGAAATCAAAGACATAATCACCTTCTAAAAAAGACTAAATCACATCACAGCTAAATATTCTCAGTCAATTGAAATCTGTGTATTTAGATAACTTAACCAAATCTTATAAAATTGAGAAAGAGTCCAACTTTAATTAGAAGTTCAACAAAACTTGGAAGTCTCTCAATATTACACGATTGACCAACTGTAGAATGTCTCCAGAATCTTTGAGAATCAACATGAATTTTGAATTTGCATTACACTTGAATTTCATTGCCATGAATGCCAAAATAACTAATAATCTCCCCCTTTGGCATTTTTTGGCAAAATAAACAAGTTACCCATTCTCCAAGATATTCAGAAATAAAATGCCATGCAAAAACAGCAAAAATAAAAAATCAGTAGGCAACAATTCAAAGAAGAGTGTGAGACTTTCAATGTTAGCTAAACGATACAAGCATAGTAAAAAAATATCAAAACAGCTAACAAGGTAACTGGGATGCAAAATTCAGAGTTCACAGAGTTTCCACAAAATAAAATAACAGCGGAGTTAATAAAATAACAAAACAGCAGAGTTTTTCTATTTTTCTACTCCCCCTTTTTGGCATAAAAAGTGCCAAAGGCAATGGTCTGCATAGAATCTTTATAAACTATCACTTCCAGATGAGTCAGCATCAGGGCCAATCCCACCAAGCTAAGCTAGCAAGTTCTCCAGCTTTCTCTTCTTCTCTGCAAGTCTTTGTTGTGTAAGTCTGACTTCCTTCAATTCAACTTCTATGAAGTGGATAATCTGATGTTTCTGAACAGTAGAAGGAGTTGTTGCAGCAGATGTTGCAACATCAGGTCCAACAGAGGAAGGGCCAACTATGTCAGCAGATTGCTCCCCCTGAATGTCAAGCACATGCTTTCCAGATAACAACTTCTGGGAGACCTTGATCAGCCTCCTAGGGTTCTCCAGTAACTCAGTGATACACTTGATCTTCTTTCGCCTCATCAATATCTCAAAAATCAAAGAGAGGAATGGCAAAATCTCATAAGTAGTCTCAACCTCTGCATGACTGATTATGACCTCAAAAATGAGTTTTCCCATGTCAAATGGTACACCAGTACCAATCATGTATAACAAGGTGGCTAAGTCTTGGGAAACATAAGTGGTATCGAGACTAGGAAGCCAATTTGATAGTGGAATCTTATGGAGAACAAAGTATTTAACACTTAGGTTAACAGAGAGAAAAGAATTAGAATCAGACCATTTAGTAAGGACCTTCCCAGTCAGATCAGAAATGACACTGTGCATGCCTAAGTCTTGGTCTAGGATCCTTGGGGTGTCAGAGGAAGTGGAGGGACAACCATAATAGGTACTGATGACCAAAGGGGAGAATTCAAAAACATGACCTCTCACAAAAATTTTATGAAACCAGGAAGAGGAAGGATTAGAAATACCCTTATGCAAATAATAGTAAAACTCCAAAACAACATTCCTCACAAATGGTTTAGCCATGGACACAGTTCCGAACAGCCCTATGTCCTTGATCAAGTTAACAACCCCTACTTTTTCATGATCAATCAAGCTGATCACCCTTTCCGAATGAAGTTTCCTCTTAGTGATAAAACCCCATATAACTTTATTGAAATTATAGTAAAATTTGGAGGAGTTTGCCTCAGAAAGCACATACCCAGGGTCAGAATGCTTTGAAGTCTGTGAAGAGGACGACTGTTTCTTCTTCTTACCAGAATTATCAGATGTAGCTTTCCTCTTAGAAACCATGGACTTAGGAGAAACATCAAACTCCTTATCTGACTCAGATTTGTCGTCCATGGATTGTGCAGATTGGGGGCTTGAGGTTCTAGGAACTGGAATTTGAACCTTTGAATAGGTGCGTGTAGGGTACCAAGAAGGAAACCCAGGAGAGGGAGATTGTTCCAGCCCTACCGCTGATTCTGCAATTGGTTGAAATTGAGATACGGGCAACAGATCAGCTATAGACGGATGACTTGGGTTGGCAGCGTCCGCGATCTTCAAGGCTCTGTTTCAGAGCCTATGCCAAACAGAGGATCAAATGTAGACGATATGGGAACCCCTTGCATAGCAAAAAATTCCCTTTGACGATTCGTTATGCCAGATTGGGAAGAAGACGACCCGGATGAGAGAGTTCGGTTTTTCCTTTTTTTGGCACTTCCAGTCGGCAAACCACCACATGTGCTCCTTGTGCTAACCATTGTTGATTAAGCTTGCAAGATTCAAGCACCAAACAAGGTTAGAGCAAGGTTTGGGGTTAGGGTGATTTGAAGAGGGAAAAACTTGAGTTTGAATGAAGAAGATGATGAGTGCACGGCTTTGAGAGAGAGTTTTAAGACTTAAACCCTGTAGCACATAAAAAGCCCAAATATACCCTCAAGGACTCAGTCTAGACAAAGGGCCTCACTTATTTTCAAAATTCAGTTGGGATTAACTGAATTGACAGTGACCAAAACTTCACGAAATATGTTGTAACATAGTTAGCAACACAACAAATAAGTTAAACCAAGCTCAGAAAGTTCATTCTATATTTTTTTTAAATAAATCATAAAATTGTATGAAAAATAAATATGAGCATCCATTACAGACTAGTGAGTTTTTCATCTTCACAATATGCAAACTTTAATTCTTGAACTGAACTTACTTAAAGTCAGATTTAGATTGATCAGTGATTTGAACCAAGTGTGTGTGTGTGTGATAAGCATACAACATTCTTTATGAATTCATCAATATTTTCAACTTTATATTTCAAATCATCTTTTTGAAAGATCTGTTGAAAACTTCCCTTGATCCCCGTCCCCTTTTTTTTATTTGATTAGTTGGTAGCTTTTACTCTATCACTAAGGTAGCTTTTTTCCCATGGTAGATTTTCCTCTACATATTAGTAATACATATGACCAGATTACTCATGGATAGCTTCATACACTAATGTAGGCAGCTCTTTCCAGTGAAAACTTTCACTAAGATAACTCTTTTCTCATGGTAGATCTTCCTCTACATATTAGTAATACATAGGACCAGATTACCCATGGATAGCTTCACACACTAATGTAGGCAGTTCTTTCCAATGAAGACTTTCACTAAGATAGCTCTTTTCTCATGGTAGATCTTCCTCTATATATTGGTAATACATATTCCCAGATTACTCATGGATAGCATTACACACATATCAAAGCAGAGATCATCAACAAAACCCTCAAAAAAATCTTCTTAACTGAAGTTGTACATATTTCAAGTATTCAGTCCAGAATATTATTGCATTGTGCTCAGATTCTTTGGTTCTCCTTCAAAATCAATTTTAATCCAAAAATCAGTATTTTTTAGATTTGAGTGTTAAAATTCAAAGATTGTAAATATGAATAGCAAACCAAATCATGAAAAGACTGCTTATGCCTAAATGCAGATCCTAGAATGCAATGCAAGATGATAAAATAATTACATAG
>JAUPMG010000006.1:8112778-8137300 GCA_031762675.1 Pachysandra terminalis | reverse complement strand
CACACACACACACACGCACACGCACACAAAATGAATGCCTGATAACATGTATACCTACAAAGACCCCAAATGAAATCTAACCATACATACTTATGACTACCCACCGACCTGATAACATGTATACCTACAAAGACCCCAAATGAAATCTAACCATACATACTTATGACTACCCACCGACTAGAGCGATTCAACTCATGGCTAGGGTCAAATGCCCTTGGATCCCACTTTATCACGCTACAGGGATCAGGCTATCGAATACCCATCTGTACAACATGCTACAATTGGCCAACTACTATGTTTGCATTTCCAGGACTCAGACCCTAGTTGGCCACCTCTCACTAGATGTGATGCCTTGTAGGTGATCAATGTATGCCTACACGCAACCAGTATGCATGAATAATATGAATATCACAATCATTGCAAATACACATTGGTGTCAGGAATTCACCAAGTGTCTGCTTCATTCCATCAATCAAATGCACAAAAGCACAAAGCACCAAGGACGAAGCACACAACCATATAACCATCCATCATCACCTCATCGGATCAACCAAGTGTGTCTAACACTACAATGCAATATGCAACTAGCCAACACATACCCTCATTACTCAGTCACGTGTATTGCACATCATACACAACTCTTTGTGTGCACACAACCATCAACGTGCAATGTAAGTACTATACTATCAATATTGTTTACATGTTCAACCAACATGTAAAATCGATAACCCCAAACTCCGAGGGTATCTCAGGGTAATCATGTCTCTCACATGCAATTTACACCCTATGTACATCACATAATAAAGATAGTTCTTAAAACAAAACTACAAAGATGAATCTAATAATTACACTTAAATTGAACAACTATCAGTCTAACGATGAGATGTTTGTCGTCGGACTGATGGGCGTCAGTGAGTTGGTCGGTGGACCGATCACTCATCACCCAAATTCGAAGGGTGTATTTTACAGTCTAGTCACCAACCCCCGTTGGCGGATTGACAGGTCACCGACAGCTCCCAAAAATATGTATTTTTGATTGAAATCAAGGTCTTTTCAATACAAATTAAAACCAAAGTGTTTAAAACAGTTTTTGGGACAAAACCCTACAATAATCTTTGAGAAAAACTAAGTTCTTGAAAGCCAATACATTAAGCATCCCCCATATGCATTCACATTGATCAAACACACTTCTCTTAAGTTTCTTCAAGATGTCAATAACAAGATCATAAAAAATTCGTTCCAAAACCTTATATGTCAACAGAAATCAATCCTCAAAGTCTCAAACTTATTATGAGCAACATATAAAGATAATCTAATTGTTTACCATCAAAATCAACTTTTCAGATCATGACATCTCCATCATAACAAAACAGGAATTATAATCTCTATAATATTGGAGTAAATCATCAGAAATCATACTTTTTTATAAGAGAAATCCTCTAGATCATATGCAAATCAATTTCCTTCCAAAATCCGTAAATATTCAGACAAAAACCACAAGGTTCATAGAATTTTCTATTTAAATGCTCCCATATTGAAGGTATGCTCATCTCTAGTTGCTGTAAAGCCATTGTTCATTGCTAGATTCTTCAATTCACCATCCTTTCTCTCTCCTCCAAGGCTTGCACGAATTTCAAGGATCTCCTAGGGTTTCCTAATGTATTTCCAGCTCCTAATTATGTATATATTAATTTTGTAGTCCTAACTTTGTTAGGTCAAGTTTTAAGGAGGAATATTGCGCTGGATCTGAGATTATGATTGTGTGTATGTTCTTAGGATCCTTATTAGGTGCAGCCTCCAATCAAAATCTTTCTAACCTAATTGGAAGAGTTTAATTGGCTAACTCCCTAATGGGCTGGGCTTGTTATGAAATTAGTCTAACCCTTATGTTATTGTTATTATTATCATTACCAGCATAATAGTTTTGCTTTATGTTCCTTTTATTGTCTTGGCCTTAGATTTGGATATGGAAATTTACAATCTACCCCTATCCATACTTAAGAATTTCTAGGGTGCAACACCTAATAAAAAAAAATATAAAAAATGCATTTATAGAGAGACACATTCAGGCAAGTATGGCAATGCACACCATGTAGAGGAGATATAGAAAAACAATGCCGTAATGGTTGAGTTATGGTGCGACACTGTATACATACCTAAATAAGAGATAATGACTTGATAACTCAAAATATGATAAAATAGATGCATATTGCATGCATCAAGGCTAACATGGCTAAATATCATCAACACGGAACAAAGAGATATATAATGGAAATGAAGATAGAAGTAAAACAACTCTATAAGACACATAAAAAGGTCTACTATAATCCAACCTCAAGTCCAAGTACATGGATACATCACATCCACACAGAGTGGTCAGCTGGCTCATATTGTCATCTTCCGTCACCCCCACTTCTAGTGGGGATAATGGGCTGTTAACCTTTTTCTAACATTCCTTTATTGGTCAATATATTTTTGTAACATTTAAAAAAAAAAATTATTTTTTAAATTAAAATTTATTATAAAATTAATTGGCCAATTAGTTGTTAGAATAATTGGCCAAATTAATTAATTTTTTCTACTAAAATTTTTAAGTAGATTTTTATCAGTTATTCATAGCATATTACTTTTTATACATATATAAGTATATGTTTGCTTTTTTTAAAAAGAAAACAATATTAATTTTCTATCATGTGCGAAATTCCGCCATGTTGCCGATATTTCGACGACGTGACATGGAGCTCCACGTTGACAAAATTTCAGTGACATGAAGCGAAATATCACTCCATCTTTGCAAAATGTCTGCAACATGGTGGAAATGGGGGAAATTTCGATTTCCCCCAAAATTTTGTGTCGCTGCCCCTCAAATATAGAAACTGGATAAATTTGGTTATTCTACTGTTTTGTTTTTTAAGCACCTCTGTAGTCCTCTTCATATTGTTGTCAAGGTCAGCTGCTTGAGGGCGCTCTTGTTGACAGCCCTCCAAAACCGTTAACCTGCTATTCTTCATCAATATTACCTTATATTTATTGCCATATCATGTCTTTCTTGATCATATTTTCTCATTTGTAAATGTCATTACTCCTATATTATTTTCTATTCTATCTCCTTTTCTTGATTATGTTTTAAATCCTCTGATTTTTGAACAGGTTGTTAAAACAACAAGAAGACATATTTTTGGTTCAATATGTCATTGATAACTTTTTTTGTTGTTGATTCTGGGTTTTGATTTTTCAGCATTTGGAGATCATGGCTTGGTGCATTAGACATCAGTTTCTTGAAAATGTTAGATTTCGTTATGCTGATTTTGCGTCATGGTGTTCTGTGGTTCATGAAAGGAAATCAGCTGCAGTTAAGCGTTCATGGCCTGATTTAATTAATACTTTTGCTGAATTTGCAAGACAAGAAGGCTCAACACTCTTCATTGAAGACGCGCTGTCAAATCTTGAAATAGAACAGGGATATACACAAGAGATGGGAGAGGAACTAGAAATTACATCCTTGCTGAAGGTTTCAGGTTCATCGCCCTTTTTCAGATCTAAGATAGAAGGGGTTGTAGGATGCTACCCATTTGAAAATTTGACAGCTGCTACTGACGTACTCTTCTTACGTGGAAGCTTTGATTTGATAGTTGCAAAGAGAGCAATTGTATCCTTTGTCTCCGCTTTTACTTATTGTGCTGCTTTTTATGATATAGAATCTTTTTGACATGTTTCCTTTAATTTAGGTATAGTTTTTGTACTACTTGTTTGATAGGCATTGGACAATACCTGATGAAAAGTGGAGACATATTGTAGATGATTTTGCTGGTACCTTTGGGATAACCAGGCATTCGCTACTTGAATCTTTAACTTTCTATCTTCTGGATGATCACTCAGATCTTGCTCTGCAGGTTAGTATCGTGTAGTTTTTCTTATGATTTGATTTTTGTCTTGATATTAGCTATATGGTCAATGTTAAACCTTTGAATCTTATGAAATCTTATTCTTCTCAACCCCTACCCCCCCACTTTGAAGATTTTACTAAAAAAGGGAAAGGTAACTAGGAGAGACAAAATAACGGCATATTAAAACTGCTATTCCAGTTATACAGTATATGGTACATATTGCTACTTGGTTAGTTTAATTACAATATTCAAAATTTATCCATAGGATCTTTAATGAACTTCCGTGATTTATATGTGAAAGCACACAATTCAAATAATGGGTTGATTAAGGTTTTTTGTTTAAGAATTGGGTTAAAAGGTGTTATTTATTGAAAATGATTAGTTTACAGTTGCAGTGAGATGTTTATGGCTCATGTCTAAATAGGGAATCTTGGTTAGAGGAACAGGAAAAGTATCCCTAGAAAGGTAAATGAGTTTAACGATGTTGATTAATTCTCAATTTACTACATTTGCCATGTGATGGTTTGGCAGTTCTGAAAGCAGCATTCATAGGTTTTTATGGGTCTATGAAACCTGAATTAGTCAGACATGTGGACAGATCTTGTTGTTGTTAGCCTCAATGTCGTCTCGTGGATAGCATGGAAGTAAATCAAACTACAGTGTGTGTTAGTGCACCCAAAAAGTCCTTGACTATACAGGGCATGCTAACGCTGCAAGAAAGCGCCTTACCTTCAAGGGTTTAATTTAAAGTATGGACAGGTGAACTTTAGGAGTCATATTTAGAGGCATGAAGATTTCAACCAAAGGAGAACTGAATTTGCCAAATAATCTACATTCAATTATGCATGAGTTTTATTCTTATGATTTTTGCATTATTTTTTCTGTTTTCCCTTGAAACTTTTGACTGTATTTGCAAACATTGGCTGCCCGTCCCATATGCTGTTCTGTGCTATTAAACAGCACTGGTTATGCACCCACGATGATGGGTCTCTTAACAGCATAACTATACAGCATGGGCACTTGCAGTGGGGATTGCACTCTTCACTTTGTTGGTCTTAAGCCTATGCGATTATTTGTACCATTATCATCTTTCATTAAATTTTGTTGAAAAAAAAAACTTGCTCAACCGTCTAAAGTACGCGTATATTGTTTTTGTTATTATGCAGTCAGGTAAACCTTTTCAACTAGGAGACCCTAAGGAGGCCACATGGGATTCTGAGGCTTAAACCCATTTATGTGTTGAAAGCGTGGTCTCGTCAAGGATCTGCATATTCCCCTAAGATTTTGTTTATAGTAAGACAAGATAGTTATGAATAATAGGCAGACTATAATATTTTCATTATTCATCAAAAAAAAAAAAATTAGTAATAGGCAGACTGGATTCAGATTTTAGTTCCTACCATAGTTACAAGAACAATGAATAGAAATGGTCTTTGATTCTTCTTTGGTGTTCTTGGAGATGACATTGGTCTGTTATGACTTATGAGATCTCAAAAATGATTTTTTTTACGTTGTTTTTGGTCGTAATTATTCCTCACATATGCTCTGCTAGGAAGCTTGCCGCCTTCTCCCTGAAATTGCAGGCCCAACAACACATCCAAAGATTGCTCATGTTCTGTTAGAAAGGCAGAGTCCTGATGCAGCTCTGATGCTTTTAAGGTGGTCCGGACATGACGGGTTGTGTGCATTTGCAAATGCCGAGCATGGTGGAGTGCAGTTGGTCTCACTCGATGAAGCTGTGACGGCAGTTCGGGTGAGGGTTGAGTGTGGACTCTTGACTGAAGCATTCATGTATCAGAGGATGCAGTGCGTGAAAGTGAAGGATGAAAAACTGAAACATGGATCATCCAGGGTTTTTTCAAATGATTCAAAAGATGAGATTTGGATGCATCAAATGGAGGTTTTGGTGACTGAAATTTGTTGTCTTTGTATACGGAGAAATTTGGTAGATCGCATGATTGAGTTGCCATGGAATTCGTATGAGGAGAAATACCTTTATAAGTGCCTGTTAGACTATGCTACTGAAGACCCTTCAACAACTTCGGGGAGCCTTCTTGTTGTATTTTATCTTCAGGTAACTGATATACTCCTGGTTGAGCTGAAAACAACAATTTCATTGTTATTTTTCCTTTAGTTTTTCGTTTGTGCTAACTATGGAGCAGGATTTGTGTTGCCAATCTCAACTAGTTTGGGAAAAAATTAAAAGATTTTAACTCAGCTTTTCTTGAGGGCTTACCATTAGATACGCCCCTCCAAATTGGGACAAAGAACCACCAAAAACGATAATGATGTAATGACGATCATGCAACTTAACTTTTCATTAAGATGCATAGTTATCATTAGGGATTTCTGTGGTAGCTATAGTGATGTATTGCACGTAGCCAAGGCGGAGCATAAAAACATTATTCTTGGAACAAATCTATATGTATTATACAACATCTATGCTAAGATGAAAGTCAAATATCAAAGGTCACTTCCCATTACAATTTCAAATCAAAAACTCAGTCTCATCTAAATGTATGAATGCTCTAGCTTTCATTGGTTGGTTATAGAGATTGTCTGTTATGCTTTCAGGAACATTTGTAATCTTCTCCTTAACGAAATGTGTAAATTACACTAGACTAACCCATCAGATGGGTTTGAAATGGTACTTTTTCAACACCATGACAATTTAGTGGGATCAAAATGTCAAGTTGTCCATTTTATGCTTTTAAACATGTGGTCTATATTTAAGCCCTTGTAGTCGTCGCCATCTAGTTTTTCTTTTCATTTTTGAAATCTTTTGCACCTACAATTTATGGTTTGGTGGTTATCTGTAGATTCAAACTCAAAGTTGGTATTACATGTAACATGTAACATTATATGATTGGCTGTTGTCATAGTTCTTTCTTTCTTGTGTGTCTTAGATACTCAAACATGACTTATATGTCTAATCTCGACTTATATACATGCAATAACAAATATTTGGCTTTTTTGTTTAGGTCCTTTTCTAAAAATGATACATGCAATATTTTTCTTGATGTTATCATTTGGATCGATTATAATTATGTACCACTCACACTATATAAAACTTTATCTCTTGACAAATGATTGATTCAAATTTCCATGAACGTTATACTAAATATTCCTTTTGGAAATTTCATTTTCCTTTGGGTTGGGAGAAAAGAGTGTAATTAGAAAGAGAAAAGAAAAAGATAATGAAAAGAATTGAAATTGAAATCTTTTCTCATGTTTGTTTCAATATAAAATGTTTTGACAAACAATGGAAAAGAATAATTAAACTCAATTGTATACTTGAAACTAAATCTGCATTGTAGAATCATCTAATAGAGTAATAGTTAAGCTAGCATAATGATTAGGTGGTGAAAGGTATTGGTGGCAGCAGCAAGGATGACAGACACAATAATGGTGGTGGTGGTGTTTGGCAAGGGATAGTGGAACTGTGGAAGTGGAGGTGGTGGGCGGTGTAGCATCGGGGTGCTAATGTTTGGTGTAGTGGCAGAAGTAGAGAACATTATGGAGGTAGTAAGGTGGTGACAATTTTGGTGGTGGTGGTTGGTTTGGAATTGTGCAAGTAGTGGGAGCTACAATGGATAAGCTCCAAGTTAAAAGAAACCCTATCATCATGAAGAAATCCCAAATGGCCTTCAGGTTCAGAAACAAAGTCTTCATATGTGCTCTTTGGTGAGAGAAGCCGGATGCTCGCCACTGGGTTTTTCCAGTTAGAAACGAAGAATTTCAGGCGTCTGGTTCGTTAAGGAAGACAGTGATGTGGGAGAAAGGTGTAATTAATGTAAGCAGGGAGGCAGATAACGTGTCAACCGAGGGGAGGATCAGGTTAGGTGGGACTATCGCAGTTGATCGGAAGAGTTTTCAAAACCATAAATCTAATTTGACTTCCTGCTCTTTTGACCCAATTGTCTTTAGGGGTGGCACTTACGTGCCCTCGAAGGGAAAGAGCCCATTTGCCGTCTTGAGCCAACACTAGTTCGAAGTGTTCGGTCCTCGATATTATACGTAAGCCCATAAGAGCTTGAAATGGACTGGTGAATCTTCGGAATCAGCGTCCTCAATTCAAGTGGGCCTTCTTGGTCAGCCCATGGAAAAGGAAATCCCGTCAGCATATTATGTATTGAATCAAAAAGAGGTAGCTGCTCAGGTCTTGACCAGAGCAGAAAGAGGAGGTCATCAAGAACCCCAATCGGGGGCTGCAATGGTGAGGAAGAGATGCTCTGCCTCTCAGGGTCACAAATGAAGGATGTTGGGTGCTTTGCATCGTTTGGCTTTCGTGGAGAGTGGGAATGGTTGCCAGCCAGTCGCAGGGTTAACAAGGTAAAAAAGTGGTCAAACTCTGGTAAATTTGAGGGTGGTGTGCTTCTACTGGTGGTTGAGTATTTGGTATCTGCATCCAGAGACGGTGAAAGAGCCTAAGATCGTTGAATCGGTCAAAATCCTCGCATGTTATAACCTAGGGTCCTGTGGCTGAAGCAATTTCTGGGTTGTCACACTTGATGATACTGGTGACAGAGCCTTGACCTCTCACCATCGTACTTGATACATCTCTCGTATTTTGTTTGAATGAATCTCCTCATTCCCGCCTCTTTTCTCGTCCTCCTTTCTGTTCTAAAGTGTTAGTAGGTGAGGCTATTTTGGATTTGGGAAGGATTGGGTGCGAGGGTAGGGGTGATTGTGGAGAGAGATAACACTGGCTATCCAAGATGAAGTTCAGGTGGGGCAGGCGAGTCTTATACCTGTACTGTACGGCCAAGAGGAGGATTTAGAGGGGAGTGGGTTACTGTTGGTTGTATAAGGAACTTAATTGCATTCGGGTGGAACCGTTAGATGTGGTGTCACCAAATGCGTTTAAGACCATTGATATCTGGGGGATGGATGCGGTTTTAGGGAGGGATAAGGGGCTTTCTGAAGAATCTAATGTATTGCCCTTGTTCTCATGAGGGTTTTGGGGGGAAGGGGCACTGGAAGAAGGGTTAAGGAGGTATCGAAGTGGGTTCTACAAAAGATTATGTCGTTTTGTAATTTTATGGGTGTATCCTGTAAGGGATTTGAGAAGGAGGTGATGGCTGTATATATGGCTATTGAACACAGAAATAGTAGTGAAGTTGAGAGGGGGTCCGTGATGTCAAGGGAGCTAAAGAGGTTGTCCTGGAATTTATTAGACAACTGTAACAAAAATCCAGGTAGTGCGGTAGAAAGAAGAGGAGAGGGTTCTATACTTTATCGATGAAGATAAAAATTGTATCATGGAATGTAAGGGGATTGAATAAGAAGGAAAAGAGGGATGCGATCACGTCAACTATCAATGTGTGGGATCCAGACATCTTATTTGTTCAAGAAACGAGGTTGGATGAAGATGGCTCTCAAAGATTTGAAGGCATAGGGATCTTGTATGGGAGAATTTACCAGCTGAAGAGGCTTCTTCTGGGCCTACGGGGGGGATGGAAGAGAGATACCTTTACCTCTGATTATGTTAGCGTGGGAAAGTTCTCAATATCAGTGGTGCTGAAGAAGCTGGCGTCCAGTGAATCTTGGTTAATTTCTACAGTATATGGGCTGAAGGAGGGTGTGCGATCTTAGGGGTTTGGAGCAAGCTGGAGGCCCTTAGGTGCAGGTGGAAAGGTCCGTGGTATATAGGAGGTGACTTTAACGTACTTCGTTTTAAATTTGAGAGGAAAGCATGCAGTTATATCTCCACGGAAATGAGGGGTTCCTATGGTTGGCAGGGTGTTTACTTGGTCGAGTAATCAGTCAATTCCTCCACTTTCAAAGCTGGATAGGTTCTTGGTATCTTTGGAATGAAAGGACTGATTTCCCAACTTCAAGGCTGTGAGCTTGCAGAGAATAGTGTCAGATACTTTCCAATTATGCTGGACTTTAGTGATAATGTGTCAAAAGCTGTCCCTTTCAGATTCAAAAACATGTGGCTTGAGGATGATAAGTTACTTAGTTTGGTGGGAGATTGGTGCGAGATATTGAAGTCAAAGGAGAGTCGACCCATATTTTTTTGTAAGAAGCTTAAAGCCCTCAAGGAGAAGATTAAAGTCTGGAATAAGGTTTCTTTTGGTAGGATAGACACTTTGAAGCAAGGTGTGATGGATAAGATCAAAGATCTGGACACCTAAGTGAAGAATGGTTGGATAAAGAAAATTTGAAATTGAGTTCAAAAAGCTAGCTTGGATGGAGATCAGTTTGAGACAGAAATCTATAGCAATTTGGCTTAAAGCTGAGGATAAAAATAAATTTTTTAATAGCTTGTCCAGTGCCCGAAATCGAGTTAACTCAATTTACAAATTGGAGGTGGAAGGAATTTTTGAGGAAGAGAAGCAAGGGATCAAGAAAGCTGTCGAAAATTATTTCTCTAGCCTATTTTCCGAGGTGGAAAAGTGCAGACCAAGGTTGGATGGTCTAGAGTTTGACCAGTTGAGTGATGAGATGAGAGATTTGTTGGAATGTCCTACTTCAGAGGAGGAGGTGTTGGGAGTGATTGAGGAGCTGAAAGGTGATAAGGCCTTGGGGCCGGAAGGAATCACATTAGTTTTTTATTAAAAAATGCTTGAAAGTGAATAAAGGAGACTTATTGAGGGCTGTGGTAGCATTCTTGTCTAGATCAGAGCTTGAGAGTATTGCTAATGCGACTTTGATAAGCGCAAAGGCCAGATTGGGAAATTTGAAGGATTATAGTCCCATATGCATGGTGAATAGCATGTATAAGATCTCCAAGTTGCTTGCAATTAGATTAAAGAATGTTTTGCACATGGGGATGTTGGAAAATCAGATGGCTTTTATAGGAGTAAGGCAGATCATGGATGGGGTTTTAATAGCCAACAATAGTTTGTATTCGAGACTTAGAGAAGGGGTCTACGGGATTCTGTGTAAATTAGATGTGGAAAAAGCATATGATCTTATTTATTGGGATTCCCTGATTTGTGGGCTTAAAAGAATGGGGTTTGGCCTTAAGTGAATAAATTGGATTAAGACATATTTTATCGGTGTCGATGTTGTTCTTGGTGAGTGGAGGCGGCTTTTGGTTGTTCCTTTTATCTTGGTTATGGAGGCATTTAGTAGAATGATCACGAGGGCTGTAAACCTTGACTTGATAGATCGCTTTAAGGTAGGACATTCCGGTCTATGTGTATCTCATCTACAGTTCGTAGACGCCACTCTTCTCTTTTGTGATGCTTTAAGTAGACAACTAAGGACGTTCAGATGCATTTTGGTTTGTTTTGATGCTGTTTCCGGACTTCGCATTAATCTTGGAAAGAGTGAGATATTTGGGTCAATGAAGGGATAAAGGTGGAGGCTTTGGCCGTGAATCTAAGGGTACATGGTGGGCACTTTACCTACTAAGTATCTAGGCATTCTTCTGGGGCCAGGTTTTAAGAAGAGTTCAGTGTGGATCCAATTGTAGAAAGGGTGGAAAGAAAGTTGGCCTTGTGGGAGGGGGGATATCTTTCCAAAGGAGGGAAGATCATACTAGTTAGGATTGCTTTGGGAAATCAATAAGCATACATGATTTCTATATTGAAGATTCCTGTTTCAGTGGGCAATAGATTTGAAATGCTTCAACACAGTTTTTTGTGGAACAGGATGGAAGGGAGTCACAAGTACCATTTGGTGTGTTGGAAAAAGGTGAGTTTACTGAGGGATGCTGGGGGCTTGGGATAAGTTCTTTGGTTGTCTTTAACCAGTCCTTATTAGGGAAGTGGTTGTGGAGAGTTAGGGAGGAGAGAGAGCTTATTGAGGAGAGTTATTGTTTCTAAGTATGGGAATTTACCAAGAGGGTGGAGTTCAGGTTCATGGATTGGTTCGTACGGTTGCGGCGTGTGGATGGCTATCATGGGTGTAAGGCGAATTCCTAGAAAATATTTGTTTTAAGGTTGGGGATGGCTCAAGGGTGAGGGTTTAGGAAGATATTTGGTGTGGGAATCTCCCCTTAAAAGTTGGGGTTTTCAATTATTTATGGGGTTGCACAAGAAAACTATCATGGGTCAAAGATGCAGCTTCTAGCATAGTGTAAAGGATCGTCCGATTCCGAGTTGGATCATCCGATCCAACTCGGGATCGGACCAGGACGATTCTCGAGTTGAATCCGATACAAAATTAAACCATATTGTAACGACTTGGTCTGATGCCGATACAGATCGGGCAATCCAACTCGGGATCGGTGAGTCGGATCGTCCAATCCGTCTCGGATTGTCCAAGTCGGATCGAGTTGGGTTTTTGAATTTTTTTTTTTATTAATTTTGGATCGTCCAATCCCGAGTTGAATCCGAGTTCAAACACTATGGTTTCTAGTGAGGGATCATAGTGTATTCGGCCGAGGCGAGCAATATTCGATCGTGAGATGGACTCTTTGGTTTCCGTGTTGAATGCCTTGAAGGGGGAGAAGTGACAGTTGGAGATGTAGTGGCGACTGGGATGGTTGATTTTCTATCAGGGCCATCTATTCACATCTCATATGTGATTAGAACGACTTTCTTCCAACCAGAATATTTGGAAGCCTCCTGCACCTTTAAAAGTGGCATTTTTCTTGTAGATAGTGGCTTTGGACAAGATTCTGACACTAGATCCTTTGATTCATAGAGGGTGGAGGATTCCCAATCGGTCCATCATGTGCAAGGAGGAGCCGGGTTCAGTATCCCACTTGCTCATCCGTTCTTCGGTTGCATTCATGATCTTGACATCACTGTTGGCACAGCTTAGGAAGCCTTGGGTCCAGCCAAAGCATCTTCACAAGGCATTGGTGAGTTAGGGATGGAGGAAAGGCACAAATAAAGGTTGGATTCATTGAAATCTATGTCCTGCGGTTATTTGTTGGTCGTTTGTGGTTGGAGCGGAACAATAGGACTTTTAGTGATAAGGGAGGATCAAGATTTGAAAATTATTAGGAACTTGTTGGTTAGACTCTTTGGGTGGGTTTCTATGATTTCTAGCTTCAAAGGTCCACCTTTTACTTCTTTCTGTGAGGAGGGAATGAAGTGTGGTGTTTGTAAGTAGTCCCTTGAGATGCTGTGAGGATTGCTTAGTCTAGTGTGCCTTGTAATTCTCAGGTTTTTGAATTGTTTCTTGGCTGAGGACTTTTCGTGTACCAAGCCCTTCTCCTTTTATAGTATTCAGTTTCTCTTTTGTAGGGCTGGGTATACAACCAGATGCTGAGAAGCAAATGTTGAGAATGAAGGACCTGCTACAAGTAGGTTATAGCTGCGAGGAGTATCGAAAACATTGGAAGAAGTCAAACGTCATGAACATGGTCAAATCACTGCCATTATTTCATCTCCTATAGAGTTAGGTTGGTCGAGAAGTATACCATCCTAAATTGAATGCTCGTTGTTACCCATCCCAAGAATAGAGTTGAGTTTTCATGGAGATTTGATGAAGTGGGTCCATAGGAAGAACTTTTACTTGGAGACACAGGGAGGAGGAGAATGCAATTGCAAGTCAGTCATCGAAGGTAGATGTATCTACGTAAATAAGAATCTGGGTCGGCAAGCCCTTGGTATGGGAAGTGTTTATTTGGGCAAAAGAGTTCGGGGACATTGTTGGAGAGTTTAGGGTTAAGAAATCATCAAAATAAATCTTTTTATTCACTTTCCTGATGGAATTTGAAGTTGTGTATTTGGACAGATGGTAAAGGGTTTTGAGGTCCCTCCCTCTATATCTGGATATTTGGGGGAGCTCTGTTGGATGCATGGTTCTAAATTTCGGTGAAATTTTTCTAAAATTTGGCGACATGTAGATGTTGTCTCCAGAAGCATTAAATGTTTCCATTGTCACTAAAATATTGTCAATAATTTATCATATTTCTCTGAATTTTTGCTAATTCCATCAACATTTTGCTTAATTTGCTCGAAATTTTACTTTTTTCATCCAACTTTGTTGGCACTACTTTGAAAATTAAATAAATCCATACTAACTACATTTTTTTTTTCAATCTTCTACGGGATTTGGCTATCTAATCAAAATCTAACAACTCCAGTTGAAGTTTTTTAAAAGAATTAAAGATTTAAAAGATTCAAATATTTGCCAATTTACATGTTATGCTTTGAACTTCAAAATTATTTTATTTTTTTCGTATTCTTTTTTGCATAGGTCAAACGTATCTAGATACAAAATGCATGTTGATACATCTATTTGATACATTTCGTGCTTTGAGAATAATAATGTTTAATCTAAAAGGGATGAAAATCAAACTTTAGAAAGGGGACTTGGTAATAGTCAGGACGGGAATGGAGGCTTGGAACACTAGATGTTCTACTCCAAGAGATGGAAATGGAGATAATGGATAAAAGAGTTCTAGGGGGAATTTTGCACGATGGCGGAAGTGGATTGGGTGGTGCTCCCAGCAGTGGGAGCATCTGATTTGATTGCTTTTAGAACGAGGAAGAGGGGTAGAAAAAGTTTAGTGGTGCCTGTTCTCATTTTTTTTTTTTTTTTTTTTTGCATCAGTGGTGGTGGAAGTGGGTGGGGGAAGCAAAGTGTGGTTTCTTACAAGTGTTTACAGACCGGCAGATAGAGGGAGTTTGAACAAGTTATAAGAAGAATTGGAGGGAGATTAAGAAGGTGTAGTAGTTTCCTTGGTGCATCGGAGGAGGCAACTTGTATGATCCGTTTCTGTTTAGAGAGGTGTGGTTTTTCTCATATTGCTCCCAGTATGCAGTATGCAAAGTTTCTTGGGTTTTAATAACAAGAATGAGATGGTGGATTTTCCTTTAAGGGGAGGTTCGGTGTTTCTCATATTACCCCCGGTATGCAAAGTTTCTCGGATTTTATTAAGAACGAGCTGGTGGATTTTCCGTTAGAGGGAGCAGATTTCACTTGGTCGAGTAACCAAGGGATGCTCTCTCTTTCTAAACTGGGCAGATTCTTAGTTTCTATTATTTGGTTGGCACGGTTTTCAATTCTACATGCCTCAGCTAAGGCCTACCTCATATAATATTACTTAGTTAGATTGCAAGGATGAGTTTAAGAGGGCCACAATGTTCAGATTAGAGAATATGTGGTTATAATATGAGTCTTTCATTTCCATGGTGGGGATTTTCTGTATATGTCATGTCTTGTGCTAGAAATTGCATGCATTGAAAGAATTCAAAAAAATGGTTTGTAACGTTATCAGCCGCTATTTTAATTTTTTATATTTTATAATTTCCTTTGTACTGTGGTGTGATACTGGACCGTTCCTTGTCGATCTTGGTATATCTAGCAGTCCTTAAAACCCATCTTTTAAAAGAAACACCAAACAGATGTTTTATTTAAGCTACCTTTTTGCTTTCGAAAGTAGCCACCAATAGTAAATCCAAGCGTAACCTTAGACTGGTTACAAATATTAATTTTTATATAACAAAGGCTCAATAGTCTGTTGTCATAATACATTGCCAAGAAGAAAAATAACATATAATTAACCCATAGGCTAACATAAATCCATGTAGATAGCTGATTTACGGCGATTAATTTGTTGACCAATTTCCTATTTACCAGAAATAATAAATAATTTCTGTAATTTTTCTAACGAGCATTTTCATTTTAATCTATCCCATTGAGGCAATGTATAGGATCATTCTAATTGATGATCAGTCTTGATGAGATGGAAGAGATCTTCATCAGGTGGTTTTTTATGATCCAATAATCACAAACGTTTTGAAAAAAATGTGTTTTGGATTTAGGTTTCGATAAAATAAACGTATAACATAATATAATTTTTAGAATGTTATTTAATTAAATCTTTCCTAAAAGGATCACCTTGTGTTAATCAAACTATAATAAGTATCTCAGGTAAAATAATATAAAAAAGTAGGTTCTTGCTAATTTTCTAGGCTTTTCATGTTAAGATTCAAAATTTATGTACTAAATCATGTGTAGGTGCTTTGAAAGATCATTAATTTAATGTACGGATAGTTACACTATTCTAGTTTATATATTTTAGATTTTTTTTTTCTTCTATATTTGAGTGAATAATTGGGAAGACATTGACACTCTTAACTTTAGACTATTTTTCATTAGATCTTCAGTGTCATTCTTGTCTTCCAGTCCCCGTCTTTAATCTGTGTTACTGATTGAGCCCTCATCTCTTAAACTTGTCTGTCTTTAACATTCAGCGATATCGGTACATGGATGCATATCTGGTTGATCGCAAACTTCAGAACTTGGAGCAGGACTTTATCTCAAAGTGTTCTATCAGTGAAGAAGTCTCATCCAGAATATTGTCAACAAGACACTGGAGAGCAAGATTGGTTGTAAGTGTGGTTTCATTGCCTATTATACATAAGTTTGTGATGATATTGTTGGTTTGAAATTATTTAACCCAAGTTACTGAAGATTATTTGTCAAAAGTAATTGGAAAAGGTAGCAAGGAGGTCCTTTAAGTGAGGTGAATTTAAGTATGTAAAAGGTTTCGATAATTACACAAATAATTTATGCTGAAGTGTACTTAATACCCTGTTTTTCTTTCTTTCTTTCTTTTTGGATGTTTTTGTTCTTTGTTTGTTTTTTCCGTTATTGCTGTTGTGCAAACATCTTACATCTGATTGAATCAAAAAAATTGAACTGGATAGTTTTCTTAACTGTATTTCATGCAACCCAACAGGACAAATGCATAGAGTTGTTGCCTGAAGTACAACAAGAAGTGAAAACTGGTAATTTTCCTGACATTGCTGCATCATCTGCTAATGAAGTTGAAGTCCCTGCAAAATATGATCTTTCTAAGGGACAACCACCGAACTCTGCTAGTTTATTGGCTCCCTCATCCGTCAATTATTCCCTTCTTCTTCGGATGGATCACACAACTTCTGAGAAATCATCAGCAATTGGTACCCCGGAAAATGTGAGGGGATCTGTTGGCAGTTCTCCTTTTGATCATTGTAATTATCACTCTCCATCTATTCTTCATGGGAAGTCACTCACTAAAGTCTCCCCACATCAAGGGAAGTTTGTCCTCAAGTCACTATTCTTTGAGAGGACTCAGACCCCAAACTAGCATCAAGCAAACCTTCAAATTTGATGACACCCCAAGTCCTGGGATCCATCTTCTTAGTCCTCAGGGTGGTACACCCTTGAAAGAAGTCAACAAAACTTCATCAAGAATCCTTCAGAATAATCACTTCCAAGATGATAATCTTTTTGATGGAATCTCGTCACCAATAGAACTGAATGGGACTATATCAAGGGGAAAATACCTGTCCTTATAGAGGTGCAGTTGATCTAATGACTACACTCAGCAGCAACCATGGCCGACTAAAAGGTTCAACTCAATGTCCAAACTACACTCCCTCTGCTGTCTCATCAAATAGACCTTGGGCTGGGATTTCCTCCGTTGATCTGATGGATATGTCACACAGGTATTTCTTCCTTGTTTTGCTAGCACTTTTGCTTTCCTGAAGCCTAAATTTTGTATCGTTATCATTAAGGTGATCGACCCATACTGTTTTAATGTCTGATCAGTTACCAAAATGAAGATTCTGTTATCAAGGACCTCAAAGTCAGTGGGGGCTTGAGATGGAGGTCTGATGAAACCAGTGAAGATGAAGAGGAGCAAAGTGCACAGAAAATTAGAGGTGGACCCTCTTTTATTACTCCTGTAAGAGGAACAAGAAGAAGCAGGTTTGCCAGAAGTTGAATGGTACCTTTTTCTATAGATTTTTGGTAAGTTGAAGGGTACTTGTATCTTTCTACACGTACCCAACTGTGGATTTCACATAATGGGCTTTGTTCAGGGGAAGGAAACAGCTTTTTTTTATCATTTTGCTCGTGGGGTTCAATTAAGAACATTGTGATAGCACCAATTGGTGAGACTAGTTAGTTTCTTGATGGGGAATCTCTGTTGAGGTTTCTCCACACGACCATGGGACAACAGTGATTGGTGATTATGCACTGGGAATGTAAGAGCTATTACGTGGATGCAGCTGGTCTTGAAAGAGCTTTCTCTCTTCGAGAAGCTGGGGGACATATTGCATCTTTTTTTACTCTACAGATAGAATCATTTGGTATTAACATAGATTATATATAACCTGTCAAATTTTGTATTTATAGAAGTGTATTAGAATGAAATAGAGGATAACATGAACCTATTGATGGATGTCAGCCCCGAGTACAGTTAAAGTGGCATGCATTGTATGCTGTTTCTGTAAAAGTAGAATTTAGGTTCATTCTTAAAGAGATTTCTTGACATCCTTCAGTCCGAAGAAAACGAATCAACAATGGCTTTGATACCATAAAGGAAATATTGAACTGGACCTTTTTACGCATAAATCCAGATTTGCGGCGGAAGATCTTTTTATGCATAAATCCAGATTTGCGGCGGAAGATCTCTATTGAATTGGATGTGGTCTCACGTCGGTATATGTGATTATTTGAACCACACATGGATGCCCACACTCAAAACAACAAGGGTATGGAACTTATAAGCAATTATATCTCAAGAGGAAGAAGAAATGAAGAGAGAGAAAGGGAGAGTTCAGTTGAATCTCATGTATGAATCACAAGACATCAAGGATGAGTCTTCTTGATATAGAAGATTCAACTCAACTCCTATTTAGATTCTTATCTCCTAAGAATTTGGAGTCTTACGCACTAGACCACATGTCTAGTATGGACGTCCCATGTAGAGGGAACGGTTGGCCCGTCTAAGTGGGCCAATCAGATCAACCCATGTAATATATCCATTACTTTATTTATTTATTTCGTCGTCAAGAAAGGAAATATATAATTCCATGGGTTTTCATCCTGCCTTGTTTATTTATTTATTTTATGAGAGAAGGATTGTTTGCAATAAAAGTTTTAAATTTTGTTTAAAACTTTATGTAACAAAAAATACACTTCCAACTCCCTTTGTTTCAATGTAAAATATGATACATAAAATATACCGAGGGGCAAATGTATTTTTTGAGTGTTTGTTTCAATGTAAAACTATATTTACATGTATTCCATTTTTAAAAAATAAGATAATTTTCTGAAAAATAACATACATTTCAAAACCCCGCATGTCATTTTTTGGAAAATCAAAATTGAGTGGAGTCAACACTACTGAAGTTCTTTCTTTTTATTTTGTTTTATCAAAGTTATCACCATTACGTGTAACAACCTCCACCAGCTTTAATGACATCGCTAGTATCTTTGGTAGTTGCACCACCGCTGCCACCACCACTTTTGATAGTGGCACACTGTCACTTATAACATGTTCATCACTATCACATAATCGTTGCCAAGCAGTTGTGCACCGCCTCTACCACCACCAACTCTAGTGGTTGAACTACTACCATCACTTCTGGTGGTTGCATGCCATTACTTACAACATTAATATCACGTATAACAATGGTACTATTACCAATCATCACTCCCACCGCCCTCATTTTCAACTGTAACATCATTACCATCTCTATCATTGGTAGCGGCAATACTATTGTTGATGCTGACGAAATAACCATCACCGCTAACAACAATAGTGCCACCAAATTGTTGTTACCACAAGCACCATCACTTTTAGTAGCAATGGTGGCACCGCCACTACAGTGTAACAAGCAAAACGATGATATTACCACTAGAACATCCCCAAAGTGATGACAAAATCCAACTCGAGCTACCAACATGTTCGAACCTATTGGATATTTTAGCGGGTTCATATTCACAAAAACAGATGATTGTAAGTTTGCAAGTCATTATCTTTGATTATTTTCATATACTCTAAACATAAGAATGTGATAACTACTGGTTTTCCATTCTATTTTCTAACTTCTAACCAAACAGTTGAAAATTCTAATTTTTCTAAAAATATTTTCCATGTAAAACTTATTAGACGTTTTTTTTTAAATTTTTTTTATTTATATATATATTTAAGATCAAAGACTTTTCAAAAAACTCATTATCCTTCCTTAATAGAAAATTTTTAACTTTTTTTATAAAGGATTTTATTGTCTTCACTTATTTATGTTCATATTTTTCTGTTGAATTTGTTTTTTTTTTTTTTTTTATACTTTTAACGTATTAAATTCAAACTATTTAATCAAAATGTTTTTAATTTTTTTTGTTGTATTAATTTAATTTAATTTTTAAATAAGAACGTAATTAGTTTGATATTTAATCGTCTTTGTTTTTTTAACATATCACGTTTTCCTAACAATGTCTGGAATAGGGGTGACAATGGGCTGGGCTTGGGCAGACCATGCTCGGCCCCAATCCAAACGAATAATAAAAAATAGGCCCTATCTCATCCAAGGCCCACTCACGGCCCTATCTTTAGAGTCCAATCCCGACCCTATGATTATTCATAGGGTTAGGGCCGGCTCTACACTTGTAATTAACAAAGGTCATATCAATGTTTTACAAGGTTCTATGCTGTAAAAGAAAAAGGTAAGCGAACCTACAATACGTTAATAATGGTGCATATGTTATGGTAATTAAAAAAAAGATAAGAAAAAAAGATTAAAAAAATAGCAAAATACGTAAAGAAATAGTTCTATTAGATTTCGGATTTCTTATTTAATAGAACAAATGTTATAGGGTTGGGTTTTATCAGGTTGGGCTAAAAGAGACCCAAGCCCGACCCAAAATTTAATACAAGCTTAAAACTGAGCTAAAGCACATCCCAAACCCTAAAAAACAGGCTAAACCCCTCCTCGGGAAGTTACTTAGGGCTGAACGGGCTATGGATTGGCGAACACAAGTTGACACCCCTAGTCAGGAACCACGCAATAAGAAGTTTGGAACGGGAAGACGCATGTTAAGCAATTACGCAGACATTTTCTGAGCCAGAGGAAAAAACAGAAGGAAAGAAAAATATAAAGAGCGATCTTCCTCGTGCAACTCTCTCTAATTTTCATGTCCTCAGCTCACTTCACATATCTGAAACGGTTTTAGAACCATTGCCATGCTTCCTCTTTCACTATCATCGGCGCTTGGTCCGTCTTCGTCGTCGTCCCCCGGGATGATGGCGATTTCAAGGTCAAGCGGCCCTCGTAAGCGGAGAGCCACAGTACTACCGGTAGCGGCACTGGTGGAGGCGAAACCCGCTCCAGCACTAAAAGATGAAATCGGTAATTATTCCATACAGGTCTTGGAAGGGGATCCCCCCACTGTCCCTTCTATTAGGAACCGTACTAACGATATGCAAGCCGAAGCGAAGGCCATGACCCGTGCTGCCGATGCTTCCGTCTATAGCTCTGAACTTCTTCTAATCAAATACCGCTCTCGCCCCATCACGGTATCTATCTTCCCTCAATTTTTTTTATTTGCACTTTTCCCGATATTCTTCTTATTTTTGTATCCCGTCCGTTTGTCCTGACCAGGTATTGCGTAGGACCCTGGAAATTGTTATAGGTCTAGGCACCTTTGCTCTCAAACTGTTGTTGGACCAAAGGAACGGCCAGCTTGACCAGAATAAGCGCATGCGGGCCGTTGAGCTGAGGAAGATTTTCACGAGATTAGGGCCAACTTTTGTCAAAATAGGCCAGGGCTTGTCTACCAGGCCTGATATTTGCCCACCTGAATATCTTGAGGAGCTCTCCGAACTACAGGTATCCACTTTTACGAAAATTTTCTACCTCACCTCTTCCTTGTTATCTCCCATATCTTACTCATGTCATCGATTTAGCTATGGTCTTATCTTGAACTCTAAACCTTTCTTGAAAACATTAATATTTGATTGGCTGAGAATTGATATCACGTTGATAATCGTTTTCCATCATAGAGCACATATCGTCTGCAGCATTTTTGCACAGCAATTCCTATAACAAGAGCGGTGATTGGGTCATTATGCATTAAGAGTATAATTTCTTTTACAACAAACCCATATAATCGTGTTCCATTAGAAAATCTTGGAAATTATAAAATGTTGATAATACGAGATATGGAGCCACTAGATATCTGCATTTATGAGCTGTGAGGATATTAAGTAGATGTTTCCATTGAGGAGTTAATCTGGCGTGGAATGGATTAAGCAGTTGAGGAGGTAGCTTTTCAATTTCCTCATCGCACCACCACTACCAAGAAAAAAAAAGTAGTTCCTTTTCTTCAAGTTCAAGTGCAGGGAATTTCGTGAAAAGATCCAATACCTACTCTGTGGAAGAATAACACTTGATGCTGCAGCATTGCTGGTTATTTGGGAAGAATGAAACAGATTAATCTTTGAAGATAAGACACAGAACCCTCCGTATTTTCTAGGCCATATTATAGTATTGGTTTCTGCTTAGGCTTCAATTTCCAAGGAGTTCTTCGAGATTTTAAATGAGAGAGTTGGCGAGACATAGAATAGAAGTTTTGCACAGTGTTATTAAAGGCACTTAGGCGTCTAGGCAGTTTTATAAGGGTTCAGACAAGGGTTGCCTAAGCTGAGTGTGCCTAGCCACTTAGGCGACAAGGGAACCGCTTCGTCGCCTAATCCACCTGGGCGATCGCCCGTTGTGCAATGTGGATTTTTATATTTTAATAAATTTAAGTTTTAATTAGTATTTCATTAGTTAAATTAATATTATCAATGAAACTTACTAATGTTAATATGTTATATCTTTTATGCAGGTTGACTTATAGTTATAGCTTTATTGATTTTAACTTTTTATGATTCTTTAACCTGATTTTTTTGATTGGGTTTTATTTCATTCAAACCTTATTAAATTATTATATGATTGCTCATTGCATTAGGATATATTGGTAGAAATCATGTTATGTTAATTGCTTTTGTAAATTTTTGGCATATTCAATTTTTATAAATGCTATATATGTCATTTACTACCACAAATTCCTTTTTTAAAAAAATTGTTGCCTAGGTGAGCGTTTAGGAAGCTCTATCGCCTAACCTCGCCTAGGCGATTGGATAACATTGGTTTTGCTTTATAAACCTTCTGACAGGTCCTCATATAGGCAGATCCTTTATGTCATCTCTGAATCAAATGGTAGTGAAGACTCCAACAATGAAAAAACTTTAGCACTTTGAAAAGGACTTTTATTTTTTATCTTTTAATTGGCATGGTGTTATTTTTAAGGGGATTCTTCTTATCTAAAGGACCTTGAGAATGAAAACTATATTAACGAGATTAAAGACTTGGTACCCATTTTGAATACCTATTCTCATGGCTTCATGGATCAGTAAATAGTGGCTGATTTCTAGCCAAAAGGGGGCCAGCTAGACAGGAGGTGTAATATGGGAAAGCAGCCTTTCTTCGGATTTCTCCCATCCACTTTTCTTTTTTCGTTTTTCTTGTATGTTTCCTCTAGTGTCTTCTTTTTTGTTCCTATTCCTAAAATTCCTTTTAAGTTACTAATCATGAAAAAAAGATACTCAAAACTAGTCAATGAAAATAATGGGAAGTAATCCTAAATAAGGGTATTCAATGATCACACTGGTAAGTTTCGATCAGCTGTTCAAAAACGAGGGTCCTTAGATTATTCAATAGAAGATCGGTTAACAAGCCATTGTCAACCACGCATTTAGGGATGGAAGATAACTATGTAAGAGGCAGACCCTATTGTGGAATATAATCTATTATTGCAAGAATTCCCTATAAATTCATATGTAGCTCGTTTTATACTCGTCAAGTTTAACGACTAAGAAATGTTATCCAAATCTAATGCTAGTTCTCCCTTCCAAATTAGAAAAGATTAAATGAAAGAAACTTTCTATTCCTCTACTCCATTGCGAGGTAACTAGGATGATTTGACTCTCTTTCATTAAAGGATTCAAGGTAGATTGGGTTCAGCAATACCATATTAAGGCAGAACTCATTAGTTGGGGTTGGAGGAAGAAGAAGAGGGGCAAGAGAAGAAGTTGTATATTATGGAATTTATGCCCACAGCAATTATGTGGACTGTTTGGTGTGAAAAAATCAGAAGATATTCAAAGATCAGGAAAACAATACTCATAAGTTGATAGAATAAACTTTTAAATTACAATTTTTTGGATATCTGACTGTACAGAGTTTGGGGGGTCAATATTTCAGAATCAAGGTTTGCCATGTCGATGTCGCCTGGCATGTCGCCAAGTGAAATTGGCGATATGTCGGCGACATGGTGTAAAAAAGGGAAATGTGGGGAAACCATGGATTTTTGATGGATTTTTGTTCCAAACTTTAACATGTCTAATTAAGATCTACATGCATCTAAATATATAAAAAAGTGCAAAAATAAAATGCCTACACATTAAAAGTCATTACTTGAGGGGGTTAACTTACACGCTGTCAGGCTTGTAAGCTGTAAAAAAAGATGCTACATCTAATTAAGCCAAACTAAAAGTGAATGTAAGTCGATTAAAAGATATATAAAACTAGAAATCAAGTGCCATATCTATGTGGGGGAAAGAGGGAAATATGGGGAAAATTATGGGGAAATCTGGGATTTTTGATGGGTTTTCCCCTCAAGTTTTAAACAGCCCTAAGTAGTGTCTAAATACATCATAATACATAAAAAAAATGCAAAAACAGATGTCTAACATTTTTTTTTAATTAAATTTTTTTTTTTAAAAAATGAAAAATTTCCCCCATGTCACTGACATGTCGCCGAAATTAGGGTAAAGCGATTTGCACCCTAATTTCTTGTTGCCCACTGATGTTTTAAAATGAGAGCACCTCGCAAGTGCACGAGTTCTATCGTAGCTCGGCAAGTACAAGGGTATCGTACCCAAGGGATTGAGATGATTGAC
>JAUPMG010000006.1:8100809-8111638 GCA_031762675.1 Pachysandra terminalis | reverse complement strand
ATTATTGGTCATGTTGTTCACATGGTTAATCGGGATTATGAAGCAATGGCTCGTGATTACTATGCTTTGGATTTTTTGTCACCAGATGTAGATGTTTCCCCAATTGTGCCAGCACTTCGGGACTTCTTTGATGATGCATTAAATTCAAGCGTGAGCGAACTGAACTTCAAAACAATTGTGGATGGTCTGGGTGCTGTTTTATATCAATATCCTTTCAATGGTGAGTAATGATTATCCCTAATGATGACTTTCCGGGCTTACCAACAGATAAAAAATTTATCAAATGTTGAAAGGACTTGCGACTTGTTTAAGTTAGCAAGTTTTTCATTTTCTTTAAAAGTCATTCTTAAAAATATCAGAAACTACTGTTTTGACGTTATTGCTTGTGAAAAATGATACCAAAGGAGTTGGTTCTTCACCTTGCTTGCAGTCCCAGCATATTATGCACTAATATTGAGGTCACTTACCGTACTGGAAGGTTTAGCCCTTTATGCGGATCCTAATTTTAAGGTGCTGGCGGCTTCATATCCATATTTTGCTAAAAGGCTTCTCACTGATCCAAACCCGTATCTCAGAGATGCCCTTATTGAGTTGCTATTCAAGGATGGGAAATTCAGGCAAGTTTATATAATTCTAACAGCTTTGTTACACTTTTACTTTGGGTTAGCCTGGGATATTACAGAGCACTCTTTAGTCAACTGTTTCATGTGACTGAGTCAGTGTTGTAACAGCTGCTCGCCTAAGCAGTCTCCTAGGTAACTAGGCATCTTTTTTCAGATCCCAGGCGGGACTAGCTTAGGCGAGCTACAACAAGGTGTCAGCTTGAATTTTCAGGTGGTCGCCTAGGTGACCAGGTGACTACCTAGGCAAGGCTTTTTCCCAGGCATATTTTTTATTGGATTTCAATACTTGTTTTTTATTCTACGTCTTATGTGCTGACTTATATCATATAAGTTACTAGATATTACTAATATAAATATATTGTTTTATATCATCTGATTTTTCTTTAACATATCAAGGCTCCAGTCCTTGCAATACCTACCTTTTCCGAGATCTTTGAAATAGACAGTGATGCTTCTCATGTTAGGATAGATGTGGTCCTTAGTCAAAATGGTTGTCTATTGCCTACTTTAGGTAGAACTGAAATGAGGCCTGTCAATATTAATATATTTACATAATTTATGTATACTAATGTGCGATGAAATATAAAATGATACTAATGATTACTGAGTGCTTATTTTCGAGACTATCTTTGTATGTTACATTTGATATAATTGCTTATTATGAACATAATTACTATGAGATTATTACTAGTTATATAATTCATACTAATATATGAATTATTACTCAAAATCTTTTATTGATGATGCAGTCATAAAATATATGTTTTTATACTAATTAAAGCTATACAGTATGTAATAATATTAGTAGCTATATGCAAGTAATTTTTACATGTTATTACTAATATATTTGTTTAATTTATATTAGCTTATTTTTATTGCTAATATAAATGAGTATTTAATTATATCAGCTTATATTTGTCTAAACTTTATTAACATATTACTTAGTACTAATGAAATATTGGTTTTATGATTTTCTCTGCTATATTTTAATTTTATATATAGTTGTATAAATTTGCTCCTAAGTGAGTGACTAATCACCTAGGCAACAGGCAGAGCTAACTCATGGGCTTACCAAGTGTCTTGAGAACTATGGATTGAACCATTCTAAATACAACAAAAACAAAAAAAAGTACCTTAATCCAACTAGGTGGGGTTAGCAATGTGAATCATATTCCTTCATCCTAATTTTTCAAAAATCATACCTTCAATCAGATTATGAGCATCCAAATCCTTTCAGACTAACTTCATCTAGGTTCTTTTCAGTCTTCCTCATGTCCTCTTAGATTCTTCAATGAGTACTTCCTCACACCTTGATGCAGGACAGTGTGGTTCTTCGGGTATAAGCTTGAATAACATATAATAGAAAAAAGGAGAATAAAAGGATAATCTTATAAAATCTCACTGTCTGGACTTTGAACAAATAAGAATCTTACCAATCTGAAGAAGGGTTGATAAAGGAATCTTACCAATACCAGAGAAATAAGAGGAATCACACCTCAACACACATAATGTGCAAAATTCTATTCTATTTTCGTCATCTCCCTTTACACAAATAATATACCCTTTATATAGACTTATTCCTAAATCCTAATTAGTTTAAAAGAGTCTTAATCTAATACATATACCTGAATAGTCCTAAAACACTAAAATACATCCAAAATAGCTTCTAAAACAAGAAATATTATCCTACTAAATTTTTCACACGAATTTGCTAGATAATCATAATTATAAGTACTTTCCTAGTCAAACTTTAACAAGTAAAAATAAAATCCTAACCTAAATAGGACTTAAATAAATGGGTTTACTAGAGAATCCATGGGTATCACCTAATTAACAAGTATGGGCCTAAACATAAAATTAATTGAGTTGGGCCTGCTAAAATGCTCCACATCATTCTCCCCTAGTTGGAGAGAACTCGTCCTCGAGTTTTGCATCGATATTGTAGCCTTCCAACCCATTGAATGAGATAGTTTGAATATTTTGCCTTCTTTTGCTTGTTCTTGCATCTCTTCATTGGTAGCATTGAAACTTGAAATTTAATCATCTCAACCTTCGAATATATAGTAGGATAAAACATATCCCTACAACAACAAATTGTATTGACTTTATCAATTCCAAAAAAGTCGTAATATGCCAGATCTTCATCTGTAGGTATAATAATCATCAATACGGGCTTATCTTGATACTCAATTGACTTAATCTTTAATGGTTGAACTTCAACATGAATTTTCTGCTTATCAGAAATGTCCATTGGTTTTAAATCTTCAATCTTAGCTTTTTGTGCCGTCGTCATTGTTACTTGTTTTGCTTCTAAATTAGCCACTCTGAGTTAGGGCAGAAAATTGGGTAGACAAGGTGGCTAATTGAGCACAGATCTGTTGTAGAAGCTGACTATTATTAGGATCCATCTCCATTGGAGGTGATTCGATGTCAAAATTGTTCTTGCATCCTGATTAATCAGCTTTGAACAGTTTCTTCAGAAATCAGATTTTCTTCATTGTCGCTTTGATCTTTCAATCATGAACACCACAATTCAAGGATGCAAACTTGCTCTGATACCGGAATTGATGCAAGACAGTGTGGTTCTTCGGGTGTAAGCTTGAATAATAAATAAAGAAGAAAATAATAGAAAAATGAGAATAAAAGGATAATCTGACAGAATCTCACTGCCAAGACCTTGAACAGATTGGAATCTCACCAATCTGAAGCAAGGGTTGATAAAGGAATCTCATAAATACCAAAGAAATAAGAGGAATCACACCTCAACAAACATAATGTGCAAAATTCTATTCAATTCTCGTCATCTCCCTTTACACCAATAATAGACCCTTTATATAGATTTATTCCTAAATCCTAATTAGTTAAAAAAGAGTCATAATCTAATACATATACTTGAATAGTCCTAAAAGCACTAAAATACATCCAAAAGAGCTTCTAAAACAAGAAATATTATCCTACCAAAATTTTCACATGAATTTCATAGATAATCGCAATTCTAACTACTTTCCTAGTCAAACTCTAACAAGTAATAATAAAATCCTAACCTAAATAAGATTCAAATAAATGTGTTTACTAGAGAATCCATGGTATGACCCAATAAACAAGTGTGGGCCTAAACATACAATATATTGAACTGGGCCTGCTATATTGTTCTGCATCACACCTTCTAGCAATTGTCTCCTTATGTCTTCACTTTACATGCCGACACCATCTTAACGTACTTTCCTTTATCTCATCTCCTACTCCGCCAACACCTAGACACTATCGAATATGTTCATTCTTTAACTTATATTTCTAGTCTTCTCACATTTCCATCTCAATAATGCCCATCCTGTGCATATGTTTCTTCTTTCTTGCCCAACATTTTGATTTATACATCATAAGCCTAATCGATTTCCTATAAAATTTTCTTTTTTGTTTAAATGGAACATATCAATCACCAAATTTTAAATCATTTGGTTCCAAGTATCCATTCCCTCTCTAGTTTGGTTTACCAAAACCACATCATCTGCAAATAGCATATACCTAGGCACCTCTAGTGAATACAAATGGTTAGTTCATTTATAATTAAAGCAAAAAATATAGGGACTCGTAGCTTCCCTTGATGTAAACCTATCGTTCTTGAAAACTCATTTGTCTCACTACCTGCCGCTCTCACTATTTATTAGCACTCTCTCATACATGTCTTTAATGACCTCAATTTACTTAGTTGACACTCTTTTCTGCCCAAAACCCACCAGTTAACTCTCTTGGTGCCTATTCTGTGCTTTCCCTAGATCAATAAAACCATGTGAAGGTCTCTCTAAACTTCTCCACTAACTGTTCAAGTAAAAAGACAACCTCAATAATAGACCTACCTAGAATAAATCCAAACTGATCTTCTGACACTCAGGCTATTCGTCTTGATCGTTGCTCAGTCACTCTTTCCAATAAGTTAATGATGACTTACAAGTTTAATTTCACAATAATTGGTACAATTCTAAACACCTCCTTCATTCTTATATATAGGTATTACTGTGTTCTTTTCTAAGCAATTGACATATTTTAATCTTCAAAATTCAAGCAAATAATTTGGTTAACCACAATACACCTATCTCCCCCGTGCACTTCCACTCTTCAATGGGGATACCATTTAGCTCTAAAGCCTTTCATTTTTCTTGGCAACCCTAATCCTATGAGATAGTAGTGTTCTCCTGACTCTCCAATATTGAGATCTTCACCTGAAACAAAGCTCTCTGTACCTTCACTATTTAATTGTTTTTGGAAATATTCTTTTCACTTTTCTTTAGTCTCCTCATCCTTTACTAAGTTTCGCAAATCTCCACTTTAATGCACTAACTTGATCTAAATCTCGTTTTCTTCTCTCTCAATCATGCAAGTTTATAGATATATTTATCATCTTATCTCGTACTTAGCTTATTGTGTAGGTTATCATATGCTTTTTGGAGCCTTATTTATTATTTTTAGTTTCTTTTTTAACACATATTTTTCATGTGTTTTGGATTCGCATTTTTATGCCAAGTCTTAAAATAAAGCATTTTCTCTTTAACAGCATTTGGAACCTTATCTGTCCACCACCAAGTTGCTTTTTGAGATTGAATTTTACCTCTAGATTCTCATAAGACCTCTTTCCCTACTTCAATACAATTGGCCATATCATCTCACATTTGTGTAGTATTTGATTATAAATCCCATGTTCTCTCTGTTATTATTTTATCTTTAAAAACCACTAATTTTTTTTTCCTTTTAAGTTCTACCATTTTCTTTTTGGATCATTGTTGAATTATTGTCCTCTCTTCCAACTCCTATTACAAACATCCATCACTATACTTTTTGGATCATCTTGTGTTGTGAAGCTAGACTTTATCCTGGAATGACTTTGCCATCTTTGCAAGTTCTTAACTCATTTCTCCTAAGAAGAAAAAAGTCAACTTGACTCCAGTTTGTAAGCCACTCTTGAAGGTTGCCAAATGCTCAACTCTCTTTTACAAGAAGTCATTTGCTAATGCAAGTTTGTAAGCCACAACAAACTTAAGAACTGATTCCCCTATCTCATTCCTGTATCACTATTCATACACCATTTCTGTTGTTATCTTTCTATAGTTTATACTCTTCAACCTTGTCTCCTATAAACGCATTACATTAATTTTCTTTTTCTTCATTACATCTACTTGCTCTAACGCCTTCCCTATAAAAAGGTCCTACATTCCAAGTAACTAGGCAAATCGTAGTTTCTTGGACTAGCTTTTTTACTCTTGTCCATCCAGTTCGACATGGGAACCTTTTCCCACTTACAATTGCAATCAATCATTGTTGCAACGCGTTGTTATGGAGGATGCCCTGGCTAACCCTTGCTCAGTTATCACTGCAACTGGGTTCTGTTGCAGCACATATTGAACTATTATGCATAATATGTTTTTAAATTTTTCGAAGGGAAATTAAATTTCTTTATCTTGATTTTTTCTGTATATTTTTTGTGTAAAATATTGCAAAAGGGCTTAATTTTGCTCAATAATTCTATTCTATAGGTGAGAACTTCCTCTCGAAATCGAATTCTTTAACCATTCTAAATAATGTTTCCCTTTTCCTTGGAACAGGTGGAATAGGCTTGAAAACCTACTTGTTCAGGGAAGTAAAGATAGAGATTTCTCTGCTAAAGATGCTCTACAACCTGTTTTGAAGCTATTATTGGGTCCGGACGGTGAAGAGCTAAGAATTTTGGTTATTAAGGAGGCAGTTCGTGTTACTGAAGCTATCGCTCTTGGTACAGTGATTGAAACATACAATTCTATTCCGAATCTTATGAGGACTCTTATTTCTAATGGTAACACAGCTGGAGCTCTCGTACTGAGTGTTAGTGAACAGGAAAACATGCTGGTACTCCGAGAACAAGTGTTTAGAATATGGGGGCTTCTTCAATCCTCACAAAATTTTTCCCCTGCTCTTTTGCAGCCTATTTTACAGGTAAGGATCATATTCTGAGATATCTTCTCTTACTTTCTTGCTTCCAGATAGGTATAAAAGGCATATAGATACTCTTCGTGATTGCTTCTTATCTGATAATGAGGACTATGTCTATTAAAGGTGATGAATTTTGAAGATTATCCTTTTCTATTTTTAAAAAAGGGTTGTTTTAAAAGAACAATTATTTTACTACAATTTGCTATTTTTTTTTTGTTCTATTGATTTGGAACTCTTAGAGGACACAGATCATTATGTTTCTTTTCTATTACTGTATAAGTGGGTCCCACTATATTTTCTCTTTTTGTTCCTAATAAATTTGACTATTAGTATCCGAGAGCTTTTAGGGAACTTTATTGGCCTGTATAAAATCATATATCTAAAATAGCCTTTTAAAATAATTCTCAGCCTAATTGCATGGTAATTATATAAACATTAAAAGTTATAGTTTTTTAAACTACTGATAAAAAAAAAGTTATATAAACATGAAAAAGTATTTTAGTAAAGAATATGATATATAAATATTTTAATAAAATTTGAAACAAAAATATGTATAAAATGACAATAAAATCTCCAATTAATATGACGAGGCCAAATATCAAAATATATAAAACATACAGTAGCTTAAAAATTGTTTAGACTTTTGCAAATACTTTGATTTTCCAATACAAAGTGAATTTCAAAAGTTTCACGCCCTCTATTCTTATGGCTGCTATTATCGATGCAATATTTTATGGCTTATGAGACCTTATATGATACCGAGATCTTGATTTCAATACTTACAGAAAGAAAAAAAGAGTTGATTTCTGAAGAAACTCTTGTCCAACAGGGAGGCTAGAATGAGAGAAGATATGATAGAGGAAGGAGAGGTAGAGGGAAAAAAAAGAGATGAAATGACAAATAAAACCTACAAGCTAGACCGAGAAAAACATGATAAAGGAGCATCTATGGTCATAAAAGTTGGGGAGGAAGCTGATGTCCCCATACAGTCAGAGGCGTCAGCGTTCCACATCCATATACATAAACAGGTACACATTGGTGAGGCACCAGAAAAAGAACTTGGGTGATACGGATTTCAAATGTGGCTTTCACATGACCCGCTTCTGAATTTCATCCTCTTCACATTTTCCACATGGCAAAAAGTATTTCCTAAATCAACCATCTTTAGAAAATTTAAAAATATGTTAAAAATATGATTATTCCATGTGGTCTATCTGAAGAGTCCCTGGACAAATGAATGATCTGGATTGACCACGTCAACACTCTATGTGGCCATGGGTTAAACTATTGTATTGAGGTAGTATATCAATCGGTCCAAAAACAGATAGGTATCAGATACACATAAATACGCTATAAAAATCATTAGTATCAGATACATAGATACGTTATAAAAATCATCGATATAATGGATATGCATGGAAAATGGTGCATAGTTAAAAGAACTCATTTAGATGCAAAGATATGTTAAAAATATGATGAAGTAATTTGTTTTTTCATATGATGTACCTACACAATAAATATTAATGTGGAAACAAAGCGGTATGCACGTAGGCACATGGAACTTTTATCTTCTAATATTAAACCTTTGAGAGTGTTGAGCTTGATTGCTGTCCTTGTACTGATTCTTTTTAACGATGTCGTGCTTTGATCAGGCCCTTCAAGAACCTGAAACACGCAGTTTTGGGGGACGTGTTATTGGAGGGGTCACGCAACGTCTTGCAGCTCGCCTACTACAACAAGTTCTTCGAGCCCCTACGACAACTCGTCCTATTTCATAACTATTGTAAACTAACTTTGTTGTTTTATTTTATTTTTACCTCCCTTTTTTTTACCTCTTTCAATAGAAGCAAATTTGTAAATGATTCTTCAACTTAGATAAACTAATCGCTGTCTTTTTATTCTTTATCCTATCATTTTTCAATAAAGTTAAAGCTCAATAGACCATTTAAAGATCAGAATCTTAGAGCCAGCCCACTACAAGGTGGTCCTACTCAAATTATACCCGCGGTGTGCAAACATTTTAAATGGTTATTCATTTAATGGTAAAAGCAGGCGAGTTATTTGAAAGCATCAACCTGGAAAAGTGTTTTATTTTCTTTCTATCAAAAACGATTTTTAATATGAAATTTACGGCAAAGCAGAAATATCACTTCAAAATAATAATATGGATTCGCAATAATATCTTGTAGTTTTTGGCCTTTGCATGCTACAGACGCTTATTTCTTGGACTAACATGAGTGAGGATCCTCACATTCATATAGCCGTCTAAATGTACTATGATAGAAAACATATTCCAGCTGATACAGATGTGTTGGGATCACGATTTCTTAATTTAAGTGCCTAACAAGGGAAACCCGCACTTACCAATTGCTGCTTCTGCATGTGGGCAGCAGATACACATAAAAATGTCAAAGTGGAACGTTAATGTCACTGCTGCATTTTTAGAGTAGAGATGAAATAGCAGTCATCATTACAACTTTGATCTTTCAATGTGATTTGCAAAGCCAGCGTCAAGTATATCCTTTGTGTTTTCTTTTAAAAACCTTTTTACGCAGCTCATCTCTCCCTCTCAAATATATATATATACTGGCAAAAATCCCGTGCAATGCACGGGATATGAAAAAGATTTAATACCAAAAAAAAAAAAAAAAGAAACAAAATAGAAAGCAAATTAAAAATTGAACAAAACAGTTTTATAAAAAGAATGTGATTATTGAATTTTTTTTTTGGAAGGCAAGTACATGTATAGGGATAAGGCCTCTATAGGCCACCAATTGGGACTCACAACATACTCTGGAAACCCAAAAAGAACTGTACTAAATACAGAATACAAAGTAACCTGGACTGGAAACCAACCAGCCATCCAACAAACCAGCAGCAAGAAGGTTGGACAAAGCAAGCTAAGCAGCAAGAGGCTTGGCCAAGCCAGCAGATCAGCACATCATATCAGCAACAAGTATCATGACCAAGCAAGAACAGGCCCAACCCATCACATTTATGAACCAGATCTTCCAAAATGCACAAGGCCTCCACATTGAGAAATCCATCTTTAATAATGTCACTCAGAATCTACTGGCAGACAAAAAGGGGGCACCAGAATTGCAAAAAGATCAGCGGCAAGAAGGTTGGCCAAAACAAGTACTGACACACCAAACAAGAGAAAAGAAATTGCTGGCAGCCAGAGAAACATGAGATCAGCAACAAAATCATGGCCAAGCAAGAACATGCCCAACCCATCACAGTCAGGAACCAGATCAATACAAAGCAGAACAAAGCAGAGCAAAACAATTCTTCCAAAATGCACAGGCAATTCTTCCAAAATGCAGAGGCAAGCTCCACATTGAGAAGAAACTCCTATTGGAAGTCGTGTGATCCACCTTATAGCTCTTCCAAACAACAGATGTATGAATACCTTCAATAATGTTACTCAGAATCTGCTGGCAGTTATTGGATTGTTGCTGAAAAATGTGCAGATTCCTCTCCTTTCAGAGGTGATAAATGGTGGCAATTAGGCTTAGCTTTATCACATTACCACCTGTGCATTTCCAGATATTTTGAATGCATCAAATGACCTCCTCTGCCCAAGGAAGGGGACACCTAGTATAGCCAGATCTCCTGAGGATACACTTCCAAATGTGATTAGAATATGGGCACATGAGCAAAGGTGTTTGGTGGACTCATTGCAGCTTTACTCATTGTCTTCTGAGCGAGAAAAGCTTGTCTAAAGGCCAGCCAAGCAATAAATCTGAATTTTGGAACAGCACCCTTAAACCACAGAAGACAAGACAAAGCCATCTTGTTGTGATAATTGAATCTTCTTACAATAATTTGTCAAAAAAGGTTAAAACATTTATAGTGATAAATTTTCTCATACCATGTTTAAAGATTACATCTTATATGGATATTTTATATGAGATATAACTTTTTTTTTTCCTAAGAATTAATTTTGTAATATTCATTTCCTAGTTAAATATTTGTAATTTTTTATAAATGAAATCGGATGGTAAATTTTCTCATGAAAAAGAATGATCATATTTCTAATATAAAATTGTAGGGCTATATTTTAAGGAAATGCTTATGCTGTTTGTTGTCGCCAATCTTACCAGTCCAAATAATGAATGATTAAAAAACCTATTGCTCATAACAATTTATCTTGCAAGTGAAAAATATAGTGTTCACAACCCCATGTCTAACAAGGTTGAAGTGATGGTCCAATGTTAGAACATTCCATTTATATTGCGACTC
>JAUPMG010000006.1:8074907-8100709 GCA_031762675.1 Pachysandra terminalis | reverse complement strand
CTTCTCACTGATCCAAACCCGTATCTCAGAGATGCCCTTATTGAGTTGCTATTCAAGGATGGGAAATTCAGGCAAGTGTATATAATTCTGACAGCTTTGTTACACTTTTACTTGTGTTAGCTTGGGATATTACAGAGCACACTTTAGTCAACTGTTTCATGTGATTGAGCCAGTGTTGTAATAGCCGCTCGCCTAAGTAGTCTCCTAGGCAACTAGGCATCTTTTTTCAGATCCAAGGTGGGACTAGCCTAGGCGAGCTACTCGCCTAGGTGACCAGGTGACTACATAGGCGAGGCTTTTTCCCATGTATATTTTTAATTGGATTTCAATACTTGTTTTTTATTCTACATCTTATGTGCTTACTTATATCTTATAAGTTACTAGATATTACTAATATAAATATATTGTTTTATATCATCTGATTTCTTTAACATATCAAGGATCCAGTCCTTGCAATACCTAACATTTCCGAGATCTTTGAAATAGACAGCGATGCTTCTCATGTTAGGATAGATGCAGTCCTTAGTCAAAATGGTTGTTTATTGCCTACTTTAGTGAGAAATGAAATGGGGCCTGCCAATATTAATATATTTACATTATTTATGTATACTAATGTGTTATGAAATATAAAATGATGCTAGTGATTGCTCATAATTAAAATTTGCAGATAACTGAGTGCTTATTATTAAAACTATCTTTGTATGTTACATTTTATATAATTGCTTATTATGAACATAAGTGCTATGAGCTTATTACTCGTTATATAATTCATACTAATATATGAATTATTACTCAAAAAGTAATTTTTTTTATGTTATTACTAATATAATTGTTAATTTATATTAGCTTTATTTTTATTGCTAATATAAATGAGTAGATAATTATATCAGCCTATATTTTTCTAAACTTTATTAACATAGTACTTACTACTAATGAAATATTGGTTTTATGACTTTCTCGACTATATTTTATTTTTATATATAGTTATATAAATTTGCCCCCAAGTGAGTGCCTAATCACCTAGGCAACGAGCAGAGCTAACTCTTGGGCTTACCAAGTGTTTTGAGAACTATGGATTGAACCATTCTAAATACAACAAAAACAAAAAAAATACCTTAATCCAATTAGGTGGGGTGGGGTCAGCAATGTGAATCATGTTCCTTCATCCTAATTTGTCAAAAATCATACCTTCAATCAGATTATGAGCATCCAAATTCTTTCAGACTAACTTCATCCAGGTTCTTTTTGATCATCCTCTTGTTCTCTTAGATTCTTCAATGAGTACCCCTCACACCTTGATGCAGGACAGCGTGGTTCTTCAGGTATAAGCTTGAATAATAAATAATAGAAAAAAAAAAAAGAGAATAGAAGGATAATCGGAATCAGAATCTCACCAATCTGAAGCAAGGGTTGATAAAGGAATTTCATCAATATCAAAGAAATAAGAGGAATCACACCTCAGCACACATAATGTGCGAAATTCTATTCAATTTTCGTCATATAGGCGTATTCTAAATCCTAATTAGTTTAAAAGAGTCTTAATCTAACACATATTCTTGAATAGTCCTAAAAACACTAAAATACATCCAAAATGGCTTCTATAAACACATTATATTAATTTTCCTTTTCTTCATTACATCTACTTACTCTAACATCTTCCCTATCAAAGGCCCTACATTCCAAGTAACTAGGCAAATCCTAGTTTCTTGGACTAGCTTGTTTACTCTTGTCCATCCAGTTCGACACGGGAACCTTTTCCTATCTAGAATTGCAACCAAGCATTGTTGCAACGCGTTATACGGAGGATGCCCTGGCTAACCCTTGCTCAATTATCACTGCAACTGGGTTCTGTTGCAGCACATATTGAACTATTATGCATAATATGTTTTTAAATTTTTCGAAGGGCAATGAAATTTCCTTATCTTGATTTTTTTCTGTATACTTTTTGTGTAAAATATTGCAAAAAGGCTTAATTTTTCTCGATAATTCTATTCTATAGGGTGAGAACTTCATCTCGAAATCGAAATCTATCACCATTCTAAATAATGTTACCCTTTTCCTTGGAACAGGTGGAATAGGCTTGAAAACTTACTTCTTCAGGGAAGTAAAGATAGAGATTTCTCTGCTAAAGATGCACTACAACCTGTTTTAAAGCTATTATTGGGTCCAGAGGGTGAAGAGCCAAGGACTTTGGTCATTAAGGAGGCAGTTCGTGTTAATGAAGCTATCATTCTTGGCACAGTGATTGATACATACAATTCTATTCCGAATCTTATGAGGACTCTTATTTCTAATGGCAACACAGCTGGAGCTCTCGTACTGAGTGTTAGTGAACAGGAAAAAATGCTGGTACTCCGAGAACAAGTGTTTAGAATATGGGAGCTTCCTCAATCCTCACAGAATTTTGACCCTGCTCTTTTGCAGCCTATTTTACAGGTAAGGATCATATTCTGAGATATCTTCTCTACTTTCTTACTTCCAGATAGGTACAAAAGGCATCTAGATACTCTTCTTGATTGCTTCGTATCTGATAATAAGGACTATGTCTATAATTAAAGGTAATGAATTTTGAAGATTATCCTTTTCTATTTTCAGAAAAGGGTTGTTTTAAAAGAATAATTGTTTTACTATAATAGACTTTTTTTTTCCTTTCGTTTTTTTTTTCTATTGATTTGGAACTCTTTGAGTACACGGTTCATTGTGTGTGTGTTTTTTTTTTTCTAGGACAGAAGAGGTAGGTCTCACTATATTTTCTCTTTTTGTTCTTAATAAAACTGTCTATTAGTATCCGAGAACTTTTAGGGAACTTTATGGGCCCGTATAAAATCATATATCTAAAATACATTTTCAAATAATTCTCAGGCTAATTGTATGGTAGTTATATAAACATTAAAAGGGTATTTTAGTAAAGAAAATGATATATAAACGTTTTAATAAAATTTGAAACAAAGATATGTATAAAATGACCTTTTAAAATAGTTCTCAGCCTAATTGCATGGTAGTTATATAAACATTAAAAGGGTATTTTAGTAAAGAAAATGATACATAAAAATTTTAATAAAATTTGAAACAAAGATATGTAAAAAATGACCTTAAAATCTCCAACTAATATGATGAGGCTAAATATCAAAATATATAAAATATACACTTGCTTAAAAATTGCTTAGACTTTTGCAAATACTTTGATTTTCCAATACAAAGTGAATTTCAAAAGTTTCATGCCATCTGTTCTTATGGCCCACTATTATCGATGCAATATTTTATTGCTTATGAGACCTTATATGATATGAAGATCTTGATTTCAATACTTAGAAGAAAAAAAAAAAAAAGAAAAAGAGTCCATTTCTTAAGAAATTCTTGTCCAACAGTGAGGCTAGAATGAGAAAGGAGATGTAGAGGGGGAGAGAGAGAGAGGGGCATCTATGGTCTCATAAAAGTTTGGGAGGAAGTAATGTCCCCATACAGTCGGGGGCATCAGCATTCCACATGCATATACATAAACAGGTACACATATTGGCGAGGCACCAGAGAAAGAACTTTGGTGAAACAAATGTGGCTTCCACATGACCGGCTTCTGAATTTCATCCTCTAGCACATTTTCCACATGGCAAAAAGTATTTCCTAAATCAACCATCTTTAGAAAATTTAAAAATATGTTAAAAATTTGACTATTCCATGTGGTCTATCTGAAGAGTCCCTTGACAAGTGAATGATCTGGATTGGCCACATCAACACTCTGTGGGCATGGGTTAAAATATTGTATCGATGTAGTATATCGATCGGTCCAAAACAGATACGTATCAGTTACACATGGATATGCTATAAAAATCATCGACATAGTGGATATGCTATAAAAATCATCGACATAGTGGATATGCATGGAAAATGGTGTATGCTTAAAACATGATTCATTTAGATGTAAAAATATGATAAATTAATATGTTTTTCATATGATGTACCTATACACAATATATATTAACGTGGAAACAAAGCGGTATGCACGCAAGCACATGGAACTTTTATGTTCTAATATGAGACCTTTGAGAGTGTTGAGCTTGATTGCTGTCCTTATACTGGTTCTTTGTAATGATGTCATGCTGTGATCAGGCCCTTCAAGAACCTGAAACACGCAGTTTTGGGGGGCGTGTTATTGGAGGGATCACTCAGCGTCTTGCGGCTCGCCTACTACAACAAGTTCTCCGAGCCCCTACGACAACAAGCCCTATTTCATAACTATTGTAAACTAACTTTGTTTTATTTTTTTTTTACGTCTCTTTCAATAGAGGCAAATGTGTAAACGATTCTTCAACTTGGATAAACTAATCCCAACAGTTTACAATAAAGTTAAAGCTCAATAAACCATTTAATGATCAGTATCTTAGACCCGTAGTGAGCTAACATTTTAAATGGTTATTCATTTAATGGTCAAAGCAGGCGAATTATTTTGAAGGATCAACCCGGAAAAGTGTTTCATTTTCTTTCTATCAGAAACGATTTTTAATATGAAATTTACGGAAATATCACTTTAAATAATAATATGGATTCACAAAAATAACTTGCAGTCTTTGGCCTTTGCATGTTACAGACGCTTATTTCTTGGACTAGCACGAGTGAGGATCCCCACATTCATAGAGCAGACTAGATGTGCTGTGATAGAAAACATATGCCAGCTGATACATTGGGATCATGATTTCTTAATTTAAGTGCCTAACCCGGGCTCAGTCTGCCAATAGCTTCTTCTACACGTAAGTAGCTGATACGCATAATAATGTCAAGAGTGGAGCGTCAATGTCACTGCTGCATTTTTAGAGTAGAGAGGAAATAATAGTCATCAATACTTTTTTTTTTTTTTTGGTTTCCCAAGGTATCCCCAGGCTTCGCCCAAGACTATTTGTCCGAGGTATGGTCAAGCGCCGAAGCAGGGACCTCACCCAACAAGGTTTGCTGCATCCACAAGGACTCGATACCGAGACCACTTGCTTAAGCGACCCCAGCTCCTTCCACTCGGGCCAACCTTTGTTGGTAATAGTCATCATTACACCTTTCGTCTTTCAATGTGTTTTCCAAAGCCAGCGTCAAGTATATCCCTCGTGTTTTCTTTTAAAATCTTTTTTACGCAGCGTCAAGACCAAGGCGGTTTCCCTTTAACTAATCAAACCTGTCAACTGCCTCTTGGATTTAACAGTTTAAAAGAACAACAGTTTTTTTTCTTTCCTTTCTCTTGAACCCAGTCCGCCTCACATAGGATAAACCGATAAAAAAAATTGCTGTCATTCATACTCGTACCCCTCGATAAAAACAAATAAATAAAAAAATAGCTTCGAGAATACATCTACATAATAACTACCAAAAGCACCGTCAGATGCTAGAATCAAACATGATTACTCCTTGTGACCAATTATCTAATAGCAAGTCCAGGACCAACTAAGAAAAAATCCGCAATAGCTTCTACACATGACTTGTAGCATTTCTACTCCGCGGCCACATGCAAACAGAAGGATACGAGCGAATCCTTTTCATCAAGCTTCAAAAGATGCATAAAATTGCTAATTCACATTAGATAATCAATTGTTGGCTACAGCAGGCAGCTAGCATGCTCATGCTGGCACCTCAACCTTTTGCAATTACAGATTTATGAACAAAGATGATAACAGTTGCACCTTGTTAACAGCTATACATTGTTTCGCATCAAGGCATTACTAAATTCCTCGGTACTTTTCTGCTCTTGTCTGCTAATATAAGATATGCCTTTACTAGCTCCTCCTTCACCATGAAAAGGATCGAGGCTGCAAAAACGCTCTGTACTATCTTTGTGCTCATCCCTTTGTAAAAGCCAGGAAATCCTTCATAACGGATCATCTTAACTATAGCATCCAGAGTACCTGCATTGCACAAATCTCAATTATCATATTGCCACATATGAGATAAGTCCATCTACAGTCCTTCAAGAGAATCTAAGAATGATGAGTGTTCCTTTCACTGTTGAATCAATTCAAAAGAAAAAATAACAGTAAGTTTTTCAACTCCAAAGAGAAATGAATAGACAGAATCTGCAAAAGATGGATGCAGAGAACAATCAGCAAAGACTGCAATCCATGAAGATGGCAGTGGAGACAGGTAGGAGGCATTGGCAATTGCTCGAGGAAGCGGAACAAACTACCCTTTTCTCACTAAGCAGGGAAAGGAGAACGGAGAATGCAATGCAGCACTGCAAGAATGTGGACCTACCTGTGAGCTTGTGCGTAATCAGCCAATACATACACACACACACAAACAAAAAGAAAAAGAAAAAGAAAAAAGGTCAACCAGGAATAGATAAGCTGGTTCTATGATGTATGGAGCGAGAAGTATGCCAAAATAATAAATTGGAGAAAGAAAATCTTTCCGAGCCAAAATTTTTGTTTGACTTCAGTATCAATTTTTCTACACATTGGATAGCTTAGAAGATGCTTATCTAGGCATGACAATTGGCAGTTATGTTTTAGACTTCAACAGCATTGATCGATAAATTGAGGGCAACAATTGGACAGATGTTTCACATAGTTTTGCACCAGTAAAACCAAGTCGGTTGACTAAAGAGTGACTCAATAAGTCATCAAATTGACAGAGCAAATCAAAACTGGGTTGAACCAGTTCAGACCAAAATACTTGATCAATGGGTCTTCTAAGGCTCCACGCTTTCCCGTGATCTCTTGGGTCGCCTTTACACATTTTTCGACTCTACTCTCTTAGTAAAAACAGATAGCGGCATGTTGATCAGAAACCTCAATGTCATAAAACTTTGTTTTGCATAGACAACAACAAAAGGAACACTGACAACATGTATGGTTTTAGATTGCCCTAAACTAGCAAAGTTGTTTTTTGAAATTTCACTTTCTGAAAGGCATTGAAATTCCCCTCAAGCCAATATTTTCTCATTCTTGAATTTTTGTGTAGGTCTTTTTTTTCATGCTGACAATAATAATTCAGTTACTATAGTTTCTTGCTCTCTCTCGCTCTGTTAAAGGGTGGGCCTTGGCCATCACTGGTGCCATGTACCATCAACCCACCTTAAGGAGGATACTATTACTAAACATGAAAACCCTTGACAACCCTCTGGAAAGCCAAGACCCGCCCCGAGTCTATTTAGGGAGTACAGTCTTAAGTTATATAATGAGCACAAGGGCGGGCCATGTACCACTAACCCTCCTTAAGGAGGATATTAAGCATTTACTAAAAGTTAGGGCAAGAGGAACCATCACCTCTGTTAGGGCAAAAATCCTACTAGAGTTTTTTGGAGTTCCAAGAAGAATTTTGTGAGCCGTCTGAAGCCTGAACTAAAAGTTCGTGGTAGCATCCTCTACTGACCTGATCTAGCTCAACGTACTAAAGCAATACGAGCCCCATGTCACATATCCCTTTGCTTGCAGCTCGAAAAGTCTTCATGACTTGGCCACAGTTGGCCAAAGTTTATCCTGCTGGGCTGAGCCGCATAGCAATCATTGCACAAATCAGGGCCATATGTGCATGCAAAAGGTTGGCCCATGATACGCCATATTCCATGATATCAGGGAACTATAGTCATCTTTGCTTTAATAAATGATAAGCACTTTCAGCATCCTTTCCCCATTGGAATGCTCCTATGGAGCAAATGTTGGATAACACAGAAGAAAAATAATCATGGGATAACTGAGATAAGAATGTTATGGTAGATGTGCAAAGCGACTAGGAAAGATAAGGTAATGGTGGACAAACATTTCGTAGTGTCCATGAGTATCCTCAATAGGATATATAATAAAGTAGGGTATGATGGTTTGAACGTGTAAAACGGATTCTTAAGGAGGCAACTATGAGCGGTTTGGATGTCAAACTAGCTCATACATTTGCCATTGTACCTAGGAGAAATCATCTTGGCATAAACTTTTATCAAGTGAGAGCGGGGGTGGACTTGAATTTTTGATGAAACTTAAAGATTCACTAAAAGATAAATAAATACACAAATAACTCAAAATAAAACAATAAACCTTTTATACATGATAAGGAACACACATTTAAGGCACTAAGATATATGTTGTCAGTATGAACTGACATGCAAACTATCATCCACATGGCCAAAATACTTTAAATGTCATAAAAACAACAAACAAAAATGGAGCATCCAAATGCATACTACAAATATGAGCTCATAAATGACAAATCATAACCACAAACAATACTGAGCCAGCTCAAAGTCATCATCCCCAGGGCAAGCATAGTAAAGCTGCTCCACATAGTTACAAACTTACAATACTATGCATATGTCATGATGTGATGCAATGCAACCCATACATGTACCCATCCACATACCCTATAAAACTCATCACCAATGATCATCAATACCCCATGGATAATTATTTTGGGATAATGAGTGATTGTAGTAACCTCCATTGTTAAACTCTTACGATTCGATTCGATTTTACGCTAGATCGATTCAAATCAGTGAAAAAATCGGTTTATGTTTGAATCTTACGATCTTTATACTGAATCTTACGATTTACGATTTAATCCTACGATTCAAATGCATGCTCATGAATATCGGTTCTCTAGCAAGATTCCTGTCCAATCACAACATAATAATAAAAACAGGGCATAATTATAATTTCATTGCATCTTCCTAATACATTATAATTTTACAGTTTATTAATCTTTTATTTTCATATTTTTAATACTTATTTGGAAATTGATTTCATAGGGACCATTTTAACTTCTATAACTATATTTTATCTTATGCTTTATTATACTTTTTAAATTTTCAGATTTGTTTTTGTATTTTTTCAAATATTTTATAATTTTAGTAATTAAAAGTGATTATACAATTAATTAATGGTTAGTCAATTGGGAGAATGATTGGCTAAATAATAACTTATTTTTGGAATATATACAAAAGATTATCCATAACAACAACAACAAACTGCCTTATCCCAACTACTTGGGGTCAGCAGGTTATCCATTAAAGATAGATATACTAAAATCCCTACAATTTTACATATTTTCACTTATTCTGATCATATAAAAATTAATGAACAAAAGAAAATAATGAAACCCATCTATAGATCAGGTTACAAAGAAATAATGAAACCCATCCATAGATCAGGCTTCATTCTATTAAATATAAACTATAATAGAAAAATTCATTAAGATTTAAGGGATGAAACTGGAAAAAAAAAATGTTTCCTAAAGTTTTGGTTTCATCCCTGTCAGATTCAATATAACCATGTTAATGCATGTACATGGATGCATCAAATAGCTGCATCAACGTGTATTTTCTGTCTAAATAAACTAAATCCAAGCAAAAAGAAAATGGATAAAAACAAAGAAAAATAAAGTTTAAAGCATACCTTGTTAAAATTTACATTTTAGATGATTGAATCTTAAAAAATTTTGTTTTTTCTAATGATAATCTTCAAATGGAATTGTTAGATTTGGGTTAGCAAAAGATTGGAAAACAAAAATTGAAGCCGGTATAGGTTTATGTATTTTTCGTAGGAGCATCCATGTTTTTGAACAAAAAAGGGATACTTTCTACTGAAATTTTAAAATGTCAAAAGTGTCCATAGCTTTTATACTGTATGTTTTCAATTTATCAGAGATATATGGAAAACAGTAAATACCCCTGGAGATATTATCTCCAAGGGCACAGAGCAATTTTTTCAGTGATATTACGGAGGGATGATGGTACATGGCCCCAGTGGGTAGTCGGTCAGAAAAAATTTGAATCCAAACTCAATTGTGGTCTGGAAAGAACCTTATTGGAGTCGGTCAGAAATAATTTGAAGAAATATAGTCTGATTTAAAATATGGTTTTTGATAGATTGGGGATACAAAATAGGATCCATGTTGCCCTAAATAGGTTGAAAGATATGGGACTTGGAGAACTTTGTATTAACAAGCAGACATAAAAAAAAAGCTGTCTAATATACCTGCAATGTCAATACTGTGGTCTCCTAGACCAAAGTATGATGGATTGTGAATGGTTTGGGTTATCATATTTTTCTAAATTTTGTGTGCATTTTTTCATGTTTATCTTGATATATAGAGAAAGTCTATTAAAAAAAATAAACCTTGATTGAACCTGTTTACCCTATGCATAAACTCTACTCGTGGTAAAACTTCATGTGTTCAATTTGAATCTTACAAATCTACGATTTGAATCCAGACTCGGTTCAAATGCCACCGTTATGATTTCACAATGCAATTCAATTTTCAAAACCTTGTTATGATGGATAATTTAGTAGAGTAAGGAAAATATACTATACAGGCAAGAAAGTTTCCTGTGAATATGGTATTATCTCACTGAAATATTTGCAAAAGTTGTACTCCGCACCCAAACAAGCTAAAACACTTGAGAAATATTAAGGCTGCTGACTAGCATCTTGTAAATTTTCCACAACCAAGGGTGAATTCTAAGAATTCTTCATGGGATAATCAAAAACTTGCAAATGTGTTGCTTTAGATAATCAAATCATAAAGATGATAGCAACAAAAACTATAACAAGTAAGAACAACAAGATCTTGATAATAATTAAAACAAAATAATATTAGTTTCATTATTGATATCAATATCAATGATGCAAATTATGATAATAATCAAATCAAATTTTTGAAACAAAAAATCAAACCTGTGTATCTTAATGCAAAGTTCCCACCAATCTCTTGCTTTGCTTGAAGCCTTGACTGCATTCAGATTCAGGCAGAAACTTCAGAAAAGTATAAAGCTGACCTTGAATAATAGTATCATAAAAGATCCATTAAAGGGTAGGCACCTGCACTTTGTGAACATGGCATGCCTATTATTGACTAGATTTTGAAGAACACACTTGGTTCCACAATTTATAAATGATATTTCCAGAACAACAATAACAAAATGCAACATGAATCCCGTTCCACCATCCCAATTTATCAGAAACTATTGGTCAAATTATATGTTTTTGAATATTTTTGGCCCACTCCATTTTGGTCTTCATCTCGTATTTTAAGATCCTGTAATATGCAAACCAAGGTTTTAAATGTCAGCGACATGTCACCATTTTGGACCCTGGCAACACAAATTTAAGGGGAAATCGAGCTATGTCGATTTTCCTTGATGTCGGTGACATGTCGAGTGACATGGGTGACATGTCGACGATGTCATCGACATGGGGAAAAAATTTCAATTTTTTTTTATTTTTCCCCATGTCTCTTGACATGGGCGACATATCAGCGACATGTGACGACATGGGGGAAAATTTCAAATTTTGTTTTTGAAACTTTGGTTTTCCAAGGTTTCCCTTTTTGCCCCATGTCGCCAACATGTCGACTGAGCCACCTGGCGACATGCCAGGCGACATCGACATTACGAACCTTGATGCAAACCCAACCAAACCCCACCCCCTAACCCCCGCACCTTCTCCTAGGACACAAATTAATCAACTTCGATGCACTAGAGAGTAGGCCTCTGCATTTTGTAAACATATAATGCCTATTATCGAATAGTATTTCGAAGAATCAACTTGATTCCACAATTTATAAATAATACTTTTCACAAGAATTACAAAATGCTTTATCCCAACTAGTTGGCATTGGCAACACGAATCCTGTTCCACCATCCCAATTTGTCAGAAACCGTATCTTCGGTCAAATCATGTGCTTTGAATTGTTTTTGGCCGACTCCATCCAGGTCCATTTTGGTCTTCCTCTTGCCCTTTTAGATCCTTTAATATGCACCCCCGCACTTCTCAGATCTCACTTCTTCTGAAATTATGGTTTAGTCTCTAGCTTAATCAATAATCATCTCGACAACTTCTCTAAAACCTTATACTTGATTCTGAATTCACTTGTAGTTGTAGTCTGGGCTGTAAATGAGCCAAACCAAGCTTTGCTCTACTCGGCTCAGGCCCATTAAAATATTTTGGGCTCAGGCTCAGCTCACAAAAGCTCGGCACGCAAAAAAGCTCAGCTTGATCCAAATGCAATAATATTATAGTTGATGATTTATAATTATAAATAATATAATAAAATAAAATAACAAGTATTTTAATATTAATATATAGTATACGATATAGGAATATGAATGTATAATACCATATACAAACTGAGCCGAGCCTACCCAAACTCGGCTCAAGATGGATAAGATAATGCGGTTTTTTCCGGGTTCAAGCTCAGGTCACTAGCCTAAATATAGAGCTCAAGCTCGGCTCATGCAAGCCGGGCCCAAGCCCAAGCTAAGCTTGGCTCGTTGGCAGCATCAGTTGTAGCTATTGTTAGAATCATGAAGTCCTTCCTACAGGATCAGAATTTGCTCTGATAGATTCGCACACATTTATGTATTTATATATTATGTCTAGTGAACATGCCCAAATGTAAATTTTATGTGTTTATTTTATTGCATACTGGATATTATAGAAACCACTCAGCACACTACTATGATTTTATCTTTTCCCTTGCCAAAATTTCAACAACACATTTGGCTTTCATTGCAAAGTCATCATCTAGGTGGAAGAGTGGTTTGCCATTTTCCAAGGTGATACGGATTGGAAAATCTCATACCAAGATATGTAATGAGGATGGCGTCACAGCAAGATCCTTTTTATCCTTAAAAATATGAAGTTTTTGCAGCTTCTTTGCAAATATATATAGCCGCATCAGGAGTTGCCAACACGACACTTGTGTCTGTGTCTACAAATCATAGGCAAAGACTTTTTAACAACAAAGCCAAATCTTACAAGATCGCCACCCCTACATCATATTCAAGACTCTTCATATGTCAAACAACTCTCGGATAAGGTTGTGATAACCCATGTGAGTGACCAAGATCAAAACCATGCTTGACACCAACTTAAGGCAACAAAGACATTACAAGCATACATTGCTAAGTTTAAGCATCAAATCATATTTTTTTCTACCCGATATGAACTGAACCATCATATATGGCCAATATGTTTCAACATGTCATAGAAGTCCTATGTATTCAAACACCCACCCACCCCACCATACACACGCACATATTTTTTTTCCTCTTTCCAAAACACTCTTTTCAAATCTTCCACTCAAGCCAAGGACTCCAATGCCGCACATAAAAATGACCAATTTAAAAGGGGTTTTGGATTGAAAACTATAATGGCGAAGCCTTCAATCAGATTAAAGATGCTCTTCCCTAAATTTTTCTAGTAAAGTTTCATTTGTTCTAACAGAAAAATAATCAATCACTCTAATAGTATGATAGAGTAAGACCTGGGTTTTTTAGCACATCCAATGAGCTTCACGGAAAAATAAAATTTAACATATATTGATTTTTTTTCATAAAAATGAAAATAAAATGTTTTTTTCTGATCAAATGCATATTGATCTACTTAGACTAGTTGTGATTTTTTGATAAATTATTTTCCATATTGTAGAAAAATAAAGATTCTAAGACCTAGTTGTCATGAGAATAGTTACTCAGGTCTTTAATTAGTTTTTGGGTTTCTTATGTATGGATGTCATGAATTAGTTGTATCAAATTTTTTTTTTTTAGATATCGAATGAAATTCAGCCAATATGCTTTTGAGCTTTTTCGGGAACTTCTAGATTATTAGGGCATTTAATGTCATTGAAGTTGACTCAATTCTTCAATAATGTCCAGTTAAGGAACAATTGTTTTAAGAATACAGAGATCAACTGCTTGAGGAAGATTGAATATTTTCATTATGTATAAACATCGAAATGGAAAGACACATCATTGTGTAAAACTCGTGGATGCTATAAACTTTTAATGAAGTCAAGATTTATTGAGAAAGTATGTTTGGAGAAATATATAAAAATTCAAGAATGAGTTCTCTCCAACCCATGGGAGTCCAATGTACCCATCTGTTCAGAGATATAGCTTGTGTATCCATTTTGAGTGATCGTCAGTTCCTTTGATCTCTTTAAGAATTAAAACCTACAATGACTATTCCTTTCATTTTCTTGAGATAATGTTTTGGGTCTCGAGAAGTTGCCTAAAATTTAGTAACAAACTAGTGATAATTTTAAGGGTTATTTTTGTCACTTCCAGATTTTTATTTAAATATATTTAAATGGAGAGCTAGATTAGTTACTTGGGGTCAGAACTTAGATTTTAGGGTTTCTTTTCCTATAGATAGATGTTACCAAAGATATATAAGGAATTTTTCTTAACTACTGAAGGAAATTCATCCTATGAGCTTTTGATTTTCTTACAAGGACTTCTGGCTTGCTTGGATTGGCACCCTGCAAGAGATTTTCCCTGCGTTTCCCCTTCAACAAACCTAGGCTTTAGTGACAAACAAAATATTATACCGACCATGTTCTGACCACATAACAAGCGTTGGATTTCTCACTGCAACAATTATACAAGCCAACACCGATACTTAAACAATGACTCCAGGGTTTAGGACTTTGGCATGAGAAGTAAACTTTCAGGAGAGAGAGAAAAGAAATTCACAATTTTTAAAAAAGAAAGGCGCAGTGTCTACATGGTTAAGGAAATCAATCTATCCCCCAAGCGTGTCTACATGTGTTGGAAATGGTTTAGAATACAAATTGGCTACTAGAAACCACTTCTCATATAATTCATGTTAGCATCCAGTTATCATTTCATGTTTCTTATATGTGTGTGTGCAAAAAGTCAAGTAACCTTATTTTTGCCACATTTTGAAAAAGTCAAATAATATGTTTGAAAGTTTTATAAAACGCTAAAGCATATCCAATTATATTTGTCAAGCTGAAAAAAATCTGTGTACCTGATATACAACTACAGCAACAAACAGGACCAAAGAGTAATGTTTGCCTCAACAAACTAGTCAATGAGTTGCAAGAAGTTACTTTTACCTTGACAACTAACAATGGATAAGTTGTGACAGTTGCCCCCAATTTTGCTACGGCTCCCAATAAGAAAACCTGCTCATGCAACAGACAAAATTATAATGAAAGTAACGAAGTTTTAAGCAGTCCCAATAATCATGAAAATTGTAGCTATTGAGTTTTTTTAGGTCCCTATAATCAACATTTGGCTTTGACTTTGGCCTAAAGTGTTTAAAATTGGCAGAAATTACAAGTACGGCACCATATTTTTTAAAAAGTAATAACATGTCTGCCCTCAAACAAAAAAGGAATTTCTTTGTAACTTACAAGTATGTGACAACGAGATGGGTGTATCATGTATGTATAAGTTTGCCACCACATTTGAGTTTGTCCTAATTTTACACAATTGTAGTAAACCAAACAGTTGTTTTCCATGAAAAAATTTACTTAATCAAAGCCAAACACTACCCAAGTGAAGGACTGTCGATGGAGAAGCTTGCTAGGCTTGCCCTGACCGAGGCATGAGCTCAATTATAAGGCTTGCAAGATGAGTCTGCGCCAAAGTCAAGCCCATCTAATAAAGGGCCAAAGCCAAGCCAATGCAATCTGCTCAGCTAAATCATTCGAAACCCTTAAAGGAAAGCTTTCCTTCTATCTTCGCTTTGACTCTCAACAAAGAGACTAGGGTGGCAGAAGTGATCAAAAGGGATGGGAGTGATGTTAATTGGGATTTATCTCTTAGAAGAAATCTCATGGATTGGGAGATTGATTCGATGGGAGAGTTGCTCCAAGTAGTGCAAGGGGCTAACTTGAGTCATGGCGAAGATAAGAGAAGATGGAGATGGGAAAAATCTGGTATCTTTTCAGTCAAATTGCTCTTCCATAATCTAAAGCAGCAGAAAAATGGCATCATCAAGTTGGAGCTCATCTGGAAGGCGGGTCTGCCATCCAAAGTGGCCTTTCTAGTTTGGATGGGCTGCCTTAATAAAGCCCACACAATTGATCATTTGCAGTTGCAGTCAAGGGATTGGCCTATGGCGAACAGATGTAACATGTGCACGATGGAGGCTGAAACTGTTAATCATCTCTTTATTCATTGTGAGGTAGTTCAAAGCTGTTGGAATGCTGTTTTCTCCAAATTGGATATTGCTTAGGCTCATCCTAGAAGTTTGTATGATCTTATGCATGCTTGGGGACACAAGAGAAGAAATTCAAGACGAAATATTCTGTGGAATCTGATTCCGGGGGCAATCATGTGGACACTTTGGAAGGAACGCAACATCAGATCTTTTGAGAGTAAAGAAAACCCCCGAAGGCAGTTGTGGGGAAGGTTTTTTAGACACTGCTTTTTTGGGCGTCGAATCAGTTTGACTTCAGTAAGGTGTCTTTCTGGGATTTCGCTGACGGGAACAGGATGTTGTGACAATTGCTTTAAGCTTTTTATTATCTAATCTTCTTTTCTTCTTCTTCTTTCTTCTTTCTTCTTTTCTTGCTTCCCGGGATGTGGTCTAGTACACACCTGGTGTACTTTTCCCCCCCCCCCCCCCCCCTTTTTTGTACTTCGCTTCTTTTTCAATTTAATATCTATCCATCCTTACCGATCCAAAAAAAAAAAAAAATCATACATCATATTAATCAGTCATAACTACTGTTTAGATTAGCATAAGATGTCAAAAATTATTAAAAGCACCCATTTGTTACTGGTTAGACAGAAGTAAATGAACTGACGAACACTTGTGCACCATTTCTGAGGCAAGCAAATGCGAACCTATGCACAAGTTCATTAAACTAAGCGAGCCTGAGCCAAGTCTGATCCTAGGGGATGCAATCATGTAAGTAATGAGCCTAAGTCAAAGCCTGAAGTCATAAGCCTGAGCCAACTTGACAAGGATCAACTTGGTTTGGCTCATTTGCAAATGCGTTTTGCAGTAACTCATTAAAAAGTAAAGGATAAAAAGTAGAACACTTTATAATCCCTCCTCTTAAGGAGTGTTTTACCTCCAAAGCAGTTACATCTTTTGAATCTAGCTTGTTAACAGCACGTTTTGCCCTTAAATGCTTTAACGAGCTCTCATAAATCATAAACTGAATTGATGGATTGCAAACCTGGCCAAAAGTATTTGCAAGATTCTAGTAATTGTTCTACAAAATTCCAAGTTAATCCCACTGTCAGAAAGATACCAACCATGATGAGTGTTGGGATAATGCCTTTCCAGAATCCTGTAATTCCTGCTTCATGATAAATCTCTCGTGCCTACCAATAACACGAAAATATGAAACAAACACAAGTAATGCTAGCAGAGAGTAAGAAGCCAGGGAAACTGAACAAAACAAAACACTATATCGTCCCAATGATCTTAAAATAGATTGGACTAACATAATGCACATAAACTCAATGCCTACACCCATAAAGGCATTCCACTTAAAACAACTGAGATACTGAAATGAAATGAGGATTCAAGGCAGGTTTTCCACTTTATGGATTATTACTTTCAGCAGCAGCCACTCATCACATGCATAGAAAAACTACATTACAAAGCTTGCCAATATGAGCATAATATATTTTACTGCAGAGATCCATCTTTCTAACTCTTCAAAGCCATATTCAATGAAGCGCATTTTCATGATCTTTAGTTTACTGACACCTGACCCTCCAACATTTAATTCAGACACCTTCCAAATAACCAAAATACGTCTCCTCCTTTACACTGTTGTTGTTTCAAAGAAATTCTTCTAGATTTCCTCGATAAAAATTATGACCAAAGTAGGGATATTGGAAAGAGATGGAAAAAGGTGGTCTGATGAAGATTATGCTCAGTTGAAAAATAACTGCTAAACAATAAATAAATACTATTTATTGTTTAATAAATAACTATTAAGCAATAAATATATATTATAAATGTTTAAGAAATAGAGAATTCCTCAACATACAAATATAAAAGAATCATGGAGTCTTGTTTCTACTTTCCATGTGGAAATTTTTTTTGTTCTGTTTTCATTTATAAAATTACTTTTCATAAATTCAAAGATTTCTATTTTTAATCTCCGCACCAAAACATTACAAGATATACCAAATTCTTAAGTTTTGATATCCTATTGGGGTCCCAACAAGTACCGGGTATTTATTGAGTTGATTCTGGTTCTATGGATCTCAGATTTGGACCCAAAACCGATGAGAACCAAAACCGATGTCTTATGTAGGGTATGATTTCATTCTACCCTATGATGCCCCTTCTCAATATCCAATTTACACACCATTCCAGGCTCCCCCAGTCTCATCCTTTCTTCAGCACATTAGTTTGCAATAAGTGCATTGTCCATAATATGTCTCCCCTTAATGAATCGACTATAATCTTGGGACACCACGGATGGAAACACTCCTTTTAGTCGAATAAACAATGTTCTTGCGATGATTTAATAAACACTCATAGTCAAGCTTATTGGTCAAAAGCTCCAGATGTCCGAGTGCGTTAGGAACCTTGTTAGTGATTCCACTAGCATGAAACTCCATTAACACATCCATAAGATCATCCCCAGTCACCTCCTAACAATTATGATAAAAGGTTATAAGTAAACCCATCTGGACCAGGGGCTTTATCCCTATCTATCTCCCGAACCACTTTCTTAACCTCCTCTTCCTCAAAACCTATTTGCAACCATCCCCATCAATCCTAGGCCCAATCCAAATATTTTATACTAAAGTATAAATCCTATTCAGATTTATACAACGGCGAATAGAAAAGGTACGAAGAATGTTCAATCCCTTTTTTTATCAATAACCAAGAATTTTATTGCAAGAGAAGAAAAGAAAATGTGATGTGAAAAAGAAAAAGAATAGAAGGGAAAAAACCCCAAAATGGGGATGCCAAAGAGACCAGAACGCAATCGAAAAAACTACAAATAGAGAGAGCTGATGCATAATCAAAAGCATCGAGGCAAACCCACTAATCTCCACAACTCAATGAAATCCACTGTTACCACAAAACCCCAAGCTCCCAAAATCTTGTAATATCTGACCTTGACAAATCAGTGAACTCGGGAAGGATAGCTGCCCATGAAGATGCTAAGCTCGCAATAGAGTCGATAAGCGCCCCCAAACTAATGCCTTTGTTCTAAAAAATTCTGCTGTTTCTCTCTCCCCAAATACCCCAAAGCACAACAAAAACCACGATTTTAAACAAAATCTGCCCCTGTTTCCCAAGGGATGGGAACCACCACTGATCAAGCATATCCCGGACAGAGGAAGGACCCACCCAATCCACACTAACCACTCTCAGTAGATAGCTCCAAATCTGCCTAGTCCAACTGCATCCCACAAAGAGGTGATCCACAAACTACCCACACCTCAAACACAAATGTCAAACCTGGGGAGAAAGAGCCATAAAAGGCCTCCTCCTTTGAACCATGTCAATAGTCTTAATGCGATTCAAGAAGATGGCCCAAGCAAAAGCTTTAACTTTGGAAAGGACCTGGCCTCCCAAAGCAACGAGGTAGAGAAAAGAAGGGACTCGACTCGAGACCGAAACTCAAAATAGACCGAAAAGATTTTATACTGAAACTACCACACAACTTCCAAGATCCAAACCCTAGAGTCTAACAGTCTATCATCGATGATTACATTATTAAGGAGTGCAAACAAAGACGTCATTTCATCAATGCCAACCAATCTAGGGTCACGTAAAAGGGGAAGATTCCAGGAAAGGCCCGATACTGACCATCTAAGGATATCAGAGACGAAAGATTCTTTGTTGACGGCTAATCGAAAGGTCCTGGGAGTCTAGAGGCGAAAGTAGACTCCCCCCACCAGAGATCCAACCAGAAACGAATAGATGAACCAGACCCAATAGAAAACCTCACATACTTCCAAAAGATATGAAAAAGTCCAGAAATAACCTTCCAAGGGGTAACCGCTCGAATTTCTGCCTCATGGTTCACATCCCATCCGTTAGCATGAGTTTTGTACTTACAATAATGGATTTCCACATGACCTCTTTCTCCACACTGAATCTCCAAAGCCACTTACTCAAAAGAGCCTTGTTTCTGATTTGGAGGTTACCCAAGTTAAGACCCTCCACTTCCTTAGGCTTATAAACATCCGTCCATTTGACTAAGTGATCCTTCTTTTTTCCTCCCCCCCCCCTCCCAAAGGAAATCTCTTTGAAGCTTCTCAATTCTGTCAGTAATGGATTTTGGCATCTTGAAGATAGACATCACATACGTAGAGAGGTTACCAAGTGAAGCCTGGCTAAGTGTGACCCTACCTCCCAACGAGAGATAATTCATCTTCCAAGAGCTCAAACTCTTTTCCTTTATTTCCACAATTGGATTCCAAACATGTCCCCCCCCCATGTGGTTCCCATTAATTGACACCCTTAGATACTTCATGGGCCATTCCCCCAACCCACACCCCAAATCACTAGCACACTTCCTAAACTCTTCCTCCACATTCATGCCAAACAAGCTGCTCTTTTCAAGATTAATTTTAAGCCCATAAATCATTTCAAAACATCTAAGGATACACTTGGTCCAAAAAAAGGTTTCTTTCGACGCCTCAAGTAACAAGATAGTGTCATCCGCAAATTGTAGATGAGAAATCTTCACCTTATTTTTTCCAACACTAAATCCTCGTATCTTCCTTAACTCGTCCACCTTATTAAGAAAGCAACTCAGCACAACACTCACTAGGGTAAACAGATAAGGAGAGAGCGGGTCCCCCTGACGCAGACCCCTAGAAGAAGGCACCAGCCCAATAATGCCTCAATTAAGACAAAATGAGAAACTGACATTCCTAATACACCCTCTAATCCATCGACACCACTTATCCGGGAAACCTTCCATCTAAGTACCAACTCAACACACTCCCATTCGACCCGGTCATATGTCTTCTCCAAATCGACTTTGAGTGCAAATCCCGACTCCTTCCTTCTCAATTTTTCCTCCACACAATCACTAGCAATCAACATACTGTCCAAAATCTGTCTACCCTTGATGAATGCACTCTGATTTTTGGAAACCACCTGACCAACAACTTCCTTCAATCTATTTGCCAAAACTTTAGCAATGATCTTATACACACTAGTGACCAAACTAATGGGTTTGAGGGTAGTTCCTACTATTCCCTTGTGTTCGGTTCCTTTCAATTATCTTTGGAAGTCGGCTGTCCCCCCTAAAGTTAAGGCTTTTGTTTGGTTGGCTCTACATAAGAGAATTAATACTTAGGATGTCCTTCAGAGGAGACGGAAATATCTAACTATTTCTCCTCAGATGTGTTTCATGTGCAGGCAGATGGAGGAATCAATTGATCATCTTTTTATCCATTGTAAGGTTACCAGGGAGGTGTGGTTTACCTTTTTCAATATGGTGAGTATGTCTTTTGTGCTGCCCTTCGATGTCCAGTCTTTTTTGGGACAATGGAGGTTTCCTTGGATGGGAAAATGCGGGAGGATGCTATACAGAGCTTTATTTTTTGCAGTTTTTTGGGCCATTTGGAGGGAAAGAAACGGTAGAATATTTGAGGACAGGTGCCATAGTACTCAACATATTATTGATAGTGCCCCTACTTCAGCTATTTCTTGGATGATTTCCAGAGAAGAGTTTAGAGGGCTTTCAGTTGCATCAGCGATTAGAGATTGGAGTTCGGTGGCGATGTTGCGTACTTCACTTCCTCAGGTCCGGGCGAGGTGGATCCCTCTAACTTAATGTGGCTTTATTGCCTTGTATATTCTTTAATCTATTTATATCATCTTCATTATTCATTAAAAAATAAAATAAAAAAGAACACTAATGGGTCTGAACTCATTCACTTTTGTTGCCCCCACAATCTTAGGAATCAACACCAGGAAGGTTGCATTCGAGTCTTTGCTAATGATCCCATTCTTCTGAAATTCCTTGAAAACCTTCATTAAGTCATCTTTGATAATCTTCCAACAATCTTGGAAAATGGCCATGTTGAACCCGTTGGGCCCCAGGACTTTGTTCCTATCCATCTCCCAAATTTATTTTCTAATCTCCTCAACCTCAAAGTCTTTTTCAATTTCAATTGCTGCCTTTTCATCCAGCCGAAGACCCATCCAACAAATTCAAGTCAAAAGTATGATCTTGTTCAGAACTGTACAGCTTAGAAAAGAAACCCGATATGCCCTCCTCAATTTTCTTGGGATCATCTGTCATCTCCCCATCAATCTCTAGCATCCCGATTTCATTTTTCTTCCTTCTAAAATTGGCCATTTTGTGAAAATATCTTGTGTTGCCATCCCCTTCTTTGAGCCATTTTACTCTTGCTTTTTGCCTCCAATCCACTTCCTCTTTTTTCAACAACTCCTCAAGTTCAGATTTCAACATTCTCTTAGACTGAAGACTGTTCAATCCCTTCACCATCTTTTATTGATTCTGCATCCACTCCCAACTCCCAACTTTGCTAGCAAGTTTTTCAAACTACCACTGACCATCCTGTGAAGGAACCCAGTATTTCCATCCCCCTCTTTAATCCATTTTACCGTAGATCTCTACCTCCAAAAAACATCTCTTCTTTCCTCAACAACTCCTCTATTTCACCTTTCAGCCTTCTTCTAGTCTCCGTCTCTTCAAAATCCAAGACTTCCAGATTCTTCTTTCTTATCTAAAACCTCAAGGTCACCCAACACCTTTATCATTCTCTCCAAAACAATTAAAAACCCTGCTACTTATAAACCTTGAGTTTATCTTAACTACATCTCAGACTTCATAAATCTGAATTCCGCACACCCCTTGTTCTACCCACCTCTCTATCGCCACCACTCACCAATCAATTCACATAAGTGTAGTTTAGACTGCCACATATTTTGGAATCGAAACAGCCTCGGCCCAAGACTCCTATCTTCAGTGAACACGAGGAATGGAAAATGGTCTGACACAAGTCTAAGTAGAGCACTCTGGTGTATAACAGGAAATTAGGCATCTCATCTTGTAGAGGCAAAGACTCTCGCACAAAAGATTCTCTTACAGGTTAGACCATGTAAATGCTGCCACTAGCAGAGGGTAATCAACCCAAGGTTATTAAAATGCTTCAGTGAAGATGGGTAACAGACCTTCTTGTAGCCTAGGCAATTAGGTGATCACACAGGTGACAAGCTCTAGAGAAATTTGTTTTACATTATTCCTAAGTAATCTACATCAAGTTGAACAACAACATATGCAATATTCTCTTTAAAAAAAAAAAAATATATATATATATATATATATTTATGTGAGACGTTTCCAACCAACATAGCCTAATCCAATTAGCAACCACATTGTAGATGTGAGGAAACTAGAATAAGATGAATTCCAATTAAAAATTAAGTGAAAATAAAATGATTTGATCAATAAATCATAAAATATCTAGCAAGTAATCAAGCTTACTTGAATGCCATCATATGAAGGGAATGTATGTGATTGTAGTGCTTACAAATCAAAGCAAGATATTAATCAATTACGATACATCATATTAAAAAAAGCAAGAATAGAACTAATTAAATAAAAAAAAATTAAAAGAAACTGCAAAACCCATTATCACAGTAACAAAAATAACAAGGGAGATTGAAACTCAGGAGTAGGCTTCCTGTAAAAATAAAAACAAAATCCTAGAACTCTAGGCAACAACGATCAATGTTAGGACCATGAAGGGAGAGAGATGGCCTTACCTGGGTGGTTGGGTGCCTACTCCTTCCACTTCTAGTCGAATAGAGCCATGATGAGCTTTTATATGCAAACAAAAGGTTAAACTAATAGTTACTCGTTAGTAATAAGTTATTACTATGTACCTAAATAATCATTTTTTACTAAAAACTAAAAACTTAATACGTTATTGCTTTCTAACATAAGTTATAAAGATTAAGAAAAAAACAAAATTATGTAATTAATTAGGCCAGGCCAAAATCACGTCTTGGAGGTCACTAACACGATGCTCGCTTAGGTCTTCAGACAAATACCTAGTCACCTAAGTAGGTGCCTAGGCAAATGCCTTTAACAATACTAAATGAACCAAATCAAGATCATGAGCGCATAGAAATTTCCCATGCTTCTTGTTGTTCTCCCCCCTCCCCACCCCTTCTTGGATGGATATCTTAAAATATTAAAATCCCCAACAAGGCACCAAGGAAAATTACATCCACATGAATGACTTTCAACTCCTCCCAGAATGCTTTCCTTAAGGAGCACCTATTAGGGCCATACACCTATTAATACCTAGATAAAATGATCCTCTACACCCTGGAATATGACTGATATGTAATATGTCCCAAGGTGAATTACCTCTGATGCCCCCACTGAAAATAAAATCTCCCATCTCCAATCCCTATAGCCCCATACACGACGAATCAACCTATAATCGATTGCCCCTTTTTTCTCTCTTGTAAAACCACAATATCTGGACCAATCCTAAAACACACATCTTTGACGGCTCTCTTTTTTGGCAAAACCCCTAGTCCTTTAATCTTCCAATTGAAGATCTTTATTTATAACTTGTAACTGCTTCATCATGATTCCTCCCCTCTTATCCTTAAGGGACCACTCACGATTTCACAATTCCCTAGATTTCCCAAAACTTCCACCCCCTTCTTTAATCGTATGTGAGCTTGCATCGCAGTCAGCCCAGGCCTAACCGTAACCAGCCTTCTCCTTGGACCTCAATCCACCTTTCCATTAGGCTTATTAGGATTTAATTGAGCCCTCAATCCATGCCAACTTACTGGGACTGTGATTTAAAAATTGAATTCTCATGAGGAATCACCCCCACGTTGACACATTCCTCACCCCGTATAATCCTATCTGACGCCTCACCTACCCCCAAGTCAACCATCCCACCAATCATATTTGGTTCAATGGCTACTGTTCACGCCCTCTTCGTTACACATCAAGGCTTGAACCCCTATTCCTTCATTGCCGCTAATTGAATTGTTTAGAGACTTTATTTGGGAATGGGAATGACATTGATATTATTGTTATGATGGAGGAAGATGATGTCATGGATTCAACAAAAAAATGGGTAGGTAATTAATAATGGAGATCCCATACCATATATACCCTTGAAATTTGTCTCTCCAACGTCTAGTAGACCCCCACAAATCGAACCATATAAGCTCGAATCTCCTATGTGCCTAAAGTTGAGGAGTTATATCTCCTATGGCTATCAACACCCCATGCTCAAAACTTGGCCAAGCATCTCCAACAAATCACCTCCATCTTTACAGTGTTTGCATCTAGAAATGCTTGGATGAAACGTACCTTAAAGAACTTCTTATCCACCTTTAAAATGTTCACGAAGAGAATGATTTCCTATTGCGACAACGAAATGAATCTTAACAAGTTGTTTGAACCTGCAAAGCCAATCCACTTGTCAAAGGTAAAAGTATGAGCAGAGTTATGGAAAACGACAATCAGCGCCGTCAAGGCTCTCAGATTGTACAATTAAAACCATTGGAACACAGCCATAGTTTGGCACCTCCCCACTTATCTTATTTGATCTGGCCAACTCGCTAAAGTTGGTGCTCCCCTGTTGTTACCTGCCATGCACTAGTAGAGTATTCACCACCACTACTTGTTCCATTGAAAGTTGTCCCCATAAATTACCCAAGGCTGTTTCACACGCCTTCCAAACAAACTTCCATCCATTCTCCCCTCTCACTTTTGGGATGATGGTCATTTTCCCTCTTCTCCTGGTCAAGAATGAAGAGATTTTAAGAAACACCCCCTTGTGTTGCTATGATACTCGGTTAATAGTCGGATGATAGAGTGTTGCCAAAGTCAAGCGATGCCTAGGTGACACTTTGACTAGATTGGACCCAAAACCTCCTAACATTTTGCTACACCCACTCCAAGAAATTATATTAACACTCCAACCACCAAGATGAAAAGGAAAGTAGGAAAGAGAGGATCTGTTCTTGGGGTGTAGGATCGCTGGCCGGATTTGGAGTTTCTTTGTCTCTGCAATTCGTGTCTCCTAGGTCAGGCCAGGTATAGTGAGAGATCAGTTCGTCCAGTGGCAGTCC
>JAUPMG010000006.1:8050311-8074807 GCA_031762675.1 Pachysandra terminalis | reverse complement strand
ATATGCATTCATCGTAACACAGACCTTTGATTCAATACCTTGTGAGGTTGGGAGAGAACAATACTTTGTGTGATTACTGTTGATTTACACTTATTCACTTTATGCACAGATGCATATTGGATCACGTCAGAGTTATTTCATATCAGTTATTTATATTGTTGTTTTTCTCATATTATTGGGGTATGAGTAAATACCTTGCATTGAAGGACTATTCATCCAGGATTTATACTTTTCAGGTCTTGGAGCTTGGTCACAAAGAGAGAGCCTGGGATTGGGTATAGTTAACCTGATTTTACTGTAGAGTTGTAGTAGAATTAGACTCTCTTGTAATAATCTTGTGATAGATTAGTATATTTATTTCAGTTACTTATATCTTACTAGAACAGTTAATTTCTTCCGCTTATGTTTTGATTATTGTTAGTCACTCCCATAGAGATATGGGTTGAGAGTTACAAATTTAACCTGAAAATCTCAGAATTAGGAATTTTTAGTTTAGTTCGTGACACCGATGTTCTCTCCTCGAGCTCTGATTCTCTCTCTCTCTCTCTCTCTCTCTCTCCCCTTGAGCTCCAATGCTCTCTCTTTGAGCTCTGATGCTCTCTCCTTGAGCTCCGATGCTCTCTCTCTCTCTCTCTCTCTCTCTCTCTTCGAGCTCTAATGCTCTTTCTGTTTGAAATATCAGTAGGGTTTCCAGTGATAACGCCCTTCGGAAGCTATACGTGCGCCCATACACGTGAATAGTCCGCCGAATGCCATCACGAGTATCCTTTCCATGAGCACAACCAAACCAAAACAATAATAATAGTCCACTTCCAATCACCAAACACATGGAGTTCACAACCCCAGGTCAAGGTCAAGTCAATATGTTAGTCGGTAGTATAGTACGTATCGTGGAACTCAAAGTTGATTCCCGTAGGTAGGCTAAAGCCTTCTGACCTTACTTTGATTCCAAAAGTCCATTACTAATTGGTAGGATAAGGAGTGTCATGGAGCTCAAAGTTGATTCCCCGCAGGTAGGCTAGAGCCTTCATATCAAACTTTGATTCCAAAGATTGTGCCTCACTCATCTGGCACCAATCCCCAACTCAAACCCACCAAAATCCCAAGTCAATTCCCATCAGCACTCACCGGTGTGCCAGTGCCGTGTTTATAGTGCAAATTAGGACCCTGTCGGCAGGCTTGCCGGTGTGCTGGTGGAGGCCACCCTGTGCATTTATGGTCTCAGTCGGCAGGCTCACCGGTGTGCCGGTGTCTGCCGGTGGAGCTTGTGATAGCAGTCTCAGATCCCCTTAGGGTTTCCCCAAAATGTCACCAAATCGATCTCAGGAAATTCCAAGGTATGAAAATCATATCTAACCATATAAATCATGAATTAAATCAACAAAAACAATCGTATCAACGATGAATACAAATCATAACGGATCATCAAGCATTCTAAATACGAACATACCACTCGGAGATCAAACGGTGTTTTCATGTGAACCATACAAAAAATATGACTTACCTTTCATGGCCGCTAGGCTGTATACCTACATACTTCTCTTCCTTCTATCTCCTCATCCTTCTCTTCTTCCTTCCCTTTCTTGTTCTCCATTGTGTTGGACGGCTAGGGTTTGGGCTTTCACCCTTCTCTTCTCTTTAATCTCTCACAAGGAATCCCTCCTCAAATCATTCTCTCATGATGGGAAGGTGAGAGTGTAGTTATGGAAACCTTCCCACCTACTCCTCACTTCCCACACCCCACACCCACGCACCTAGTGATTTTAAATTTGAATTACAATCTTAATTACAATTGTAGCCCAATATGTTTCTTATTTGCATATAAACCTCTAATTGATATTTTCATTTGGAAAGTTGTCCTAATGTTCTAATTAATTTATTAATCCTTATATTCAAATTCTGAAAAATGCCTAATTAAATCTAATAAAATCCTAATTATTATTTTTAATAAATAGAAATCAGAATTGCTAGGTTCAGGTCATTACAATAGTGACGACATGCACCCATTGTATAATATTGTCCTCTTTGATCTGAAGACGTCGTGACTTTGACTCTTGGGTTTGACCCCAAAAGCGCGCCATACAATAAAATGCCAAGCCCCCCCTTATGTACCAAATCTTGGACTCGTCCGCTACTGATGTGGGACTCTTGTTTGCCACTCCAGCCTGCCAGTATCCGTAGCCTGCCAACATCCGTAGTTTGCCAGCCCCTTGGGCCTGCCTATGAGACACCTGCCCGGAACTGAACCCCAAATCTCGCACACCAATAGGCAGAGTCGTCCTCAGCTCTGATACCATTTGTGAGGACCTGCACCCATTGTACAGTATTGTCCACTTTGGTCCGAAGACCTCACGACTTTGACTCTTGGGTTTGACCCCAAAAGCGCACCATACAATGAAATGCCAACCCCCCTCCCCCTTATATACTGAATCTTGGACTCTTCCGCTACTGATGTGGGACTCTTGTGTGCCACCCTAGCCTGCCAGTATCCGTAGCCTCCCAACATCCGTAGCCTGCCAGCCCTTTGGGCCTTCCCATGAAACACTCGCCCAGAACTAGACTCCACAAGTTTATCTTGGAGATGAAGAACCTTGCTACATCGCTGAAATGTGTGATGCACAAATAAAATTACAAAATGGCACAAACCTACAGTTGAAGGACGCTAGATACGTGCCTAAATTAAAGAAGAATTTAATTTATGTTATGCAATTGGCACAAATGGGAACAAGCATCACTTTCTGTGATGATTCATGGCAGATGACCAGGGGTGCTATAGTGATAGCACGAGGTAAGAAATATGGCACACTGTACATTGTATGTGGCACTAACGATTCAATTTCAGTTGCATCTACAGGGGTGGATGCAAATACATGGCACCGTAGACCTGGACATATGAGTGAAAAGGGAATGAAGGTAATGCACAAAGCAGGCAATCTATTCGGATTGAAAGAGGTAGAAGTGGACTTTTATGAAGACTGCATCTTTGACAAGAACAAAAATGCCAGTTTCTCAAAAATCAAAAGAATTCCAAAACCCAACAAATTGGAGTTTGTGCATATTGATGTGTGGGGACCATCTTTAGTTCCTTCTCTTGGTGGTTCTCGCTATTTTGTCACTTCAATTGATGACAATACTAGTAAATTATGGGTTTATTTTCTAAAACAGAAATAAAATGTATTTGATGTGTTAAGAAAGTGAAATCACTTGTTAAGAATAAAACAAGTTTAAAACTGAAAAGGCCAAAGTCGGATAATGGTGGAGAGTACTGCAACAATAATTTTGAGGACTGGTGTGCTTTGAATGTGATCAGAAAATTGAAAACGATTCCTAAGACACCACAGCAAATGGGATTGTTGAGTGGATGAATAGAACTATTACCGAGCATGCTAGAAGCATGAGGATGGAAGCTGGGTTGCCTAAATTTTTTTGGGCAGATGCAGTCAATACCATAGTATACCTGATTAATAGAGAACCTGTAGTTGCTTTGGCATTTGGACTTCCAGAAGAGGCTTGGACTGGAAAAGAGGTAAACCTAACACACTTGAAGGTATTTGGTTGTACTTCTTATGTTCATATTAGTGCAGATGAAACGAAAAAACTAGATCCTAAGTCTAGAAAATGTATTTTCATTGGGTATGGGATTAATGACTTTGGTTATCGATTTTGGGATCCAGAAAATCGAAAAGTCATTAGAAGCAACGATGTCATATTTAATGAAAATCTCATGAATAGGGAAAAGACAAAGGATGTTTCTGTAGAAAGTCCAATAGATGAGAAATACGTGAACATTAATGAAGATACACCAAGGGGTTTATTGGAACCACTAGGTGAAAACCGTGAGGTAGAAGCTCATACATCTCCTACTCATGTTTCACATACTGAGGCCTCTCCTCCTTCTTTAAGGGGGTCATCTTGGATCACCAAAGGAATGACTCCAGTTCGGTATTTGTCCTCTCTTAACTATTCGTTATTAACTGAAAATGGTGAACCTGAATGTTTTGAGAAAACAATGCAGGATAATGCAAGGAATGAGTGGGAGTCTACAATGGGTGATGAGATGGACTCTTTCTCATCAAACAAAACATGGAACTTGGTTAAGTTCTCCAAAGGAAAGAGGGCTTAGAAAACAAGTGGGTTTACATACTTAAAGAAGAGAATGATGGATCTAAATGGTACAAGGCCAGATTGGTTATGAAGGGTGTTCAACAACAGGCAGGTATTGACTTCACTGAAATATTCTTTCCTATTGTGAAAATGGCTACATCAAATATGTTCTTAGTATTGTGTCTATAGAGGACTTACATTTAGAGCAGCTAGATGTAAAGACTGCATTTCTTCATGGCAACCTGGATGAAGAAATTTACATGAAGCAACCACAGGATACTTAGAACCGGGTACATACAACATGGTATGCAAAACAGGCTCCTAGACAGTGGTACAAAAGATTTGATACTTTCATATCTAGTAATGGGTATAACAAGTGTAATGTTGATCATTTTTGTTATTTCAAGAAGTTTAATGATTCTTACATTATTCTGCTCCTGTATGTAGATGATATGCTTGTGGCAAGTTCAAGCATGACTGGAATAACATGGCCGAAAGAGAAACCCTCTAAATAGTTCTCTATGAAGGATTTGGGTGCTGCAAAATGAATTCTTGGTGCACAGATCAATAGATAGATCCAAGAGACAATTGAAGATGTCTCAATCATAGAACATTAATAAAGTGTTGGAAAGGTTCAAAATGAGTGATGCTAAGCCTGTTAGCACTCCTCTGGCAGGTCACTTCAAATTGTCCAAAGAGAAATGTGCTTCTACAATTGAAGAGATGGATTACATGAAGAAGGTTCCCTCTGCATCTAGAGTGGGAAGTCTTATGTATGCCATGGTTTGTACGAGACCAGACATTGCACAAGTAGTTGCTGTTGTGAGTCAGTTTATGAGTAAATCGGGCAAGGAACATTGGGAAGCCATCAAGTGGATAATGAGATACTTGAAAGATACAATTGACTTATCTCTATGCTATGGAGGTTCTGAAATTTGTCTACAAGGATATGTTGATTCAGACATGGCAGGAGAGTTAGTTGGCAGAAGGAGCACTACAGGTTATGTGTTTACTTTGGGGAGTGCAACAGTTAGTTGGGTTTCAACATTGCAGAAAATTGTTGCTCTCTCGACTACTGAAGCAAAGTATGCTGGAGCTACAGAAGCTTGTAAGGAGATCGTGTGGTTACAGGTCCTACTGAAAGAATTGGGAATGAGACAAGAGGATTGTAAGCTCTTTACGGATAATCAAAGTGCGATTCATCTTGCAAAGAATTCAGCTTTACATACAAGGACGAAGCACATTGATATCAGGTATCACTTCATACATTTGGAGTTCACATCAGTGTGAATCCTGCAGATATGTTGGCCAAGGTGGTCACAGTTGAGAAGTTGAAGACATGTTTAGCTTTTGTTGGTCTTCTAGCTTGAAGACAAAAGGGATGATGCATATCGGGTTGGTACTGTTGTTCTTGAGATTGTATATGGGATAGTTGTTCACATACAGTCTCCAAGTGGGAGATTGTTGTTATGTGAAGACTAATGTTATGTTGGTGAGGATAATAAACCCTATGAGGGTATGATGATGAAACCTGTCACTGATATACCCAACCCTATAGGGGAATGAGGATGTTGATAAATGATAAAAAAAAAAAAGTCTATGTTAGGTTTGTTGGGGGTATCGGGATATACCCAACCGTTTCTTGGATGGGGTGTGGGAATATAGAGAAATAATAAGAATTTCACTTCTATTATGTTTAGCCCTAATTACAGGGTATTTATTCATACTTTTGAGATTTGGAGATTCATTCATTGTAACACATTATTTCGAGCCTTGGAGAATAGTAGATCTGGATGTACATCTGTGGACATAGGCACTACTTGTTAAACCACGTAAATCTTTGTGATTTTGATTTCTTCATCTCTTACGAGCTGATCACAGATTTCGAAGGCATAAACAATCTTTTGATGATGCTATCGAGTCCAGAGATGCACAAATACCATTGTTCGGGTCGGATGTTTTGAAACAATTGGAAGGTATTCACTTCACTTTTGGGAAGACAAATGAGAGGAAAGGATCACGGCAAAGAAGAGATGACAGTATGCCATATAATTGGAAGAAGAAGAGCATATTCTTTGAGTTGCCATATTTGGATGTCATGCATATCGAGAAGAATGTTTGTGACAATGTTCTCGGTACGTTGTTGGACATTGATGGGAAGTCGAAGGATAATCTAAACGATCGTTTAGATTTGGTAAAGATGGGTGTGAGGCATCAATTACATCCACAAGTCATACAAGGCAAAGAAAAAGTTATCTTGCCACCTGCGTGTTTCTCTATGAACAAGATCTAAAAGGAACAATTTTGTAATATCTTGAAGAACGTGAAAGTTCCAGATGGTTATTTGTCAAGTATTGCAAAATGCGTCAGTGTGAGAGCTTTGCTAGGGTGGAGGAGGAGGCGGTAAATTTCTCATGTTTAGTTATCTACTAAATTATTAATCTTTGTTTCTACACTTACATACCTGTAATTTGAGAGAATGTTTTCTTTTCTTTTGTGTTCTAATAGCGGCTGAAGAGCGGTTCAACTTTCCGTTGAGTCGAGCAGATATCTTTCCGATTACACATGTCGACAAGCATGGACGTCCCATTTCTGAGGTGGCAGCTGATAGAATAGTAAGTGTTCCTATAGATTTTTTTTTAAAGAGATTGTATTATTACCAAACTTCAGTTAATCGCGTTTATGGATTTGGATGCTTGATTATAAGGGGTTTGGGATTGGTATGATATAATGTTTACTCCACTCTTCAGTTAATCAGATTGTATGGGCTTTTTTGGTTCTATAGATGAGGGAGACATGCTTAGAGCAGAGTTATTGGTATTTCTACGTGGATTAGTGGAATGGCTTCTAGGATCGCCTTGTGGATGTTTTTTGACTGACTTCATTTAGGAGTACTGTAGAGACTTTTGTTGGTATTCGATCAATGGAATGGCTTATGGGATAGTTTTGTTGATGTTTTTTGGATGTTCTTTGTTTTTTGTTTATTGGGTTCTAGAATCTTGGGGGTTCTATATAGCCTTTTTTGGGTTCCAACAAGAAAAATGCCTTACTTGACTGGTTGCGATTGGTATCATAAATCTTGTTACGCCATCCAAATCTATCAAAGACCATATATTCGGTTAGATTATATGTACTTAAATCATTTTTGACTGACTTCAATTTTGGTCCTTGGTATTTCTCTTGTCCTTTTAAATCCTTCAATTTGCGTCCCTCCCCCTTTTTTGCAGGTGCCTCTCTGGGTCTCCATTTTACGTGCCCAAATCATCTTAATTTTAATTTCCTCTATCTTAAACACTTTTGGAGACACTCATTCCTTACCTTATCTTTCTTAGTCTTTCTATACATCAATCTCAACATTCTCTTCTTAGCAATACTCATCCTTTAAATATGTTGTTTCTTTGTTGCCCAATATTCTGCTTTGTACATCATAACAGGCCCAATAGCTCTTGTAAAATTTGACTTTTAGCTTGAGGGAATACTTTGTTCACATAACACTCTAAAAGTGCCTCTCCTCCTATATATAGAAGTAAAGGTTTGTACCAATAGCATGAAAACATTTGCAAAATTTTCCTTTTAGTTTAAACAAGAAAAATTATGTTAGAAACCAAACCAACCACCTGATTGAACCGTCAAAACCATCAATCAGAGGTCTTTATGGGTAAATGAAAATGTTAAACAAAACTGTCCAATGGGAAAACTGGATACTCAGACCGTGAAAACCATCTGGTGTTTCCAGTTTGATATTTGTGTTTAGTAGCATTGTGCAAAGAAAAGAGGCAATGCTATGTGGCATGCCTTGCATGATATGAGTGAGTCAGGGTCCTTTTTTCCAATCAGTAAAAGTAATATACTATACTAATGAAGAAGGATTACCAGGCCAAATCCTGCTGTACACAAATAGTATACATGAGATTAGCAAACAAAACCATTCCCTCCTACATCTTTATACACAAATCAACCCTGACCCCCCACAGTCATCCCCAAAATCAGCAATATAGACATCCTTAACATCTGGTATTACTGATGCCCAACTAAACAGGTCATTGATGCATTATTCTTTCAATTTGCATTTTCATTTTATGGATTATTGATAAAACTTCTTTAGATATATATATTTCCATTCCTTTTGAATAATTACCTTAAGCCTGTAAGAAGTTAATTTTCATGCCATGTTTGCTCTGAAATATTTTATTGTAAATCATTTTTTTAATGCTATATTTTATCTTAATTATATTTTTCAATTTAGGTAGACCAATTAGGTTATACAGTTGGTCGGGAGACAAAGTTTACCAATAAGCCTTTCTGGTCAATGGAAGATGTTCAACTGACATGATAAATTTTGGAATTCTTCATCCATTATCTTACATGCCTTACAATTTTATAAGCGTCTTCCAATTATATTCAGCAGAGAATTTTGTCAACAGTTATCTTTTTTTTCGTCATCTTATCTTATTGTGCAGATCTAATTTCGGAACCTTTTAGTATTTTAATGCAAAGTGTGGAGCAGGAAGCATTCATGAAGGTAACATTTTTATTTTTTAACTAAGTAATTCTTGTGTTTATACAAATATCTAAACAGTGTAGTACGCTTTGAAAAAAGATTCCAGTATTTTAGTTGTGAAAGTTGGATACACAATATTCCAACTTATCTTCCAAAATTTTGAACTTGCTTTAAGAATATTGTATCGTTTCCATTGTCTTTTAATAAATCATCTTTAAGTAGCTCGTCCTTGCTTTTAGTATGCACTACTAAAGTTAACAGATTTTGTCTAACGTTTCCATTTCTTGCCATTTCAATATGTAATCATGCCAAAGCAATCAAATAAGTACTGTCCATTGGTTATCTTGTCATATTTACCAAATCTCCTCCTCTTACAACAAGCTGAAGCTACTAGCTAGTTTTAAATTAAAAACTGAAAGAAGTTGTCCCAAGTTTTCTTTCAAAGCCAAAGCTCTCAAGATTTATAGCCTTCAGAAACAAAAAGGTTCCACTTTCCTTGGATAACTTTAATGTTGAAAAATAACATGGACAGAACACTACCCTTAGCCATCTCATAGATTTCAAAGATTTGCTTTAATTCTTATCATTACTTAAACAAAATTAATTTATCAGCTTGTACGAGTTGAAAGCTGTCCTCTGCAATATTCTTTTCTACTTCTAGTTCTTGACAGACTCACTTTTAAAATGTATGTATTTCTCATTGCTCAGTAATACCATTCTGATTCCTTAAGGTCAGTAAAGCACCTTCAATCATTGAGGATCATAGATGCTTCTGTAGTTTAGCTTTGGGCGACGTTTTAGGAATTTCCCTTTCCAAGTGATAATGACCACACATCTTATGCTGAGCCTCTGAATCACCAAAGTTGTTTTGTGACATGGGCATAAAAGCTGTCTTAAAAACATCGATGGGTGTTGTGTAATGGAAATAAGAAACATTCAACATTGTGAATCTTACTGTAACATTATCTAACTTCTTAAACTAAGCCTGAATCATATGTAGGGTGTTATTTAAAATATCAATTGTTACTACCCAGGATTCTGAAGAATTTATTTGTAAAACATTATACCCTTTTGTATGTAGAAGTTTACATAATCACTTAATATTGTGTATTGAAGGCTTTGCAAGTTAGCTCTGAATCTCCCAGTGATTTGATCCTTCCCGAAACTCCAGTGGTCAATGAACAGCTTTGGGTGGATAAATATGCTCCAAATTCATTTACTGAGCTTCTCAGTGATGAACAGACAAATCGTGAGGTACAGAGTTTGTAACCGTTGGTATTGTTATGTTGAATCTCCTCTTTAAGTGAAATTTGTGAAAGATGACATTTCTGAGGAATTTTGTGCTTTTTATTTTGGCTTTATTTAATGCTTGATTGCTGCTGGCTTACAGGTTCTCTTGTGGTTGAAACAATGGGATTCTTTAGTATTTGGATCTGAAATTAGGAGTACCACAGATGATGTTTTGTCTGCTTTGAGAAGGCATTCTTCTATTGCTCAACATCAAAAACTTTCTGATATGAACTCTCTTGGCAAGCATAGAGGGTCCTCATTGAGTTATAGAACTTATAGACATTTAAGCAATTTGAACGGAGAAAACAAGAATTCGAAAAGCATTCAAGAATTGTTGAACAGGAAATCAAGGGGTAATGGTCCACCAGAGCAGAAGGTGGGTAGAGGATCTAATGTGCACATTTAATTATATTTGATAGTGTTGTGGTTTGCCTTCCATTTATGGTAAATTATAATCAACATGAGTAGCTGGTCCTTCGCACCCTCAATCTACTATCTATTAGTACTTATATGTAGCATATATCTCTTAAATTACACGTGTTATTCTCTCATTGATACTATTAACACTTGTCTAATCTGTTTTAGGGTATATAGGGTTGCTCATTTGTAAAGGGTGTAATGGGAGAGAATACTTTTTCTTATGTAGAGGAAAAGAAGATATCAGTACATGTAGGTTGGACAATCTTCAATGATGCTCACCCAATGCAATAGCTAAATATACTTGTTTTTTTTCCTCTATGGAAAAGGAACTTCATTTATCGTGAACAACATGTTAGGGCATAAAAAGTCATTGCAACTCTAAAGAAGACCCACAAACAACAGAAACACTCACAGAGTCCCTCTCCTAGCTAACTCATCAGCCTTTTAATTACAAACACAGGATAGCAAGGCATTCACTTGAAAATGATTTCCAATTTCTTTCAGCCAATGAGCAAGTTCCCAACCATAGTGTTTATTATCGGCTGATCCTTTTTTTTTTTTTTGGGAACCTCGACGGAACGAGAAAAAAAAGCTCAGATGATGCTTTTTATCGGCTGATCCTGAGTCGGATTGGCTGAAACAATTTAGGATCGGCTCGGGAGGAGCTACCGAGTCAGATCGTCCTATCCAGATGATCCGACCTGGACTCCCTGAGTTAGATCGGACGATCCATGTTAGATCGAAACATGTTTTTTTTTTTTTGCCAAATCAATTTTACATCAGACATCAATGTTTTCATTCTTTATCAACATAAATCATTATTTTGGTTAATTGTTAGTTACATGTTTAATATTTATATTAGCATTTTCTATGATTTATATAAATGTAACAATGGTTAATTGCAATTATTGCATACTTTGATTTGGCTATTGCATGAATGCAACAATATTGGTTAGTAAAATTATTTTTAATAAGTTTGTAGACACTTATTTCAACATGTTTTTATGTACTTATATTGTTATAATTTTTCTGATTTTTTTATTTTTGAACCATGTTTTGGATCAGCCGATTCAGAGTTGGATCGCTGATCCAACTCGGTATCGGACCGGGATGATCCCCGATTCGAAATTGAGTTTAAACACTAGACCTCAACTCCCCTTTCGACTTCTCTCTCCCCCACCTAATGATTTTTAAGGAATCACCTTACTGTATGATGTTGGACACCAGCCTCTTGAATTTACTAATATTGTGAAGCAAAACAAGGGCTTCTGTCTTATTCTAGTCCCCTTCCAAAATAGGCCCAAAGTAAGCATAGATAATTTTCCCTTCATGATCTGATGGGGAAAGTGATAAGTTGTACAAATCGCCTCTCAATCTTCAGAGAAAAATACTCTTTACAAATCAACTTTAACTCATTTAAATCTTTGTTGTCAAAACCAAATAACACATGAAGAAAAGCTGAGTGTTTGGCCTTAATATAGGCCAGTGCGAGGGATCATCTGTGGTGTAAAATCATTGTAAGCAAGTATGGCATTCATTCAAACGGGAGAGATTTGAGATTAAATGTGAGGATATATGTGGCTAGCCCGTGTAGTATATCATTGCTTTAGCTCCTTTATTCTTGTTTGTGGTCAGGTGGTCAGCGGGGTGGGGGATGGTGCCTTCGTGTTTTTTTGGCAGGATCTGTGGGTGAGTGGGCGAGGTGCCTCGTTATATTTGTTTTCCTAGACTTTTCAGAGTTGCTTTGGTCCAGTCAACCCTTGTAAGTAATGTGCTATCCTGGTCTGAGTCGGGCCTTGTTTGGAATCTTCCTCTTCGTAGGAATGTGAGGGAGACTGAATGTGTCGAGTTGTGTTCTCTTCTTGAGTCCGTTGGGAGGTTTCTGTCAGCTATGAGCAGGCGGATCGCTTGATTTGGTCTCTTGATCCTAGAGGGGTGCTTTTATGTTGGTCTTTCTTTAGCCAGTTTTGTTCGGATAGGGTCCTTTTCTAGTCCGGCCCTTGTGGTACCCCCTGGTTCCTCCTAGAGTCGGGGGTTTTTGTGGACTGCATTGTTATATCGGATTAACACGACAGATATACATCAAAGAAGGAGGTAGCTTTGTCTCCACACATGTGCTTTTTGTGCAGAGAGTAGGAGTTTATTGATCATATTTTCATTCACTGTCCCTTGGCCGCTGAGATCTGGAGCTTTTTCCAGCATAATATTGGGAAGGTGTGGGTGATGCCGGAGGGTATTGGTCAGCCGTTGGTTTAGTGGTGTTTCTCGGGGTTAGGTGATCGGGGCCGGATTCTATTCTGTTTGGTGTTCCATGCAGTTTTGTAGTATATCTGGAGGGAGAGGAACCAACGGATATTCTAGGATGTCTCGTCCTTGGCGGGGAGTGTGATTGAGGGGATCATGGCCTCTGTGGCGTTTTGGGCTTCTGTCAGGGGGAAGTTTGTTGCCTTATCAGCTTCGGACATCATGACAGAGTGGCAGTCGATTTCTTTGAGCTGGTTGAGTTGTTATATTTTCGGGGGAACCGGCATTGGATATGATTCTGGAGTAGCTTTTGTGGTCTTGGGGTGTGATGGGGTTGGTATAGTGGATGGTGTTTTGGTGCCCATGCTGGTCTTTTTGGGCTTATTTTCTTCTCTATTTTGTTGTTTTGCTCCACTGGTTTTAGCGCTCGGCTAAAACAATGGTAGCTGTACTGTTTTCTTCTTATCTTATATATATGTTAGTGAATTATCAAAAAAATATAGGCCATTGCTGCCTAAAATCTAATAAGAAATCTCCAAGAAGAAAAAATAATTCCTATTTCCGTAACGCTTTCCAAAACAACCCATCTTTCTAAGTTAGGCATGAAACCATAATTGAGTCATTTGCTTGGTAAACTGTTGCTCCTCACTGGCTATGCAATGCAAAGAAGCCACTTAGGATTTAACACAATGATCCACATTGCGTGCCACAATTGTCAAGGCTAAATTCTCCCTAGTCATTTGAGTCCCCCCCCGTCGCTCACTATCTTTTCCATGTTGTGAGTCCATTGGCAGGATTACCTTTTGTAGCATGTGTCACTTTCCAATCACAAGCAACGACCTTGTTTTTTAAAATAAAGGTTTGACTACCTTGTTTATCTTTTCCATGTTGTGAGTCCATTGGCAGAATTACCTTTGGTAAGCATGTGTCACTTTCCAATCGCAAGCAAAGAACTTGTTTTTCACATAAAGGTTTGACTACCTTGTTTATCTTACATTTCTCTTTTGCCTTTGTTGTGATATTTGGTTTTTGCCATCTTTCTGTCCAACCTTATTGTGTCTCAATCTGGGGTTTATTGCGTTGTTTTCCTTTGGAAACTTGCGAGAAAATGTTCTCCTTGTCATTTATTGTAAGGCTTCATATTTGATGAACACTAATTTAACTCATCCACAAGGGGTTACTTCTCCTATCCTGTTATAGTTGCTCTGTATATCACATATTCTGGTCACTGGCTGTTGGTTAAGAACTCCATAGACTAGCATCTGAAACCTTACTTTGTAGGTACATCCAGTGCAATTTTTGACACGAGCTTTGCACTTGAAATACTCCAAAAATCGGAGGATTTTCCTGCCCTAAGCTTCTAATCTCATTATCCAAGAGTTAGAGCCAATGGGTTTCCTTTGAAAATAAACCCACAGATGTATCCCACACCTACTTTAGTGTTTTTGCATCTTTGATGTGATCATGCAACTAAGCATGTTCTCGGCTTCCAACTACTTGAGTTCGTAAAACGCCTTCTCGTTGTTGGCATTTCACTTTGTCTTCTCCTCGAGTTCTTTTAGCAGCTTCATTCCATCTCAAGGTCTTTTATCACGATGTCCCAAATGTCACGCCCCGAATCCGAGATATGAAATCTTAAGGATATCCAAGGAGTGACCTTCGGCTCCAACCAATGGATGTGGCCAAACCATCATCACCATTCCATATGGTCCATCAGAGGTAACTAATAACAGCGGAAGTCTCAATATAAGTTAACACAAATACATCATAATCTGTCCGTCCCCAAAAATTCAAAATATAATTACCAACAAAAACATAACTTTCAAGCACTTATGGGTCCATTACAACTTCTCCAAAACTAAATAAACAGAAACTGAAATGGTAAACAGCCACATGCTTCAATCTAGTGTCCAGTCCACTTCATCAAAGTCCACATCCAGCCAGTCACTCTTGCCGGTAACCTTTTGCACGTAGGCGTGAACTTTGCAGGCTCAATAGGAATCCAAGGACTATGCCTCTTCCCATTAATACAAACACACAACACTTAACTCACTCCATGCAAACCCGTCTATAAAAAACATGCTTACAATCTCATACTCATAATGATAAAACACAACAACTAATTCTCATGCTCATAACAATAATAACAGAAAGCAATTCCACACTCACAACAATGATAAACAACAACCTTTCTCATACGTCACCCACAAGAAAACATGAATATGCACATGAGTGAAACATAATGATGCTATGGCATACACACAAGAAATGGAAATGTGGATGCATGTGTATGATGCATAATGTTAATGATAAAGTGATGTGGATGAAGTGAATGTAAGTGCAAGGTGTTAGTCATAGCCTAACCATTAAAACCAAAACTCACATCTCCTTCGGGCATTCTATCCAAGGAATGTACAACAAACACATGACCATTTCCTTTCAGGGGATGCCACCCAAAGGTAGGAAAACACCATATACATTTCCTTTCAGGGGATTGTCACCCAAAGGTAGGAACTACCATTAACATTCCTGTCAGGGGATGATACCCAAAGGTAGGAGACACCATAAACTTCCTTTCAGGGGACGATACCCAAAGGTAGGAGATACAATGACACATTTCCTTTTAGGGGATTATTGTTCAAAGGTGGAAAATACCATGACACATTTTCTTTCAGGGGATTATTTCCAAAAGGTAGGAACTACCATTACGCACTCATATACACACATATACTCATCAGAATCTCCTATCTTAGGAGTTCTGGAACCCAAACAGTGATCACTCTAGGATCACTCCAACACATGCATATCAAATACCTTGGTCACATAGGGACCTCATACACAACACATGCATAACTTATGCCTTTCATGTCCACATACTCATATATCTCATACACAACCATATCTCAGATAAAACTAGTACTATATACTTCTTATATATTAGAACACCCAATATCACTTCACAGCATGCTGCCAATCAAGGCAAAACACCCACTTTATTGCACAAACTATTGCACACACATTTTTATGAAAGCCTAACACCACACGCAGTCTCACTAGAACAAAATACTACTCCCCACAAAAGGCCACCCTTATTGGGCTTTGGTCCCAATTTTCGGTCAACTCCCAAGTGGGCCGAACCCCTTCGGTCTCCCCCAAACTGCGGTCCTTTTTCTAGAGAAATTCCCCCACTTTTTGCTGTTTTCAGTCCCCCCTTCGGTCTCCCCCAGATTGGGCCGAAAACTTCGGTCCATCCTTGGGTTGATCTCCAACTGAGCCGAAGCTCGGATCTTTCCCAGAAAATCCCAAAAATCATAATTAAATCACATTTTTCATCTTATAACATCAAAACATCAACAAAACATCCGTAAACATAAATTTCAAATTAATTTCACCATTCCAACCATATCACCCATCAAACTACACATATATGCCTCAAACTAGACATTAGGTCAAATGCCCATTAGATCTTCATCATAATAACGTTTACGTCAGTGTATACAGATTCTACACATATCCACCCACTTTCACATTCATATTCATACAACATCATATATAAGACCCAAACAACATCATTATACTTTAATATTTCATATCCTTCTATTTCTATGATAATAAGAAGAGGGAGAACCAAGGATCTTACCTCATGGTTTTGCAGAGATTTCCAGCAGCAAGATCTCCCCAGAAATCCCCTTCTATCAGCACTTCCTTCTCTTCCTTTCTTTCCTCTTCTTCTTCTTTTTTTTTCTCCTTCTTATTTCTTCTTCTCTACAGCAAAACAGATCTCAGCCTCTCTTTTCTCTCTTAGTCATGTACAACAAGGTTGGGAATGGTTATGGGAACTTCCCAAACTTTCACGTACCTATTTGGAAGGTGGGTGAGGGAATCGTGCACTCTCCCTCTATCCAAATCAGTAACTGAAATTTAAAATTCAAAAGTGAAAGACTAGCTTACCCTCACTCATCTTTATGGGCTAAACGACCTCCACACGTTGGGCCCAAGGCCCTAAAACTCCTGAAATAATTTAAATTATATAAGTGACCCCAAAACTTTATATTATTAACATATAAGCTCTATCTCCAATTCTTATTACCCTTAGGTCCCTATTCCGCAAATTAAACCCATAGTTTATTATAGTCTCTCATAAGGGATTATAATATTAACTCACAATTAATTTATATTAATTATGATTTAAGAACAAGGGTCACTACACCAAAGCTCATGCATATCTATATATGATTCCGTAGCCCATTTTCACAAATTGTTGTTGGAGTTGAGATTTTGTAGAAAGAAACCCAAGTTGTTGGTCATCTTCTTTAACTGGATCTTCTTTTTGACATTCTGGTTTGGATCTATGTCAACGACTTATTCCCAACGAAATTTCTCACTCTAATACCACTTATGGTGGTTGCATTATGGAAGCTTTAGCCATGAACCATTGAGATCACGCACCACTATGTTTACACGTATGCGAACATGGTCACGATCATAATAAACTCATTATCATCTGTTCAATGGCATGCAAAAGCATTAGGATTAAACTTATTTTGGCAACACTTTAATTACAACATGCACACATCGAATGATAACTTTTAACTGTAAGCTTGTACCTTCAATGTTTACACCTACACACCACTCCAAGCCACCAAGGTTAAATAAGAGAAGATATTTCTGTTGTGAAAGCAGCACATTATAGGTTAAAAAAAAAAGCACACACTAAATTGTGTGCTACGAGACTGTATTTATAGGATTCAAAAGAAAAAAAAAACTACAATAAGAGATTGCTCTTGTCACCTAAAGAATAAAATGATTAATGAAAACACTTAACTTACTTTTAAGATTATCATTTTATTTGCATAATCATAATCCTATGGTAAATGCAGAAGTCTAGGTTCATTTTGATTCATAGCAAAAGGCTAAATTCATTTCAATGATGTCATTCTACTGAATAGGATAAACCTGACCCCTAAACTGGTTAAAGAAAGAAAAATGCTACAATGCTAGAGTCATGGTTTTATCTTCGTTCCTTCACTATTATCACAATCGAACTAGATCAACAGCTTTCGGTCATCCTCACCAACCTAACCCCTCAAACGATGTGCAGAAGTTGATCACTCCAACAGTTGAAACCCATGTAAATTTTGTTGAGATTTGTTGAATGTTTTGTTTAGTCTTGTGCCTTGGGCTTTAAGTGCACTTGCTATATATTCTCTGCGTTGGCTACTTAACAAATGTAAAGTAAGGTCCTCTTTCCTTGCAATTGGTCCCACATTCTACTCAGAAGTTGGTTTCACTGGGGCTAGTTCGATCTTGTTCATCAACCTGCATGAGAAATCCAAAAGCGTTGGCCACAAAGATAATTTGTATTAGGGATATATACAAGTCGAGCCAAGCCTTGCGTAGTTCGGCTCGGGCTCGTAAACCTTGAGCAAGGCTTAGGATCTTTAATGTTTTTTGGGCTTAGGCTCAGCTGAAGCTCATTATATTTTTCGGGCTTAGGTGTCGCTCGTAAAATCTCAGCTCCATCGAATAATGTTATGGGCCAAATGAGCCTAAACCTGCTAATTGCAAACCCATAAAGTTCATAAATTTTACATGTATAAGGTTTAAAAATAAATTATAATATTCTATATTCAAAACTTAATAATATAATTTTACTGCTATGAATAGTATAAAAATAAAAATACATTTTTATAATAAAGTAAACGAGCTGAGCCCACCCAAGCTCAGGTCAGGCTTGTTAAGGAAATTTGATTTTTTTCAAGCTTGGGCTTGCTTGCACGCCTAACTAATGAGCTCAAGCTTGGTTCATACAAGCCGATCTTTACTCCGAGCCTGCCGAGCTAGCTTGGCTTGTTAACAGCCCAAATCTGCATCAGTTTTTTGTTCTTCATATTTTTTTTATCATTACATTCGTTAAGTATTCACTGATTTAGAATTGCTATATTGCAGAATTATACGAGACATTTTTGGATAGACAAGTATAATAGAATCTTTTGGTTTCATGCATTCTAAATTTATCTGTAACCATGATTCTCTATTGATTTAGAAATGTTACTTGTAGGTTCTTTTACTTTGTGGTCCTCCAGGGCTTGGAAAGACAACATTGGCACATATTGCTGCTAAGCACTCAGGATATCGTGTTGTGGAGGTTTGTGCTTGTTCATATTATTCTTTTATATGCTTGTTTATGACTACGAAGAAGAATTAAGCAGGGCCAGGTCAAATTGTTATCACACAAGACACATTTCTATGAAGGTTCTTCTAGAGAAAGCCTACACCTTTTAGATGGTCATCTTTCTTTCTATATCTCTCGAATGTTTTTATGCATGTGCGTGTGCTTAATTTGCATTGTTTGTCTGTGCTTGTATGTGTATGTGTGTGTGTGCATGCTTCTCTCAATTATTATTGCTGTTATCCAATAGGAGTTATTTTGTAATTTTCATAAATTTGCATCATAGATTTTTATACGAGTTTGAACACACTAAAATATTGATATATTTGTGTAAATAAGCATTTTCATAAAGATGATTTGAGATTCATGTTAGAATAGATTTAGCAAAGTTTCATGCTAGCTTTCTTCTTGATGTAACCTTCCTCCTTTACCTAGGGTTGGGATTGGCAATGTACAGAAGGTATAACAATACGAAACATGAAAATAACATTGGTGGGATTAAGACTGAGTATATGGAATGTACATTAGCACAACGGTAGTAGGTGAAACAATGGTGAGAATCGAGAACCAAGAGATTCTTAAATCTAGCCACTTCCGTTATCTTGGATCAACCATCCATAAGAATGGGGATATTGCAACATAGAGTTAAAATTGGATGGCTTAAGAGGATAGGTGCTTTTAAAGTGCTTTATGATTGGCGTGTTCCACTCAACCCAAAAGGTAAACTTTATAAAATAGCTATTAGGTCCTGCTTTGATATGTGGAGCAAACTTTTGGACAACAAGGAAGCAAAATATTCATAGGATGAGTGTTGCTAAGATATCCAAGGTATCTAAGAATATCTCATATACAAATAGGAGATAAGATAAAGAAAAGTAGTTTAAGATGGCTTAGGCATGTAAAGCGAAGATCTAAAGAGCCAACTGTGAGGAAGGCCGAGAAGGAACTGGATGTGACAAGGCATTTTGTTGTCGTAACATTTTCAGAATTGTGTCCCAATGGCCCAACAAGTTCAAAAGACATTGTTTGATTGATACATGTAAAGGAACTTTTTTTATTAAACTATTTATTTTGTTTTTGCATGTCACTATGACTGATCTATGTATAGAAACTTTATAATATAACTGTATTCTTATGTGTGCTTGTGAGTGGGTGTGCATTCATGTGCTCATTGTGTGTGTGTATTGGCGCACTTGTGTGCTTGTCTGTGTTCCTGCTTTGGCGTAGGTGCAGGCTTATATATGTATGTGTGGGGGTGGGCGGGTGTGTAACTCTTGTGCTAATATTTAAATTTCACCTTGTTAGATATTTTCCAGACATATTGCCATTTCATCAATTTAAATCTGCACAGGTATTTGAATGATGCATAATTATTTCAATATCAGAGGAGTAGCTGGTGATCTACTTCGGGGGTAAAAAACCCTCTTAGTTTTTTTCCATGAAAAGATCTCTGTGTGCATGCGAATGTGATTTTCTATCATCCCATAAAAATAAAATAGTGTTAATTATGTTGTATAAGACATCTTGTATTTATCTTAAAGTATTATCTTCGAGTTCTTAATTATTGGATACCTTTGATTTTTTGGTATAGATAAAAATTTCCATGTATGTTAACAGTTTCTTTGAGGTGGGGTGTTGCATGAAATCCCATGCACAACCATGGGGTATGTCTTGCTTAAGAGTTGTATGAACCTTTCTAATGCATTTAAAAAAAAGGCGTTCATCTAAAATACATAAGGCATAAGCCTCATTAGCCAAGTACATAAGTTCTCAAAGTTTCAAAATGTTAAACACCAATTACTCTAAAAGCTCAAGCTGTTAGAGAATGGCACAACAATGTATATCAAATGGTTCAACACCCCACCGCATGTGCGGGGTCCACACGGGAACAACACATCCGTGGGATAACACAAGGCACCGAGGCAAACACACATCCGCACGGACATCCGTGGGAGAATAAACTCAGAAATATACCACCCTCGGGATTTGAACACTTGACCTCCTGCTCTGATACCATGTTAAACACCAATTACTCTAAAAGCTCAAGCTGTTAGAGAACGGCACAACAATGTATATCAAATGGTTCAACACAAAACAATGACAATAATCTCAAATTTTCTGGAAACTAAGGTTTTAATCGTGGATTTAGATTAATTAAACCTGGTAAAATAAATGCGTAGTGATAAGTTTTTTAAACTGTTAGTTTGTTAGTCAACAGTTGCTACACAACATGAATGCCAATTTTTTTTTAAATACGTTTTGTCTGTGATTATAAATCCTATGTATTATTTTCTTATTTATTAAGCATTTATTTGTACGGCTTAGTCCTCACGTCTTGAGGCTTAAAACTCGTGTTTTGAGCAAGTGAATTGCCCTGCCTCATGCCTTAGAGGTTTAGATCATTTATTTCCCTGTGTGGTACATTAGTTTACCTTAGGGTAGCATGTCATCTTAGCACTCTATCTGGCTTATTTTCCTATAATTAGGTTCTTCTGTCCCAAGGTTCCATTTTTACTTGGCCTTTTATGAAGGGATGTTGAGCACTTGCTAAGATTTCTTATTCTTATGTAGATAAATGCAAGTGATGATCGTTCATCCACAACAATTGAAGCAAAGATCATTGATGCAGTTCAAATGAATTCTGTCATGGCTGACTCAAAGCCCAAGTGTTTGGTATGTTCTATTTTGAAAAGAAAAATTTGTGCAGTAAGTTTCTCCTATAAATGAGTAAGATTGATTACATTTTCTATAGGTCATTGATGAAATAGATGGGGCTCTTGGCGAAGGGAAGGGTGCTGTGGAGGTTATCTTAAAGATGGTAAGCAGCATGCTTTTCGTTAGTAAATGGTTATAATTGTGTCGTTGAGCCATGTCAGGATTCAGGACTCAGGAGTGCTGTAAGTGCATGTAGTTAATTGTTGATAGTGTTTCGTATTACAATTCTTTTATTTTATTTTTTGGCGAAGAGGTAGTGGTCTTGTATTTGTGCCAAATTTTGGGTTGATGTATCCATTCTAGGGTTGTCAAAGCATCTGCGTTATACCAAGGTGTGATCAAATGTTTATTTTTTACTAAATTTATAAGATTCCATGATGTTCACATTTTAAAGATGTCACATCTCAAATCCAAGGTACATTCTTTGAGGTAACCTTGGATCTGGCAATGCAACCTCACCCCACAAGGAGGTGGTTAACCGGTATAGAACATAAGAACATTAATTAAACTTTCTAAGAGTCATAATAATAGAATTAACCATGATTTCGACTAAGCAAATGGAACTAATTCTAGTAGGTTGAAAACTCAATCAATGACTACCTAGAATACTCGACTGGCTGTATCTCTCCAAGCAAGCATCCAAGAACCTGTAAAATGTTAAACAACGAGCGTGAGCTGAAAGGTTGCGTGAGTAAGCCCACAATACAGGGGTATTTACTCAGACGTGGATCAACATATAGGTAAAAAGTAATATAGTGAAATAAAGGAAAATATTGTTTTTTAGAATCTTAAGAATTAATAAGTAATAACATATAATCACAATCACTCAAAATGCAGTTCTCTCTCTCAAACTCACCAAGGTAGTGTCCAATGCTTGCAAGTCCACTCAACTACCACGATACTACATGATGCTCTATGCCCAATGAGTCATACATGATAAATCCACAGTTTTCTCTTTCCAATGAAAACCAATCAATTAAATACACAAGAACATGATATGCATTCTGTTTAGCATTCCTACAGTGCTTGTTCACACTAGATCCACTATCAATCCCCTAAGTGTATTTGCGAACCACTTGGGCCACCAATGGCATTTGGACTTGATAACATTTTACGTGTACATCGCAGTTCTAGGGCTTTCAACCCATTGGGATTAATGCCCCATTCACTCTTTTTGATCATGAAAACGAATCCAGGGCATCACAGTTATTCACACAGAACCTCCCTTGTGAACATCACCAATGTATGACCTACCAACAGAAACTCTCTCATCAGATGCCATTATCTCGGCTCATCTATCACATTAGGTCTGTTGGGGGGGTGCACTCTCCTCACCCTTTCACATCATTCTGCACACTCAGGTGCTTTTCACATTCTGCACTCTTCGGTGCTTTTCACATTCTGTACTCTCTGATGCTTTTCATAACGTTGCGCACTATGGCGCTCACACTCTTACATAGCCTTCAAAGCTGGATAGTCACACATGCAGGCTCATAAATTAATTCATTGTTAATACAATCCTACATCACATATATTCACTACATCACACACATGGTCATAATGCCATGATAATTCACCATTCACATTCCGGTTTACTTATCTTAAGTAAAACAGTTCAAATAAGGTGTTCTTTACGACATTCACCACATGCTTTCATATTCTATGCACAAACGATTCACAATAGATGATCATACATCATTCATCAGCTAAAATCATTCATTGACATATCACGTCATTTCTCACAATATCACTTACTACATCAAGTAATAATACACATGAGATATTCCCTTATAACATTTATAGTCAGATACCATAGTAACCATACTTATGGTTATACTATTCATTTGTTACATTGGGATTCTCCTTATGGGTGATTCCTCACACATCACAACTATGCACGAGTTCATCACGTATAAATTAAGAATACTATATCTCTGAAAAGATAAAGCATGCATTGCCAGTAACTCAAAGTTCAATAATAACAATAGCTGTTCATTGCTGTAATAATTGTAAACATATTCACATACGAGAACTTATCGTGTGGTCCCTAACTATCATATTGTACCAATATCAATAGGTTCATATGAATCAGTTATATCCCAATAAGTAAAAAAGATGTCATATGATCCCATAGAAGTTGAGGACCCTTAAGCCTCTCTAGACTCTAACCAGCATAATTACATTGTATAGAAATCAATCTCATAATTGATACAATTACTATTAATAATCATAAGGCTCATATAAACATGTTTGAAATCGGTTACTATACATCATTCATAAGAATAAAGTAAAGAACATATTCTGACCGGAAACAGAGTGAAAATCTGACTAAGTCTGAAAACGTTAATTTTTCTATCAAACATTTCTAAAGACTAGTATATAAGACTTTTTCTACATGGCTTTTGGTATTTAATCAAGTTCTAATATAACTAGATAGTGTAAAAATCATGGACCTTAAATGTTGGCTAAAAATGTCCCTACTCAAAAATCATGCTTTTGACCAAAATCCTGGAAACCGAGTTTTGTTCTTGAAATGGAAAGTTGACTTTCTACTCATTTAGAATTAGGCTCAAACTATTTTTATTGAATTCAAATGTGGGGTATTTCCTTATTACACGTAAAATCTTAAGTAAATGGAGAAATAAAATACGTGGTTCAATGGATCGAAGGCCTTTGGCTAATAAACTTGAGAGACCTTGTTCCTTCGGCAGGTTTGTCGGTGGACCGAAGGACCGATCAATCGAATGCGATTCCCAGAAAATTGGTGATTTCTCCACTAAAATGACTCCAAATCAATTCAAACTTCACCAGAGATGTTTCCATCTCATTACCAACAAAACCAAACAAATAAACTAGCCAAAACAATACATATTCTAATATATATGATTTATGCATAAATTATGCAACTCAGAGACTCGGTATAAAACTAAATATAACCACATAGAACATGGAATTCAGCCAAAACAATTTCAGATCATGCTCTTAAACATATATTCACCCATTCAAATGAAATAATTAAAATTAGTAATCACAATACATGGATCTAATGT
>JAUPMG010000006.1:8031963-8050211 GCA_031762675.1 Pachysandra terminalis | reverse complement strand
CAAGTAAAGTAGTGCTAATCAAGTAATCATTGTCAACACGAATACAATCATACATTATATAATATAAATTATAAAAAGTCATTCGATATTGTAAGTCATAAGTCAAATGAAGCTCAATCTGTAAGACAAAAGCATGAAAAAGTGCATAAGTTATAAATCTAAAGTAGATAGATTGTTCCTTATCAATTTTATTTATTTATTTTTTAATTTTTTTAATAATTTTTAATTACAAAAAAGAAACATCAAAGTGTAAATTATGATTGTGTATGCATTACAAATTCATAAACAATGAGGTCATTCACATTTCTAAGTTTTTTGTTTTTCTTGATTTTTTAAGTTTTTTATTTTTCCGATTTTTGTGATTTTTTAATATTTTATTAATACTTTCTTTGTTTTTTACAGTTTACTAAATATAACTATGCAAAAAATAAACTGCTGTTTTTTTTCCTATAATTTTTACTAAATTTTTAGTTATGTTTTCATAATTTTATAGGATTTTTAAAAAAAATTATATTGTTTCCCTCGTGTAGCGCGACATGTTGTGATATGTTGCGCAATACGAAGGAAAAAGGGAAATCTGGCAATTTCCCTTGGATTTTATGTCGCCACACATGTTGTGATATGTCGACAACATTGAAATCACTGATAGGAGGAATCTCGGCATGACATGATTTTGACATATTGAAGCTGAGTTTGCAGGACCAATCTTGTTAGCTTGTCCAATATCACATGCTAATTTTCACCCCGAAGCGCAAAGCAGTCTGCTTATTATAGTCTCTTTCTTTCTTAAAGCCCTATATATATATATATATATATATTTAAAAATTCAACAGTTGTTATTATATATGGTTAATGGTGAAGGTATGAAGAACTTTACTGTATAAGAAAATTTGAATATTGGGGAGGCAAGAGAATACTACTATGTTCATAGGGTTATGGCTATTGAAGTAAAGAGAGCTTTAACAAAGATGAAAACAGGAAAGGCCTGGAACCAGATGGTATTCCAATTACAGTGTGGAAATTTGGAGGTTATTGTTATGTTGTGGTTGACCATGTTATTTAATAAAATTTTGAGAATTAAGAAAATGCCAAATGATTGGAGGAGAAGCACGAAAGTGCCAATGCACAAGAATAAAGGAGATGTCTAGAATCCAATTATTGTGGAATTAGGTTTATGATTCAAATCATGATTTTATAGGAACGGGTAATGGATCAAGTTAAGAGTAATAACTCATTCGAAAATCAGTTTGGATTTATATGGGAGGTCTACCATAAAGGCTTTCTTTTAACTTAGACAATTAGTGGAGAAGTTTAGAGAGAAGAAGACAGATGTTCATATGGTTCTTATTGATTTAGAGAAAGCATATGATATACTACCCTAGTGTTAATCTGGTGGGTTTTGAGCAAAAAAGAATAATAATCAGATACATTGATTGAGTTTCTAGTAATGATAGGTCTACATAAAGGGTTAGAAAGGTGGGTTGTGAGGCAAATGAGTTCTAGTAATGATAGGTTTACATCAAAGGTCAACCATAAGCCCTTAGTATTTTTTTTTTTTTTTTGGCTTTATTTATGGATGAAGTGGCAGCTCATATTCAAGAGCAGGTGCATTGGTGTATTTTACTTGCAAATGACGTGGTCTTGGTGGACTGAACTAAAGAGTACATGCAAAGTACGGAGAGAAACCTAGGAACTAAAAAGTTTTAAAATAAGTTAAGATGGAGTATGCGGAACAGAACTTTAGCATAACTGATAGCAAGGGTGAAACAATCTGAAACCCGGAGATTTCTAAGAGCAATCCCCTTTGTTATCTTGGATCAATTATTCATAAAGAAGGATATTGACAAGGATGTTGCACATAAAATTAGAGCTAGATGGCTTGAGTGGAGAGGCGCTTCTAGAATGTTATGTGATCAACATGTTCCATTCAAGCTAAAAGGAAAATTTACGTACAACTATTAGGTCTGCTGTGATGTATGGAGGGGAGTGTTGGGCAACAAAGAAACATCTTCATAGTATGAGCTTTGCTGAAATGAAGATATTGAGATTTATGGAAAGACCGAGAAGGATATGGTTAGGAATAAACATAACCGAGAGTGTCTGATTGTTGTCCTAATAAGAGATAAAATAAAGGAAAGTAGGTTAAGATGGATTGAGCATGTAGAGCAAAGACCAATGGAGCTGGCTGTGAGAAGGTTCGAGGGGATGATACACATTGAAGGATCTAGGAAGGGCAAAAAGGAGCTGCATGGAATTGGTGAGAAAAGATTTATAATCTCATAATCTGATCCAAAATATGGTTTTTGACAGATTAGGATGGTGGAACAGGTTTCTTGTTACTACCCTAACTAGTTGGGATACAACATTTTGTTTTCTGCACTTTTAAGCTTAAGTTTCCTAGGCTTGGCCAGCATGTACAGGTATCGGCCAGTTTCATATATTTTTTGTTTTTATTGGATTTTTCTCGTACTGCACCTATATACTGGACCAGCTCGTGTGGTCCTATTAGATCCACCCCTATTTGTGAATTGGGTAATTGTACATCAGGCATATATTTAGTTCCCTTGACAAATCGTGTAGGTCACTCTTTGGAGAATCCCCACCAAAAAACGCATCAAGGTCAATGGGTTTTATCTTATGACCTTGCTTGAATCCAGTAATTCGGATGGTTTGGTGTAATGTGAAATCATAGGTTCAAGGACGAATGAATCACGTGTGAGGAAAGCTTGAACTGAACGACCGATATTCATTGATCAGACTTGCTTTTCATGTAGTGGTTCATTGTCGGTGATCCACATTGGTTTTGTTTGTGGGGCCAAATACATGCTTTTTGAACTTAACAAACATCTATAAATGGGGTGAATGGCAACATACTAAGGAAGCTTATTAATGAACGTTAGCAGGATGCTTTAGTCTATTTACGTATGTGCTGTATTTGTCCATATATATGTATATAATCATAAATCTTGAAATCCATCCCCCATATAGATTATATGTAACTAGAAAGATAGGTTTATTGGACAAATTTGTCTAGCAGGGAGTTTTGGAGGGGCAGTTGGCATCTCACCCTCTTTTCACATGGAAAAATAACCTCAATAGTCTACCACTTCTAATATGAAAAGGAAAAAAAAAATATTTACTAAAATATATGGTAGGGATATGGATGGCATGAGGAGGAAGATATTCACTAAAAATATGTGGTCAATTGGAAAGACTACCTATCAAATGGATGGATAGTATTGTTATTCTCCATGTGTCTATTGGAGGGGTTGGCCTGAATGCTTCATTGGATGGGTCGTCTCAAGAACTTATCTTCTTGAGAACATTTTTTTGATGAGAAACAAAACATTATATTTCTTGCAAATAGAATATACAAATGAATACTATAGAGATAAAAAAACTATTCGAGCCATAAATACTTGTGAGCTAGTGGACTTAGTTTGGGACCCATTAGGAACTCTAAAGTTTTGGGAGTTGCCACCTACCATTTTTTAGGTGTAATAGTTCACTTGTTTTGGAAAAAGGGAAATTAAGTAGTGAAAAAAAGTGACTCCATTGGAAGAGCATGGTCTATAGAGAAATCATGGGAAAGGAGATTGGTTGTAGGAAAGGGAAGGTGTGAGTCACCCTTTTACCACCCATATTAGTATGGTTACTATCTCCTTGAAATCTAACTCATTCTCCCAAATTATCTGGCTTAAACAAAATTTAATGAGGCAAAAAGGCAAATGATATGATGAGCATATAAATGAGATCTGAAGATATTATCAAATTCTTAGTTCTCAAAACTATGATGGATGGAAATACCAACAATTATAACAAAAAATAAGTCGCAAACATGTTAAAGTAAAAGGAACGGGGTATATAAGTGTGAGTATATGAAAGGAATGGATAAAACAACTAAAATGAAGAACTGAAGTATACAAGACTAAATATGACAATGGAAAGAATAAGGACAAAATCAATGTAAAAGAACTGTGAATCTGCCAATTGGAGGAACAAATGAAGTAATTACACGCTTCCATACAACTTGAAGAGGGCTTAAATGTGCTGTTGGACATTCTATAGTATCACTCCAAAAATCAAACACTAACTCATAACAATGGGGCAAGATTGTCACCACTATTACCCTAAGAGAACAATGACAAATGGAAAGGGAGTGCAAAGGCATCAAAGAGGTCCTTTATAAGTTATTGGGCATATGGTAGCCTATTGCTTTGGCTGAAACATTATAAAGAAAATCACCTCAGTGGTTTTTTAATCAAAACCCTGCCATCGGAACTCATCATGGTGTTATGTGTCATTGTAGTTGGAGGTGCGTAGAAAGTTTCACAATGTGGTAAAACAGAACACCCAAAGCACATAGTAACTCACCATTCCTATCGTTTTTAATGAAGCACTTGTAAAGAAAAAAAATGTTGCAGTTGCTAGCATGGGGTCAACATGAGACTAATGGAGCTTTTCAAAACCACTGGTAAGAGGGAAATTGTTGGTCTTCTAAGCAGTCAAAGTAAACATGAACTAGCTGCCGATATCTAGTTTTCATGTCACAACAAAGAAGACTGGTGATGGTTCTGTATGCACAGACAAAAGGAAAAACTGCTAGTTTTCTGGAACTGCAACCAGCACTTTCACATCCAAGAAAAGGTGACAAAAGAGACTTAAAACACAATTCTTTGGAACCTAATGGGATTTTTTCTACCAGTTCTTTTTTTTTTTTTCCGATATTTTGGTAGAGAGTCTAATATTGTTCCACCTTTTTCTCCTTCAAGATTGTGGAAACCCAAGGTTCCTCCTAGAGTTAGGATTTTTGTTGGGACGGCTATTCTTTATAGGATCAACGCGAGTGATTTATTGCAAAAAAGGAGGGGAAATCTGGTTTTATCTCCTAACATTTGTTTCATGTGTAGGAATCATGGGGAATCGGTTGATCACTTGTTCTTACACTGTATCTTTGCCAGGCAGATTTGGTTGCACTTTCTTCAGATTATGGATATGGCTTGGGTGTTGCCAGGAACCATTGTTGATCTTTTGTTGCAATGGAGATTTCGTGGCTTGAGTCAGCGAGGGAGGTTTTTATTGGACTCTCTTTTTTGTGATCCTATGGGCAATTTGGGGGGAGAGGAATAGGTGTATCTTTGAGGATGTACAACATTCTTTGGCTCGGATTATTGATGATATTTTTCGGATGGTGGCTTCTTGGGTGATGGTTCGATCGAAGTTTAGGGATTTTCATATGGACTTGATTATTAGGAATTGGAGCACTATTTTATTTACTTCAGTGGGCCGTGCTCATCATAATGTGGTTTGGTAAGCTTCGAATAGTGGGCTAGTTAAACTTTATTTTGATGGGTTTTTTTTGGGTAATCTAGGTTCCTCTGGCATTGGAGGAGTTTTAATGAGATCAGATGGAGTGATTTTTCATGCTTTTTCTAGACCGATTGGAATTGCGGATTCGACGACAGCTGAGATTAGTGCTTTGAATGAGGCGAGGAAGTTGAATTTGGAGGATATTCAGGTAGAAGGGGATTCATATTCGGTTATTTCCTGAATGTCTCCAAATGCTATTTGTCTTTGACGTTTTGCGCATCTTGTAAGGTGGGCGAGATTTTTGAGCCATGGTTTAAGGATATCTTTTTTTCTTGTTCTCAGATCTGCTAATACTGAGGCAGATGAGTGGGCCAGAATTGGGGTTACGAGAGCTACTTTTGTATCGGGGCTTTCTAGTGAGGATTTTTCGAGATGTTGAGCTAGAGTAGGAGTTAGATTTTTTCTTTTGCTTTCGTTTTTTTAGATCACAGTTGTGATTTTTTCCTTTGTATAGCTCATGTATATCTTTCACTTTGATGTTTAATGAAATGTTGTTAATTATCAAAAAAAAAAAAACAGATGGCATTGGTTGTGTACGATAGAGGCCGAGTATGAGGAAAGAAGCTGCTGATTTTGCAGGAGTTAGGTGCAGGGGTAGGTCAGTGATCAATGGCTTCTCGTTTGCCTTCTATTCAGATGAAATTTTGAAATCAGTTAGTGTGCAAGAGGCTGCCGGTTTTGCAACACTCAACCAGCTCGTCTGCAACCTAGAAAGTGAGTTACGATATAGACAGCATAGTAAATAATGGAGATTGATGAAGCAGCCAGTGCTGGATTTACAGACCATAACAGATGGTATTAGTAGAGGTTTGAAGGTCATAAATAAGGGCAGAGGTTTTTGGTCTTGTAACAACAAAATCAGCCCTCCTGTAAACTGATACTGGCTTCCTTAAAAGTCTTATATTGTAGCAGATGAGTGGCAGTAGAATCAGTCCTCTGTTTTACAAGATGATACCTCCCAAGGTTTGATAGCAACTTCTCATGCATCTACCAATGTGATTCCACAAATCCATATTGTCACGCCCCGAATCTGAGATATTTGATCTTAAGGATATTCAAGGAGTGACCTTCGGATCCAACCCATGGATGCGGCCAAACCATAAACACCATACCTTATGGTACGTTGGTCACAACTAATAAACAGCGGAAGTTTCAAAAATTTAAAACCATAACCATTCACATACAATCATACTTAAAGTCTCCAAATCTTAAGATAACATAAACAAACTACTGCCCACTTTGGTCCACATTACATTATGTTCCAAATACAAATAATCGTAAACTAATAATGTTCAGCTTCTCATAAAACAGCATCCTGCATGCTCTTCCCATGTCCATCTCATATGTGTCCAGCACCTCATCCTTGATGATAACCTGTTGCACGTAGGCATGAGCTTTGGAGGCTCAATAGAATAACCAAGGAACTATGCTTCTAATTGTTTCCACAGTCATGCAACAACAACTAACTCCATGCAAAATTATCATTCAACACTTGCCTTATAACCCATTCTCATGATAATAATAAGCACAATCAATCATACTCTTATAAATGATAATCAGTAACTTTCTCACACACCACTAATCTCATATTCAAAGTAATAGCAAACAATAACTTTCTCATACACCACTAATTTCATACTCATAATCATCATCGTACTCATAATCCCTCTCATAACAGTAATCATACCATAACTATAATCACTCTCATAACAGAAATACACAACAATCAACCCCTACATAAATTTGGATGACATACAACGACACAAATGCAAAGTGAATATGAATCAAGCAAAATGATGAAATGACATACACACACAAGGAATGGCAATGAAGATGGATGTACATGATGCATAATGCTCATGATGAGGTGATGTGGATGATATGAATGCAAATGTGAGGTGTTAGGCATTGCCTAACCTTGAAACTAAGAATTCTACCCAAGGAATGTGCTAACACATAAACCTGACCATTTCCTTTCAGGGATTGGATCCCAAAGGTAGGAAAAACACCATAAAACATTTCCTTTCAGGGGATGTTAACCCATGGTAGAAACCACCCTCTTCCTTTTACGGGATATGACCCAGAGGCAGGAATAGCCCCGACACATTTCCTTTAAGGGGATTATAACCCATGGTAGAAACTACCCTCTTCCTTTAAGGGATTGAGACCCAAAGGTAGGCATACACTATGACACATACTCATGCATAAACATTCTTATCAGACCTTCCTAAGAGTTCTGGAAAACATGCAGTGATCACTCTAGGATCACTCTTAAACTCATACATATCAAATGCTAGGGTCACATAGGGATCTCACACACAACGCATGCATATCTCATGCAATTCATGTCCCCAACCTACATGCCTCATATACAACCATATCTCACATAGAACTTGCATCATGTACTCTTAGAAATCAGAACACACCATATCATGTCACGGCATATCACAAGCTGAGGCAACTAGGTCTATTGTTGCACAAACCACCACACACTTCATAATGCAAAACCAACACCACACACAACCTCACTAGGTTAGAACCTAGCCAGCTCCCTACTACAAGAAATGGGACCCATTGGGCTTCGATCCCTTTTCAGTGTCGAACCCCAAGTAGACTGAACCCCTTCGATCTCCCTTCACCTTCAGCCCTTTTTCCAGTGATTTTTGATCACTTTTGACATTTTCGGTCGACCTTAGGTTCGACCCTCAACTGAGCCGAAGCTCGTATAAATCCCAGAAAATCATTAAATTCACATTCATTCATACATTTCATATTTCAACATAACAATACCAATCAAACAACTGGAAATCACAAATTTCATGTTAACTTCATCATTTCTAGCATGCTACACATCAAGGCATACATATATGCATAAAATTGAATATTAGGTCAGATGATCATCATATTTTTTTAGTACAAACATCCATATCAGTACACACACGGACCTATGCACCTGAAACCATTTTCACATTCATACTCATCATCTTCCATACATAATACATCTAAATCACTATTCAATCATATAATCTCTTTATTATGTTCCTATGAAGATAAGTACAAGGAGAACCATGGGATCCTACCTCTTAGATTTTCTACAGAACTTTCCAGCAGCTTTGATCTCCCACAAGTCCTCTTCCATCAGCCTCTCTTTCTCTCTCTTCTTCTTCCTTCCTCTCTCTTCTTTCTTCCTTTTTCAAATCATTTCCCTTAATACATGCTCACCTTCTAACTTAGATAGGAAAGATCCCCTATAACGAGTCCTTTCCTTTTCAGATACTATCCTTATCAGGTAACTCTCTCTCTTACTAATTAAAATCCAATGTGTTGTACTAAACAAGCCTTGGTCTTCATTATTGGGCTAAACGACCAGGTCTGAACCAAGCCCACTAACCCAGTCTAAAGGCCCAATTAAAGTATGTATGTTCACACCATACTCCCTACTCTTCTCTTAATCACACATTAACCCCAATTCTGAAATATTACTACTAAAACCTCCTTATCGTCATGACCAGTCCACTTATACATCCAACTATATTTATGTTCACACATCACTTCCTCCTAATGCTTATGATCGTTATCAACCGGCTAGTTTCCAGTTTCTTGCATTAATTAAAGGTACAATTCAGTCCAATTAGAGCACAGGTTTCCTTCATGATTATTTAATTCATCTAGAGAGTTATAAATTAATCATTTTATTAATTTCTAGGTTCGGGTCATTACAATATTGCAATGCTTTGAGGTATGTGGCCCTCTTATGTAGCTTAATATTTCCAATGATGTGCATGTGTATATACAATAGTGTGTTTGATAGTAGGGCTTCTACCAAATCAATACGTGGCCTACAATCCACAAAAGAAACAATCATTTCCGGTGACAATAAATTACCAGTCGTATGAATTCCGTGCATGTTAATATTAAAAGTAAAAACATTAATCATGATTAAAGCCTTAAATGCAACAAAAGGAATACCAGTAAAAGAAATGGACAAAAAAACTCTATTAAAAGACACATTTGGGAGGTAAGTTTAATTACCTCAATGTTGACAAAGGCAAGTGTGATTTGAGCTAATTGTTTGGATGGTATATGTAGTAAATAGTTGTGGGTCAAGGGTCATTGACCCAAACTTCTCTCAATATGGATGGTGGATGTATATGTCTTTGAACCCCAGAAGATGATGCCAAATTGATGAAAACCTTGGGATGATTTGTGAGATATGATGGGTGAAGGATCAAAGACTAATGGTACACCTAACATGGACTGTAGACCGCATTTTTGTTGGCTCATACAAAGGTTTCCAAAAATGTGAAAAGCTTTGGATGCTTGTGAGAATTAATGGGTTAAGGATCAAAGACCAGTGCCACTCCTTTTATGGAGTGTAGGACCCATCTTTCTTGGCCCAAAATGGGAGTGATGTGGTGGTCCTGGGCTTGTCTGAATTAAGGTTTTAAATTCCGATATCGCCTGGCATTTCGCCAGATTTTTTCCTGCAAAATTTCGCTGACTTGGTGGAATATTTCGCCAAGTTGGAGAAATATTGGGGAAATATTTCGCTATATTTCACCTATATTTTGTTGAAATTTCGCTATATTTTACCGAACTTTTGACAAAATGGGGGAAAAGGGGGAATTCAGCTAATTCCCCTTACATATCCTTTCGCTAGGGGCCATTTTGGTGAAATTTCGCCGGTATGCCGGCGAAATTTAATGCCTTGTCTGAATGGGTTTTTTTGGGCTTAATTGTTCGGAGTGGGCTAAACCGAAATGTGGATGCTATTTAAGTGAAAACCCCTAATCATGGTAGGAGTCTTCTAAAGCATGAGTCCTAAAAGATAGGTGATAAAATGAGGACATTTTGTTCGCTTTAAAATAACAGTATTTGGCCATTTTAAAAGATGGGTGTAAAAGCAGGGATATTTTGATGATTTTGAAAGATGGGTGGAAATGCAAAGGTACTTTGTTTATTTTGAAAGATGGATAAAAAAATAAAGGTATTTTGATATGAAGAAAGATGGGTTATAGAAACCAAGAAACTACATCAAGATTTGAACCTTCTCATGAAGAGTTGGAGTGTGCAAACTTGGGGGCTGATAGCTAACAAGTGGTGTCTTAGAAGAGACCTATATATCGATTGCCCCTTAGAAATCCCTGCCAATCACAAAAAAGCTGGTCAAAAGAACAGAAAGTCAAGAACGGGAGCCTACTCAAATAGATAGTTGATCGTGTGGCTACAAATTTTTGGGAAAAGGCTACTTTTGTCCTCGAAGATTTTCTTATTTCTTTCCTTTAAAACTCCCTAACACACTGCAATTGGGATCAAGCACCAAAAGTGACTGAGTGCCAAAAGTTGCAGCAGCAATTGCTAAACAAGGACTCTACGTAACGAGGAAAAGTCCAGGAAACAACAAACTGCAATAGGAAATAGTACACAACTAGGGGTGGCCATGGTCCGGGCCGCCTGGCCTGATGTTTGGACGGGCTTGGGCAAGGGTTTGTAGCCCGTAGGGCTGGGCCAAAGTTTAAGGCCCGATTATTTTTTCTGGCCGGGCTTGGGTTTATGCTAGATTATCCCGTTCCGGGCCGGCCGGAGGATGTGAACACTGAATAATATTAATATCTCACTTAAACTCAACAATAACCATTGTTGTAGCTTAGTGGTGTGAGTTTAATGTTGTAGCTGTTGAGACCTTGGTTCGAATCTCAGCAGCTACAAACTAGGAATAATTTTGCATAATAACCCAACTCACACCAATGGCAGGCTCGGGCTTGGCAGTTGACAGTACGGGCAGGCTTGGGCAAACATTATTAAGCCCGAAGCTCGGGCCAACATAATTGTACTTACATGTAGAGTATGGCCCGGCCCAAGCCCGTTCCGTTGCCACCCCTATACACAACTGTTGCCACATTACAATGAGTGAGCACATGTGCAGTATCCTCTGCATCAGCCTTGTGCATTACTGATTAGACATTGTCCATCCTCTGCAAATCAAATAATCAATAGTAAGGATTTTATCCAGAATCAAACCCCAAGAGAAAAGTTTCACCTTGGAGGACTCTGTACAGTCCTTGAACACATCAAGAACTATCCAAAGAGATGGTGTAATTTATCATACAAAAGGTGGTGTAACTTATTAGATTATTTTCTAAAATCAAATGCAATTATTATTTTAATACAAAACATTTCTAAAATTAACTGACAATAACTGGTCTGCTGTAGGTTTAATACAACTGCCATTAGTGTTGCAGCTATTATTAGCTTTGATCAAGTAAATTTGTCGATATTTGTATGTATATGTTGTGTGTGTGTGTGTGTATGTGTGCATCTATATAGAGTTCCTTATTCATTTATTTCTGATAGGAATTTAACTTTCATTAATGGATAGCTGTAGAACAATTTTAGTTATTATTTGAAAATTTGCTCCCCCAAAAATCTAAAATAAATCGATTAAATTTCACTATGGTTTTGTATCTTTTAATCTACTGTTCTGTCGATCATAGATATACTTCACTTCTATGTTACAGAAAAAATTAAAAATAAAAAGAAGTAATACTTGCCCACATATATAGGCCTGTGCAAAGATCTGTGTTTTGATTCTTCAAGCACTATATATATTGGTCCTTTCTTTGAAGAAGATGGCTAGGAGTTTGTTGCATGGAAAAAATCGAAAAGCCCAGAGAAGGGAATTGGAAAGTTCAGTGTCGAGTTTAAATGTTTACAAGTTACAACGTGTTGTATTGCATTTTGCATTAAATAATAATGCCTCATGCTACTGGATGATTGGTTATGATAACCATTTGATGACTAGATTTTGGTAGTTAATTGATCTGTATAGTTATGACACTATGATATGGAGGAATAATGTTGAACTGCAGCAATTACTTTTTTGGAATATTGATAAATAATGATATCTTACCTCGATAAGATGTGTTTGTTCTGATTTCTAGGGTGCATGTATTTTCTCAACCAACAATTAGCCGTGTGGTGAGCAGGTAATAACTGGTTAGTACTGATTGAGTGATTTCATTATCCATGGTTCTTGTATTTTCAAGTGTGTTAAATAGAAAATTGGCTTATTCTAAACTGTTAATTTAATGTGCATAGTCTCATCTTTCATCTCAACTTCGATTTTCAAATATGATCTTGATTTATTGTGGAAATGGTTAGCAGGCTCAAATATATATGCAACAAGGAAGGATTCAGAACAAGTTCTATTGCACTCACTGCACTTGCTGAGTATACCGGTGAGCTAGCATTTACCATTTTGTATAGGAGAATTCAACTCCCTGTGTGCTCTTATGTAACAAAGTCATAAGCTTTGTCTAAGTCCACAGTAGGTTGACCACTATGGCCATGTAAACTCTTGTGCCATACATAGATACAGTGAATTGTTTCCTATGAAAGATGTCCTACTCTTTCATCATACTTTTGCTTGCTGTGTGAGATTGGCCCCAAATTATGAAACATAGATTCTGTTGCTAAAGGAATACCCCCATCTTTGGGAACCATTGATATTTGCTTTTATGGAAAGAGACGTCTTCCTTACCTTATTGTGGCCTAAGGGAAGCACCTTTGAATTTGTTTGTCTCCAATCACAAAAGGTTTTTGTACATATTGAGCAATAATGTGATTCATATTTTCTAATCTTATGCAGCTGTTTTATGAGTTAGTAGTCAGTGGACTGATTATTTGAAGTGAATCTAAGGCGAAACATAGTTTTATCTAGAGAAGATTTACTTCTTTGGCAATTGATAAGCAAGCTTGCATCTTATGGCCAGTACAATTGCTACATCCAATGAACCCCCACATTACAAGATCTAGAAATCACATATATCACGTAACGGAAACAGTTGTTGAGTGTTTTAAAGGTTGTGTTTCTAGATGCTAAAGGGTTACAAATGTCTCTTAGATACGGACAGTTATGCTTGAATATTGCTGACATTGTGAAAAGGAATACACCATTATAGTTATATGGTAAAAGATAGTTGTTAGTACATATGAATTGTAATTGGAGGTCTATTCAATGGGATGCAGACATGTCCAAAGTAAAACGAGATGGAATGAGATTGTATGTAGTAGTATGAATTGATAATTGAGGAAAAAGGAAAGAAGAGAGATTGAACCATTGAGGTTTATCATCATGTGTCTTTGTCATGCCAATTTTTAGTTTTCTAGTTTTAGATGTGGAGTCTGTTAAACAGAAATTTGAAGTTGGAGGATAAATTTTTGTATTTAGTTATATTTCCTTGAACATTCTAGTTTATTGGCTTGGACAAAATAATTCATGTCTCATTCTTCAAATCTTCTTAAACTTGCTTTCAGCAATGGAAATTATGATATCTGTGATTTATCTCATATCTTTCTTTCCCAGAATGTTGTCATTAAGTTGTAGTAAGTGTAATTTTATCATTTCAGGTTGATGATCACCAGTATGATAAATCAGCTGCCATCTCATAGATGAAGGTAGCCACAAAAAAGAAAAGGAATGGAAGCAATGCAATAAGGAAAAGTCATAAAATAAGATATAAGATAAAGAACAATTTCACAGAAGTTGTAGTCCAAAACAAGTGGATGGTCATAAAAGGGAACCTGGCAGATTGGGTCACAGGAGAAACCTGAAACAATTGAATAACAATAGATCATAGGAAGCTGTATGAAGTTAGTCTACCTTTAGAATGACAGACACGAAATTTATCTGTTTTTTTGCAGAATGCTGGACAAATTTTTTTTACACTTAAGAACTGGAAACAGACCTATGTACATTTTAACAATAGAAAGTCGGGAAGATGAGATGGATAAAGAAAAATATGGCAATTTTTCAGGATAATCCAATATGTGAATGTAGATTCAAGGCTCCTATCTGTATGTGGGCCCCACCACAGCAAAACCAAATATCATAGGTAGAAACATAAATAGGATGTTCAAGGAAGAAAAAAATGTGGAGAACGAACTGATTCCATGTCTCTGTAATTGTTTTCTTCTTTAATGAAATCCAGTTTCCTACCAAAAAGGGAAAAAAGGAAAAAAAATTTAGTGGATGAATTCTTTACTAAAGAAAATGATCTTTTTCTACAGAACGATTAAAGAAAGCCATCTGGACCATATTGGAAGTGAGCAGCACAACCAAATATCAAAGGTAGAACCGTAAATAGGATGTTCATGGAAGGAAAAATGTGGAAAACAAACTGATTCCATGTCTCTGTAATTGTTTTCTTCTTTAATGAAATCCAGTTTCTTACCAAAAAAGGGAAAAAAAAAAAGAAAAAAAAATCTTTAGTGGATGAATTCTTTACTAAAGAAAATGATCTTTTTCTACGGAACGATTAAAGAAAGCCATCGGGACCATATTGGAAGTGAAATGTAACTTGATATGCTTCATTAGTTTGAATAATTATGTCTAGAAGATTGGTGTGCTGGTTGTATGTAGGTCTCTTAGAGGATGTAAACAAAAGATCTCCACTTATTATTTTCTTTTTCTTGTTCCTCACCATCATCATCATCTTCTTCTTTTCTTATTATTCTTGGAAAAGCTCTGATGGCTGGTTAATGGTTCAAGCGCATCCCATATACGAGATCCAACTCCATTAGGTGCTCCTCTTCGGCCGATTTTCTCTTAATTTGTCCATTTCTCCTTCGTATTCATTTTTTTTCTTTAAAACTTCAATAGAATCTAAAACTTTCTTCCACACCTAGTTATAAGAAATGCTTATTCACTATATGTATCTAAATGAAACATTTCATTTTCTCATTGAGCTATTCTTATGGTCAAAACTACTTGATACATTAGATATGTTTTCTAGGTCATTTGGCAATTGACATGTTTCTCCTTGATAGTGGAAATGCTATATCGTCACTCGAAGGAAGTCTGGCATATCACTTAATAGTCTATAGTTTTCCTGTACTTTGGTTTTTCCTTATTTTATATTGACCTTTCTTCTTCTTTTTTTTTCTTTTTTTTTTTCTTCTTCTCAGAATGCGACATACGATCATGTCTGAACACACTTCAATTTCTCAACAGGAAGGAAGAAACACTCAACATGGTAAGATATTGCACTGATCCTTCTGTTATAAATGTTTTTTTACATTCATGTTTGCAAAGGGTTCATCTGGACCAACAATTAAAATTTGCTTTTGGTATAAACATTGGTTTCCTAGGAACTCTAAAAATTTTGGTAGAAGTTTAGGGAATGATCATTTGATTTATGAAAATATGGAAGTACAGATGACTTTTTGGGAAGTGATAAGATGAGCATCAATCCATACTCAGGACTCGCTATAATCAAAAGCAACCTTTTGGAATGAGGAAAGTAAGATCAATACCAACAAATTACATAAGTGCTGGCGTATATTTGAACTCAGTTTGTAGTTGCTGCTATATGCATGAATTAGTGTTTGTGAGAATATTAGCTTTTGTTACTTTTCATGCATTTTATACTTTTAACCAAAACTTGAAAGAAGTATTAAATAGCTAGCATATGTCATATACATAAGCATTTATGCTCATTATAGGATTTCTAAAATTAAATTTTTAAGTTTCTGATTAATATATTATCAGTGACTAAAAATCTCAAAATCTAAATGCATTATTCATAAAATGAACTGGACATGGAACTGTAAGGCTATGGTTCACAGTTCAACTGTCCATTATTCTGCCAAATGTTCTGATTCTGATTCTATAATTGAATTTACTTTTTATATCAATTATGTTATAATATAGTGATAGGATGTGCAACTATTTGATCTTTTCATGGTCCAAATGGTTAAATGGACCAGCAAGCTACTTAATGTTTTGGATAAATTATTATGTTCATCTAAATTTTAATTTTGTTTAAGAAATCATGATTCAAAATAAAAACATATGTATTCGTTATTATATTCTTTTAGTTGTTTCATTTTATTGGAAGCTTTGGTTTCTAAGCATACAAATTTATTATAATCATGAGCTTTTTTAACCCACCTCGGCTATAACATACGTACTATCTTAACACCTCAAATCAGTCATATATAAACGTGAAGATTTAGGATGAGAATATAGAAATTTTGTTTTTCTGTATTTTCTAATTATTCATCCTGAAAATTTGGAAGAAAACCAAACTTGTGTATATATGTGTCATTTATTAATTGGATTGATTCATTTACACATGATATGAACAATTATATTCTAAATGAGGAGCTCATATCACCTAGAGCTTTCTCTTTCTCTGTTTGATCATCTGGACTCGAATGTATATAGATGTACATCTCCTGCAATAAAACTTTCGTTATCGATAAAAAAAAAATGTATATAGATGTGCACATCGGCTCCAAACACAGATGTTTAAATCTGTTTCACCATTGTGTCTGGAAGATGAAAAAGAGAGCGCTCCAGATGAATTCAAACCCTAAATGAGCAATAAAAGCTGGAAGAGATTGAAAGTCAACCTTTAAATTTTTCAGGTGGAAACAATCCTCAATGACCTTCGTTCTGAAAATCAAACTTTTATTTTTTCAGGTGGAAACAATCCGCAATGACCTTCGTTCTTTTCTTGTCTTTTTTTTTTACTGTCTATTTTTTTTCAGGTGGAAACAATCTTTTCTTGACTTTTTTTTTTTTTAAATTGATGTTTAAAACTTCTTTCATTACAATTTGTTTTGGCCTTAAAGTTCAGAAATAGTTACAAAGATGAAATCAGGAGCAATAATTATATTTCTGATTGTATTGACTTTCTTTTAACATTAAGCTTTCTTTACAGATATTTATGGTTCATTTTCGTAAGTGGTATGAAAGAAATGTCCTTTAATATATGTATGATACATCAAATAATTTTGAATATGTTACAACAAAATGAAATTTTTTCCAAATATCAATCAAAAATGTAGAATATTAACTCTGTTAGATGGGTGTGGCAGAATCCTGTCTGAACCGTTTGTCCATACGTCTGGACACGGATTTGCCACTGATTTGCCCAGATTCGTTTGTTTGCGGAATCCAATATTTAAAAAAAACAGGATGGTAAAGGAGAGAAAGAGCGAGAGGGAGGGAGGGAGGGAGGGAGACCATGTGGGATGGTATGGGTGGTCTCCTTCCTTAAGTAGGAAGGTTTTTGTCAAAAGACCAATGTAGCCTTCAATGTTAAAACGGGTTACAAATATATTTTTATAAAAATAAAACTCCTACTTTTAAGAATTATAAATTGATTAATCGCATTTAAGTTAATGTCAAAAGTAATTGCATTAATACAAGAATATGAAATGTAATTAATAAATTTATATAATTTATGAATATAACAATTTATAAATTCGCATTTTGAAATGTTTTATTTTTACTATCTAGTTTTTATATTATACACATATATAATCATATGTGTAAATATAAAAATAAATATATCCCGTGTCCTCGAATCCTATTTTTTATGGTTTGCCGAATCCAACACGTCGTACCTGTGTCGGAATCCGTCACATGTACCCCTACCTATGCAACATAGAGAATATAGTATTTTTGTGTACTTTATATCATACAACACAAGCATATGTCGGTTCAGAATTTCCTACATTAATTTTCATGATTATAGCTATTGACATTTTTTGCTATGCCTCACTGGCTTTCAGTTGGAGGTCAGTTCTCAAGTGGTTGGCCGAAAAGATATATCGAGAAGTGTTTTTGATGTCTGGAAAGAGGTGATGTAACACCAGTAATATATATCAAAAATTTTATCAACTACTTTCCTTTGCAATATCTTTATTTTTGGTATCATTTATATTCATTCAGGTTTTCCAAAAGAAAAAGACAAGACGAGAAAAGAAAGCCATTAATAGCTGCAGTACTAAGTCCAGTGATTTTGACACTTTGCACTCTCTCATATCTAATCGGTAGGTTTATTTTTTCAGTCAATATTTTAGTTCAC
>JAUPMG010000006.1:7969811-8014907 GCA_031762675.1 Pachysandra terminalis | reverse complement strand
CTGATGATGAAACAGCATTGGCTGATGGCAAAGTTGAACATGAATGAGAAGAATTGATCAAATTACAATGAAAATCTGTCAAATAACTAGGAGGTCTTTTAAGTCGTGTCGACTGTCTAGTAAGAATGATATTATCAGAAGGAATGAGATTATTATTCACGAAGAATTCAATTGGAATTTCACTAGTGGAAGACTCAACAACAGGTGGAACAACTGACTCAACAACAGGTGGAACAGCAGACTTAACAACAGATGGAATTACAGAGGGAGGTAAATCTGGGAATGAATTTGGAATAACAAGACAACCATCAAAATTAGATTCTGTTAACCGAGACATATAAGGAAAAATTGATTCATGAAATATAACATCTCTTGAAATAAAAAGAGATTTAGTATGGATATCATTTAAAATGTATCCTTTAACACCTGATGGATATCCTAAGAAAACACATGGTTTAGCTCTAGGTGCAAACTTTTTACGAGCAGTAGATGCATAGCATAAGCTACCAAAGACACATAAATGTGAATAATCTGTTGATTTAAAAAACAAAATCTCATATGGAGATTTGTTTGAAAGAATTGGTGTAGGAATGTGGTTAATCAAATGCGTGGCAGTCAAAATGCATTCACCTCAGAAATGTAAAGGAAGATTAGCTTGAAAACGTAATGCATGAGCTACGGTTAATAAATGTTGATGCTTCCTTTCAACGATGGAGTTCTGTTGAGGTGTCTCAACACAACTACATTGATGAAAAGTTCCCTTAGAGGCATAGAAATCAAGCATGGAGAATTCGAGACCATTATCAGTCCGAATACTTTTGATATTAGATTGAAATTGAGTTTCAACAAAATTAAAGAAACATTGAACAAGAGTACGAGTCTGTGGTTTATTATGCATCAAAAAAACCCAAGTTAGACTATGAGTATCAACAATGGTAAGGAAATACCTAGAACCATTTTAGAATTTACAGAAAAATGCCCCCAGATATCACAATGAATCAATTCAAACACTGAATTATATACAGACTTGCTAACAGGAAATGGCAATCGCCGTTGCTTAGCTAAAGGACAAATTGTACAAGTGTTATTGAAATTTACAGAAATTTCAGGAAACAGTGAATGCAATAGACTTAGTCCAGAAGATGATAAATGCCCTAGGCGATAGTGCCAGAGATCATCTGTGACAGTCTTTATTGAAGAAGAAGCAATAGCAGTTAAGGCAGAAGGAATGTGTGAATTGGTTGGTGAAAGTTTCAAGTAATATAGACCGTTCTTAGCTTCACCCAGTCCAATCGTCTACCATCATGCCAGATTCTATATGAAACAAAAATCATCAAGAAATATAAGACAACAACAAAGTTTTCGAATGATTTTGCTAGCAGATATAAGATTGAATGAAAAAGAAGGTACACATAAAACGTCTATAAGAATCAGAGATGCAAAAATTCGAACAGCTCCAATGTGAGTTACCAATGCAAATTTGCCATTTGGAAGAGCAACTTGTTTGGAAACAGTAGATGTAATTGTAGTAAGAAGAGTAATAGAACTAACCATATGGTCAGTAGCACCGGAATCAATAATCCAAGAATTACTGATGAGAAATTTAGATTGAGAAGCAATATTAAATGCTTAAGCAGAGAAGAAAACAGAGTGAGCTGAATTCATCTTCGAATGAAGATATTCAAGATATTTACTTGTCATTTGAGAAAACAAGTGATCTTGAGTATCAGCAGAACTGCAAACTTGATTGGCAGAAGATTGAGAATCAGCATTTTTATCATGCTTGATGAATGCCATAAGTTGATGATATTGCTCCCTAGAAATGGAGAGTTCAGGAAAATGAGCAATTGGTGGTGATCCGTCCACATGATTTGCAGAATGAGAAACTACTTTGTTCTTTGTAAATTTGTATCCAGGTGGATATCCATGCAGCTTGTAGCATTTATCAACTGTGTGTCCAGTTAAACCACAATGGCTACAAATCTTGGTATCTTTCCTCAAAAATTGAGGCTTGCCAAAACGATTCAGTGGCTGAGGACCAACGGATTTACTCACAAGAGCAACAGAATTGTGAGTGAAATAACTGATGGAAGAGGATGCTTCTCTCTGTCGTTCTTCTTGAAGAACTAAAGAAAATGCTCGATTAATGCTTGGAAGAGGATCAACTAGCAGTATTTGGCCACGAATATGAGAATAGGTATCATTTAAACCCATCAAGAACTAAAAAACATATTCATGTTGAAAATACTCATGAATTGTTTTCAGAGAACCACACATACATGGAGGAATAGGCCTGTAATTTGAGAGTTCATCCCACAGCGCCTTGAGTCTAGTAAAATATAGACCAACAGAAAGATTGTCTTGAGATAATGTGGAAATCGATTTCTGCAGCTGAAAAATGCAAGGACCGTTCTTCTGTGAAAACCTTTCCTTCAAGTCAGTCCAAATCGCTGCAACAGTATCAATGTGTATCACGCTTGAAGAAATTTCCTTTGAAATTGAATTCAGAAACCATGAAATGACCATGGTGCTACAACGAATCCACGCACGGTAGGCAGAGCTGGATTCATTAGTTGGTTTAAACAAGGTGCCATCTAGAAAACCAAGCTTATTTTTTGCAGTCATTGCCATAAGCATAGAACGGCTCCATGTAGCATAATTGTCTCCATCCAAAGGTTGAGAGACAAGATCTAAATCCTGGATTATCTCCATTGTGAAGATAATATGGATTATTGGAATCTACATTCAACGAAGCTAAAGAAGATGGAATCTGATGTGTTTCAGTGGCCATGAATGAATGATGAAGAACTTCGAGGTGAATGATGAAGAAAAAACACAAAGAAGATGCAGAAGAAACACAGAAGAAAATTGAGATCAGAATTGCTCTGATACCATGTCAAGGATTGAATGAAATGCAGAAAAGAAATGAAGACTTGTATTGAAAAACTTTCCTTCGTACAGTATGTATACACCTTCTCACACACTCTGTTCACCTCTGTTTTGTTGAATCAAAACAGAGTAACTAACTCTTCTAATAATCTAACTGATTTGTTCTAACCAACTAACTAAAACTGCTATTACAAAACTGATCTGTTCCAACCAACTAACTATAAATTGTTATTACAAAACTGTTTACAAATTAAATTAACTAACAGAAGCTTCCTAACTGCGCAATCCTCCGACTGTCCATTGCATACAGCTATTGTATCGCATAGCTACGTAATAACTCTACCGACCATGGTTTCTAAAAGGGGAAACAAGTACACGAGTTGTTTTTTACCTCATGCAAAGAACGAAAATTTGATAGAAAATTGAGTGAATTTCTTAAAACTTTTTTTTGGTAAGAATATCTAAATTATCAATAACTAGGAAGGTCATTATCAGAACAGATGGAAGTCTAGGGGTGTCAATTGGTTTGATCTAAACTATAAACAGAACAAACCAAACCAAACCAAGAAACGTCGACTTTTTTTTAATTTTATTTTGGTGTATGGTTTAGAAAATAAAAAACATAATTAGTTCAACTCGGTTTACGGTTAAGGCTATGATTAAATCGGTTTCTATTTTGGTTTGGTTCGGTTTTGGTTTAGTATAATGTAATTTGGTTTTGTTTTGGTCAAGGCTTTGACTAAATTGGTTTTTATTTTGGATTGGTTTGGTTTTTGGTTTAGCGCAATGTAATTCGGTTTGGTTTTGGTTTGACCACTAAACCGAACCAAACCGATCAACCACCACCACCACCACCGACCACCCACCACCCCTCACCACCAAATATTGGTGGTGCATACCTTGCACAACCATCTTTGTACGCTTTGCACACTTAGCGGTGTGCATGCCTTGCTCCACCCCCACCACCTCTACCACCAACACCCTCACCACCTAACCACCACCACCTCCACCACCCACCCACCGCCACTACCAACCCCCACCACCAACAGTTTGGGGTGAATCTTTGTACAACCTCTTATGATTGCCTTGAAAAGTTGGTTGTGCAAGGATGCACCACTTACTGTGGATGCCTTGCACCATCTAGTGGTACATCATTTCAATCTAATGCTTCCGACTTGTGGGAAATCAAGTACACATAATCGTATCACGTGTAATCATCGATGAATATAATGAAATAGGACTCTTCATAGTTGGTCATTATATTGATTGATCCACATATGTCAAAATGGACTAACTCTAAAGGAACGTTTGCTCTCACTGCCTTACCAAATGGTTTCCTACATGACTTAACACTTAAACAATGCTCACAAATGGGTAACTGAACCTTGGCAAGTGATCCTAGCATACCTGTTTTAGCCAATCGGTTCATCCTCTCTAACCCTATGTGGCTAAGTCTAACATGTCATCTCAATGAATCAGAAATAATAACATCATCATGAGAAATCAAATTAGAAACTAAATTTGCATCACTTGAATTTATCAATATCAAGTTTAAACAGACCATCAGAAATAAATCCCCTACCGTATAAAATCGACTCTAAAGAAATAGAGATGTATTCTCTACTGAAATAACAAAAAAACAACTAGTCTAAGTAACTCTACCAGTTGTAGCAGATCACTTTGGACATGTCTCTCTTTAGTCCACGCTTCCCCCCTAGGGCGCTTGGTACTTTTGCATGCCTTAGGTGCTTTCTTAACCATTTCCCCATGTTGGGGCGCCTTACCCTTGCGCTTGCGCCTAGACATGGTTGTCTTGCGCTTCATCGATTCAACTAAGAGCGTAATGCTGTTATACCTTGCGGTCTGACGCTCTTCCTCGAGCTGAAGATGATGCGATAAGTGGTTGAATGTTTTAATGTTCTCATTGTGCATCATGGCGAGCTTCATGTGCTCCCACGAGTCGGAAATGGATCTCAGAACAGCGAGAATCTGCTGCTCACTTGTCAAGAAGTTTCATGCGGCTTTCAAATCTCGTATCATAGACGACATCTACTTAAGATGCACAACCATGCTCACACTGGGAGCCATCTTGTAGGTCTTAAATTTCATCGTCAGTGCACATAATCTGGTAGCCGAGGTACCAACGAACGAGGGTTTCAGCGCGTTCCACATCTCAAGTGCAGTCTCATAGGCCTCGAATCTACCAATAAGATCATTGTGCATACTACTCAACATAGTAAATCGTGCACAACGATCCTTCTTGGCCCAAACCTGATAGGCCTCCATGTCTATACGATTCTGAGCAGCGATACCTTCCTTAGGATAGGCTAGGCTATGTGATAAAGTCTCTAGGGCCTCAGACTCATTGAAGAGATATTGGATCTTCCTATGCCTAATGCCATAGTTTTTATCAACCAATTTCCCACCCTTATTTAGGTCAGCTACTATACTCTTAGCGGTCATACTACTACAATTAAAATGTACATTTAATTAACATCTCATATACACATATTGTTGATCTTGCATCATTATCTAGGACTAAACAATAAAATTAATCTTTTATTTAATAGATCAAAACATACATTAGACCATAGGTCGTACTGCATAATCATCACCAATACAGTAAAATTTTGATATTACTTTTAATCCATAATATCCAAAACCCATCTAGAAAATAACATAATCTGAACTAGGATGTTATTTACATGCTAACCTCATATAATCCTGTAAATAAAATAAACTTAAATTATGATAATATTTACATGTTAACCTCATATAATCATGCAAATAAAAAAATTATAATATTATTTACATGTTAACCTCATATAATCATGCAACTAAAAATAACTAAATCATTAAATTATTTACATGTTAACCTCATATAATCATAAAAATAATTAAATCATAATATTATTTATAAGTTAACCTCATATACTCATGCAAATAAAAATAACTGAATCATGATATTATTTACATGTTAACCTAATATAATCATGCAAATAAAATAATTAAATCATGATAATACTTACATGTTAACCTCATATAATCATGCAAATAAAAATAATTAAATCATGCCTCCAAAAACTCTAACATATCACATAGAAGGCAAGAAATTAATTAATTTTTTTTAAAACAGAAAATTAATTCGTTCTAAAAAAAATTAATCTCTTCATCCCATGCCTAGCTTAGCAGCCCAGCGAACAAGGCGCGCGCGGCAGCCCAGCAGCAAGAGGCGCGCGTGTGGCAGCCCAGAAAAGGGAGGCCTACGCAGAATCCCAGCATGGGGGGCGCGCAGCAACCCAGCACAACAGCCTAGCATGGGGTGCGCATGACAAGGCCAACGCAAGTCGCCTGCATAGCAACCCATCATAGGGGACCCGCGCAGCAACACAGTATAGGGCGCGCACGGCAGCCCAGCTCAAGGAGCTCGCGTGCAAGCCCAGCAGCCCAGGGGCACACACGCAGCAACCTAAGGCAAGGGGCGCACGCAGGCACAACAACCCAACAAGGGGCACGCACACAGGTTTCTACATAAAACTGCTTATGTAGACAAGGTTTCTTGACATACCTCCATCCAACAAAGACGTATCACAGCGGCTCTTATGCCAATGGAGGTTGTAGCGACCCGGATCACGTACTTCGATGCAAACAAACCCGAATCTGCAGCGAAAAATCTCTATCAAAACAGATAACGTCTCACGTCGAAATATGTGATTACTGGAACCACATACAATGAATCCACACTTAATCAACCTAAAGCTTTATATGGAACCCTAATAGCAAAGCCAAATTCTGTAGGAAGAAGAGATGAAGAGAAGAGAGAGTTCTCAAGGGGTGAATTTCCAAAAAACGTGAATGGTAACTTTTGGGTAGGGAGGGGGAGTCTTCTACATTTAAAAGACTCAACTCAACTCCTAGGACTCTATCTCCTAATCCAATTAAGAGAGAGTTATCCACTTCCGAACTTCTAATCAAGTATGGATGTCCCATTAAGTGGAGACCCAAGTTAGCCCAAACGGGTCGAGCCAACAGGGTGATCTCTAAAATCCAACAGGGCCATTATATTTATGACTAAAGTCTGATGTAATTAGGGTTGCAAATGAATTGAGCCGAGCCAAACTTTGCCCAGCTCAGCTCAGGACCATAAACCTTGAGCATGGCTCAAGCTCATTAAAAAAAATTGAGCTCAAGCTCGCTAAAATATTTTAGGCTCAAGCACGTTTGGAAAATAGCTTAGCCTAATATAAATACATTAATATTATATCTAATGATTACTATTACATATAACATAACATATTATCATATTTTTTAATATTAATATATAATATAAGATAAATATAGATGTATAAATTAATATACAAAGAGGGTCGAGCTTTAACCAGTCCAAGCTTACCCAAGTTTGGCCCAATTTCGTTAAGACTGAGCTTTTTTTCAGGCTCACGATTCAGCTTGCAAGCTTTCCGGATTCAAAGTTCAACTCGCAAGCCTAATTATAGAGCTCAAGCTCGATTCATATGAGCCAAATCCGAGCAAACCTAGTTCGGCTGACTGACAGCCTTAAACGCAATCTTCGACAACTTTACAACCGACATTTTACAAACCATGACCTGAACGGTATAAATCAAAAGAAGTTAATTCTATTGATCAAAGCTTTGCTCTGGGAAAAGAAAATGAGAAAATTTGGAGGAGCAACGTTTGCACGTCGCTTGTACTGGTGCCCAATTATCATAATGCTTGGTGCCCAAATTACTGACCCTCTCTTTCGTGTGATCATTACAAGTTAGGCATATAAACGGTTCGGATTAGAAGCGGATATTGCTGAATCTGAATCCCTTTAAAAACTTACTAGATCCGAATTCGAACTCGAATCTGATGGATTTTCTTAAATTCTATTTGAATTCGAATTCAATTATGATTCAAAATCCTATTCGATCCAAATATCTCAAAATCCAATTCTAGAAGAGAAAAAAGTTGGAAACTAAAATAATGATACTATATAACTATATTATATAAAAGTACTGTATGTGATTGAATTGATATGTTGTAATGTGAGACATTATTCATAAATAATGATAATATGTGACACACTATAGAAAAAAGAATACATGAGTTTTAATTATATAATCAAATCGAGTCGGATTTATATAAATCTATATTTAATTAAATTATAATCAGATTGTTCTGATTTAAATCAGTTTTAATTATATAATCAAATCGAGTCGGACTTATATAAATCCATATTTAATTAAATTATAATCGGATTTTTCGGATTCAAATCTCAATCGAATTTCGGATTAAAAATATCTTACCGAATCCGCTTTAATCGAATCAGATTCATGTCATGATCCGATCCATTGACAGGCCTAATTACAAGTGGAAGAACAAAAAAAATCCGGTACTGTTACAATATTTAGAAAGTTAAATTCTCACAAGAAAATAAATAAATAAATGATGCCCACGTGAAGTGTATGGTATTATTGTCTTAAACCCACGTGAGAAGCCCACGTTAAGTCCGTGGAGTACTCACTATTTATCGGCAATTCCTCCATTGGTCCCAAACTGATATGATGTAGATTGCTCGACGTTTAAATAATACAACCCGGAAGCTGATAGGAGCTTAAATTCCTTATAGATTTAGGACTGATCAGCAGTACCGGTGCTCTGGGTATTTGGGGTCCGGTAACCTTCAAAACTTTACTTAAAATTAAATATTTTTTAAAATGAACATTATGTTTTAAATTTTATAAAAAGGGTCTTTGGTTATTAAATAATTATATTTGAGGCCACCAAAGCTTAAATCTCTCTATGCAAAAATATATCCAATTTCTTATGGTACTGATGATGAGCCAGTTTGACAATTGATTTAATTCAATTATAACAAAATCAAATATACATTTAAATCATTCGAAGGAGGAATATGCCTTCGAAATTTCAAGTATTACTTCAAAATCCTACTCTTGTGAAAGTACACCTTTAGTACGGATATATTTTGAAAGCCCATTCAATTTGGAAGAATCATTTCGAAATCAGTATACATTTTGAAAATCTACTTAAGATGGATCTTAAATCAGTATTCTGAAGCTCTACTTGAGACAGACTTCAGACCAGTATTCGAAGGATTTACATAAGATAAATCTTATATTAAATGTTAGAATTATCCTTTAAACTCGTATATATATATATATGAATGAGACATTGATTACTTCATAAGAAGTAGCTTAAGGTTAGCCACCTCGAGAGGGCTAACTCGTCATCTTAAGTATTGTAATATCTCACATAACGAGGTAATCAGCATAATGCTATTTCAAATGAGATGGCTATTTTAGACATTTCGAGATGATTTCTCGAAATGACCGTTTTAATATCTCGAAGTCATTGATATTCCGAATCATCTTTTGGGGTAACCATATTAACGACTCAAAACCATCTTTCAAAATAGTACTCATTCGAAATGATTGTTTTACTATCTCGAAGTCAACTTCGATATAGTTATTCGAAATAACCATTATAACATCTCGAAGTTATAATGTTACGAATTGTATTCATTTAAGAGAATATTCTCTGACATCCAATCATTCTTTGAAGTTAGTAAATTCGAGGTTACTCATTCAAAACATAAGGGAAAATAAACATTAGACTTTCAGGAATGGAAGGGCAGAGATATATGTCCTATCAAGATCCTCAAAGATCTTGTAGCATTTAGGGGACTTAATCATTACAGAATATATTTTTATGAGCTATATAACTTCATAATCATTATTGATCTAACATTTTTGAATGCATTTATTGAACGTTTTGTATATTTGATTAGGCGTTTCGAATATTTAAAGCGAAATACAGGTATACATCAATGAGACGTTTTGAATGCATTGATAAAACGTTGTAAACGGTCAAATAATGAGTCTGAGGCTATAAAGGATCAATGATGCATCTGAAAGAAGGATTGGATTCCTGTATATTTGACAACCCTTTGAGAATTCTGAGTATACAGTGCTTTGTCTAAAGAATCCTCTTTCTAAGTTAGTTTTGTGGTGATCTTTCTGTTCATTCCTGGCTGATCTTTGTTTCTTCTTCCTTTATCTAATCTCTTTCAAAAGGAAACATTGTATTGGAATGATCATTACTTGATTTAAGCCAGTGTAAGTAAGTATTCGAACTCTTTGTTGCTCAAACCATTTGGGTCAATTGACATATGTTTGTCAAATTGGTCGAATCACCATTTTTTGCGACTCTTCTGGGGAGTTTGTTTCTTTCCCTTCTTTCATTTCATACTTAGTAGATCAGTCAAGTCTTCAAATGACCCTAGAACTTCCTATCACTATCACTGCTAGAAGCCAGGATCCTTCTGTAGATCCTGCTTCTACAGTTGACACGGTAGTTGTAACTACCATTACGTCATCATCAGTGCCTTCATTCGCGAATGCACCATCTTTCTCTGAAAATACTGTTATGATGATGATAGAGAGAATAGTAGTCATGCATCAAGAATTGATGGTTATATTCAAGGTTTTAATTCTCGGGATCTTGGATCGGACCGGTCCGGGCCGCTCCTGGTCCGGATCGGTGATATTTGCTGATCTAGGTCCGATACAAAAGTTGGATCATTATTTAAAAATAAAAAAAAAAATGGATCGGTCGGACCGGTCGCCGGAACGGCGATACCAGTCGGGATCGGTCGGCATCGAACCGATCTAGGCCGATACCGATTGGATCCTTCATTTTATAATTTAAAAAAAAAATGGAGATCGGTTGGATTGGCCGGTCCGGATCGGTATCAGTTGGACCGGTTCGATCCAAAGCCTAACGATACAATAGTTGTATCGTGCCTTGGGATCGGACCGGTCCTGACCGATCCAGCCCGATCCTTGAAACCATGGTTGTATTAGCCCAACAAGTTGCAGCCTCAACTCAAGCAGCACTCATACCACCACCTTCGCCACCGACTATTACTATCACTACCCCTAGGGAGGATCCAATCAAGCCTGCCCTCGAAGCTATCTCTACTGATATGCCTTCACAAGCAATCTTATCTTCACCAGTTGCCCAACCAATTGTTACACCATCATCACCATTACCATCTTCTACTCCTCACTTTGCTACCATGGAGTATGTAGAAGCATTGCTGAAAAGGTCACAAACTCATGATCCTGATTGGGTCAACAGTGACTATCATCCCCTATATCCTCTATCTTTGTTGAGAAGGTCCTACCGGAAGGATTATGTAAGTCTCACATTCCCTAAGTTCACTGGACAGACATGGAATGTGAAAGAACATATAAGTCGTTCCATCAAAGCATTGGAAGCTCGCGCTTCGAATCACGATCTCAAATTAAGAGAGTTTTCGAAGTCCCTGTCAGATAAGGCTTATACCTGGTATAATTACCTTGAGCCAGGTTCTGTGAATACTTGGGAGGACATGAATGCCTTGTTCTACAATAAGTTTTTCATTAATGAAGTAGTGTATACAATCGTTGATCTGAGCAGCGAGCATCAAGGCCTTTCTGAGGGACTTTTTGACTATGTACGGAGGTTTTGAGAACTGGTGATGTTTTGCACCGAAACCGTAGTCGAGGAAAAATTTGTTGAACACTGTAACATTGTATTAATGAGATTTTGCTCGAATATAGAATTCATTTGGAAAATTTAGGCATTACAAGTTTTACCAAATTGTATGAAGCAGCTCAAAGGACTATCGTTTCGATGCCGAATCCTAGCAAGAAAGTTGAGAAAAAAAGAAATGAAACCATTTTGGTCGAGGAAAGTACCTCGAAGAGATCAAAGAAGGATAGAAATAATGAAGGTTCTCGAGATCCTCCACCAGAGCCATACTATACACCGGCTCAATTCAATATTCTTTTTGACAGTTAGGTGAAGGATGACAATGTCAAAATCCCTACTCCAAATAGAGTGCCTTCTGCAAAAGACCGGAGTAATCCAAAGTTTTACAAATATCATCAGTACGTTGGCCATAGTACCTTTGATTGCTATTCCATGAGGAGGCTTTACTACCTGCAAGTGAAGCTTAGAGAAATTGAATTGCAATAAGAAAATGTGCATATTGATCCCTTACCTAATCACAAAAGCAAGGGGACTGTTGTCAATGTCAATGTTTCTGATGTGACCAGAGAGATTATCTATCCTCCGATGATAGGTTTATTGAAATATCAAAGGCTTGAGGACAGTATGAAAGAAATTGGCTTTTCGAAATCAAAACAAATAGTCATTCGAGCGTATGCTCAAAGGCTTTCCTTACAATAAGCAGAGGAGGAATGTACCACTGTTGTATCTGAAGGTTTTAATAACCTTTGGGAAAGAAGATATAATTGTAATAACCCAACAAAAATAATAGGGTTAATATGTAAATAATGAAAATTTAGGGGTTAATTTAAAATTTTAGTGTTGGCTGTTATGTTTAACTTTTGACCGATTGTGATTGCTGGTTTGTACCATAGGAAACTAGGTGCATCACACAGAATCATAACTCTCTTAAGTTATGACATGTGGCTAGGATCCTGTAGGGATCTCTAAATATGAAATCAATGGCTAAGATATTGCAGTAACTTTCAATATAAGATAGATGGCTGAGATTAAAAAAAAAAAAAAAAAAACAAGAATTGGAAACACTTCTCTAATAAGAAATCAAAATAGAAATAGTAAGTATTTAAATTAAAGCTAGTAAGCATTAGTAAGAAACCAATTTAGAAATAAACCAATAATGGCTGGGAAATTAATTCAAAGGCTGAGATTTAAAATACCCAATCAATGGTTGAGATTAAAAGATTAAAGTTTATAATTAGAAACCCACATGGGCTGAAAAACAGAATTAGAAGGAAGTCAATATTAGAACCTAACCCACATAGGCTGGGAAATTCATCCAAGGGCTAAGATTAATAATAACCATCTAAGGGCTGAGATTAAAAGCTCTATATAAATACAAGACCATTGGGGGGTTTGATTCATCACGTGGAGAAGAAGAAGAAGAGGAAGAAGAAGAGCAAGTGGTGTAACTTCCTATACTAACCTTCAAACTCAAGGTAAGTATTCAAAGATAACTTTATTTATGATTTAAATAGGAGTCAAGGTTACTTTCATTATGTATGAAGTATTTCAACTTGTTTTCCAACTTTAATGGTAGGATATGGTAAGTGTTGATTCAACTATGTTTTATGATGTTTATTTATTGGGTTTTGTTCGGACTTCAAAGTTATGGGAACTTCCTTAACCAAGTTTTATGATTTAAGTTGTAGGGAGACAAAAACATGCCAAATAGGCCAAACCGCGAAGTTCGGCGACCTCCTCAATGCGCTAAACACCTCACCGAACTAGCCCAAAACCCAATTGGCGCACTCTCACATAGAATAATCTATTATTTTTGCTATGTATTGGGGGATGGTTTCTAAGTAAGCATCCTTGGATAGTATGATTGAGATTATGAAGAACCTACATTAGACGAGTACTATACAGCTGCATTGCATATTAGATTGTTTGTCGTAAATCACATGTGGTGATACTTAGGTGTACAACATGCATTAATAATTGAACCAGCATATTGCATTGCATATTTATCACATAATTATTGTATATTGATCACTCATCACATGTTTAGTGCATATTGACTTCATGTCATGTATTTCACTTATTTATTGCTCATATGGATTACCTTTGAATAGTGGCATTATCCCTACTTCAATTATAAACATTGTTGGACTTGTTTACTTACTAAGCTAGTGAGCTTACGCTTTTGAGCATAACATTTTCAATACCTATAAATGATGGACGTAATGACCAAGATGGTGAACAAGGATGTTATGAAGATATTAGTCAATACTAGGGTTTTACTTGATGATTTTAGTAGAACTTGTAATAGGGTTTATTTGATGTAATTCAGTACTTATTTTGATAGTTAATAAGGATTGATTTGAAGCATGAAACTAAGTGATTTTATTTTATTTTTCGCTGCTATGTTATGATTATTTTGGATGTAATAGCCATACTTTGATTATATTTTTAATATTATATAATAAATCAATTTTTACCTTATGAATTTGGCTATGTATCATTTATCCACTCCCATCTGGATATAGGGTGAGAGTTGCTAACTAAAGTTAGGGACTCTAATGAGATCTCTAGGTTTGGTTCGCGACAATGATGGTCTCATACGAGAACCATGGAAGAGCCCTGTATTTAAATTCTGTTATACAGGGAGTGGACATTCGAAGGTCCTTGGTGGACATTGGATCTTCTATAAATATCATTCCAGTGAGCATTTTAAAGGCCATTGGGTTTCATTCGAACGGGTGATTCCTCAAGCGATGAGGATCTATGGCTTCAATGCTTGAAGTCAATACGCTTTAGGTCATGTGACCCTCAAACTAAAAGTTGGACCTTAACGACATCCTACTATGTTCCATGTGTTGGATAGCGAGCCAACCTACCATATTCTGTTGGGAAGACCTTGGATCCACAGGTGTAAGGTGGTTCCTTCGACATACCATCAATGTTGCAAGGGTATTCGAAATGGTCAGATTGGTCAACTTGTTGCTGATCCCTGCCCCTTCGACTAACTCGAAATTCACTTAGCAGAGGCTGCTGAGTATAATGAATTGGCACCTGCTGATGAATACCAAATCTCGCTTCCCCGAGGAATTCCTCCTCCAACATGGCCAGCTCTCCAAGCTAATCCTGATCTCCCTTTATGTGAGCTTAGCCCTTCGAAGAGGAAGTTGAAGGACGAAAAGAAGAAAAAGCAAAAGAAAGAAAAGAAAGAAGAAAAGAAGAGACCAGTTGTGTATGAGTCTGTTACTGAACAGCCTGCTTAGAAAGCTCGTTGTACTCAAATTGTAACGCTCGAGGGGCATCTTGTCAACCGCTTATGGTCAGAATCTGACCAACAGAAGTTTGAAGACTCTCCTTCGAAGGCTGTTTCAAAGGAAAAAGGGATTAAAGAACCCGAGCCAGAAGCCTAAATTGTTGAATGTCCAAGTGATGAGGATAATGATGATATCCCATCAATGACAGAGGTATTTGAAGTACAACATGAGATACAAGAGGCACTAGAACAGCTCGAAGATGATGCAAGAAATCTGTTCTCGAAACCCTAGAGGACGTTAACTTGGCAAGACTAGGTGAAGAGAAAAAGACAACTTTTATTAATGCAAACCTATCTCCTGAGGAAAAGGCAAATCTTGTAAATATTTTCAAAGAAAATAAATACGTGTTTGCTTGGTGCTACGATGACATATGTGGATTGGATCCTAAATTAGTCACACATATGTTGTATTTATCTCCCACCATCAAACCTATCAAGCAATCAACTCGAACATTCAAGCCTGAAATCGAACAACAAATTAAAGATGAGATAGAAAAACCATTAAAGACTGGTTTCATTAAACCAATACAACATCCAACATGGCTTGCGAATGTTGTGCCCGTGTAAAAGATAAATAGACAGATCAGATGTTGTGTTGATTTTCAAGATCTCAACAAAGCAAGTCTCAAAGATGAATTCTCATTGCCAAATATGGATCTTCTCATTGATGGCACTGCAGGGCATGAGATGTTTTCCTTCATGGACGGTTATAGTGGTTATAATCAGATTAAAATGCATCATATGGATGCTCAGCATACTGCATTTTGAACACCTTTGGGTAACTTTCATTATACAGTTATGCCATTTGGTTTGAAGAATGCTAGAGCTACTTATCAGCGAGTAATAACTACTATCTTTCATAACATGATGCATAAGGAAGTAGAAAATTATGTGGATAACATTATTGTGAAATCAAGGAAACGTTCTCATAATCTCGAAGTCTTGAAAAGGGTATTTGAGCATTGTATTATTAGTATCGGATGAGCCCTGCTAATGTGCTTTCGGAGTAACAGTTGGAAAGTTCCTTGGTTTTGTTGTCCTCGGACAAGGAATTGACTTGGATCATACAAAGTCAAAAGCAATTCTTGAAATGACTCCTTCTACGAATCAGAAGCAGTTGAAGTCTTTTCTTAGAAGGGTATCCTATATTTGAAGGTTTATCCCGAAGACATTATCTCCTAGCATGTCCAACAATATTGGTCACTCGATCAAACCCCATCAGATCTCTGTTATCTCGGCCTATACTGCTTAGAAGATATACAAAGTGGTTGCTACAGTTATCAGAGTTTGATTTTGATTATGAATCACCCAAGAGCATCAAAGGGCAAGCATTAGCTGATTTGCTTGTTGCCTTCCTGTAGAAGGAGAAATTTTGAAATCAAGATATGCCACATGACATGATCTCACAAGATAGGCCCCACTAAAATAAGATCCTCTCAAATTGAATCTTTGATTAGTTCAAATGGGACCCACAGAGAATTATTAAACTAAAATTACAATAATTCTAATTAAATATGAATTATCTTAACAAAATAGATTAATTCTAGATAATTCTCAAAAGAATTATTTAAAAACTATTTATATTGGATGATCTCTTTAAGTGGTTGAGAACAAGTAGAACTCTACCTTCCCACATGTAGATAATGCCAAATTAAATTGGGAATTATCTCTAATTCAAGGAGGACTCTCCCCTCCAAATCTATAAATAGGAGTAGTCCTCTCCCATTCAAGAGGTCCTGTCACATCTAAAGTGGACCAGATGATCAAGGATCAAGAAGGAGGATTAGAAGAAGCTTTGAAGCTCTGCTACTCTGACACCTGATTTGAAGTCCTGAAGATCTAAAGATTTGCAAACTTGAAGCCCCAAAATACAACATTCAAGCCTAAAGATTCAAGTTCTTCATTCTCTGAATACGCTCAAAAGCCCACAGATCCAAATCAAGACAAAGCTTTTGGTTCACATCTTTTATAAGTCTACAACCACGAAGATCAAGCCAAAGATTCAGAAAACCATCAAACCCAAAAAAAAAAGATCAAGGAGAAGAAGCTCTAAAGCCCTGCTGGTCTACTGCCTTGAAGATCTGAAGACTTGAAGTCCTAAAGTTGCATTCAAGCCTTGAGATAAAACTCCATATCTCGGAATACGCTAAAAGGCCCAAAGATCTAAATCAAAGTTGAAGCATTTAGTAAACATCTTCAATAAGTCTACAACCTCAAAGATCAAGCCGAAGACTTCTTCAAGTTTTTCATTCTCTGAATACGCTCAAAGGCCCAGAAATTTACATCAAAGTTGAAGCCTTCAGTCCACATATTCTATAAATCTACAAGCCTGAAGATTACGCCAAAGATTTCTTCATTCTCTGAATATGCTCAAAATTCCAGAGATTCATATCAAGTTGAAGCTTTCGACCCACATATTCCATAAGTCTACAAGCTCTGAGATCAAACCGAAGACTTCGCAACAAATCCCCACGATTTCGTTCGTGAAATCTAACACCTTAATCGATGCAAAGAAGATCAAGGAAGATCAATTCAATCCAAGATTAAGCTATTGCAGCCCTTGGATTGGAAGCCCAGTATTGATAGCTATGTCAATAACTCCAGTTGGAAGGGGAGCATTAAACGTTAAAATTCTGAAGGAAATGAAGCAAACATTCAAAATTACCATATGGTAGTCCAAAGTTGAGTTTGTACAGCCCAAAAAGCCTGGCCCGAACTAACATATATAAAAAAATATAATACATTTATGAAAATTATATATATATATATATATATATATATATATATATAATGTTATATTACTGTACAAAAATATAAGTTTTTTTTAGCCTTTTCAACATGGTCTGTAATATAATATAAAGAATATAAAATATACATATATAATTTAATATTACCTTTAAATAAATATATTTTTCTTATTTTCTATTTTTAAATTTTTGTAGCCTTTCCATTTAATTTGGGCAGACCTGAACCAAGCCCAAACTCAATAAATTGAATTCAGGCTGAGTTCAAGGTGGGTTCAGACCTAATAGGTTTAGTTTGAGTTTGGGCTAAGTATGGGCCAGCTGATTTTAGGTCAGGGCGAGCCCGAACGGATTTGGCTGAATACCAAATCTGGCCCATGATCTTTGTATCTCCGGTCCGGATCAGAATTAGGTCCGGTCCCTCATCCCCGAGACTTTAAACGTTGGCTAAAGGAACTCCCATTCACCTGCAGAAATATCCCTAGATGGTGCCACAAGAGGATCCAAACAAATGGAGAAACATGCTCATACTAGATAGACTATGGTATTACAATGTTCCCTGTTTGTAGCTTCTATCAGAAAATAAAATACACCACAAAGCATCCATAGAGATTCCTTTAAATCAAGATTATCCAAATAAAGACCCTCTAGTAATAGTAAATTTTGCACATCAGTCTAGGAAAAACACAAAAACAGCCAAAATTTATATTATCCAACATATTGCTGGAAAATTAGATACTTCTAAGCTCAAGATGAGCTCTCAATGGAAATTTCTCTGTTTGGTTAAATAAATAAATAAATAAAGTGAAAGCTTCTAGGCGCTAAGGTACGTACTGTACTAAAGTCTGGAATTCGCCTCTGTAGCAAAGAAGCAAGGGATGATACTTTTTTTTCTGATCTACGCCCACCCTTGCGCCTTAGTCACGCCTCGTTATAAATATGGCTGCATAAAAAGAGGATATTTTATCTTTGTAGTCAAAAAATCTCAAATGGGAGGCTACTGTGTGTGTGTGCGTGAGTTCGTGCATGCGTGTGTGTATGAGAGAGAGAGAGAGAAATTCTTCTCATGCCTCTTTTATTCGTTTCTGATGAATTATAACTTCCATTCCTATTTTAGTGGAACATATTTGGCAGTGGTCTCACGGCCATGAAAGCATCCACCATCTGAAAAGGGTGGGGGGAAACACCAAAAGAGAAAAAAATAAAATAAAAAATCAAGTGGCTTATATTAGAAGAATAAGAAGGTGCAATATCTAAAATCTGAAAGAAAAGAAAACAGGAGATGGAGTTTGAACAACCTGAATGACACAGTTCTTTATGCAGTCATAATTTAAAGAACAGTACTAAGAATAGAAGTCTACACTACACTCAAGGGACTTCAGAAAAAAGGATTATTTTTTTCCTTAAATTTTTATTACTAAAACACCATTATTATGTTTAACTCATTTGACAGTTTTCAAAGTCTTGAGAGACTTGATGAATTTCCTAGTAGACAATGAAGATAATCAGAGCCAATTCGCATCATGGATCTCTGTGACCTGTCTTAAGCACTTTTTTTATGGTAACTGAATATTTACATATTTTTTCTACTATATATGATACTTCAAATATTTGATTTCTTTTTTTTTTTATTTTTTTTTGATGAAGCAATTTTTTCCAATATTTTTTGATAATTCTTAAATAAAATTTGAGGAAACCTGACGCTAGAGCTTCATATCTTCATGCTTACGCCTCATGAATCAACATTTTAAAACACTGATCAGAATAGGTAGCAAAAAAGAAAAAATCATGATGCCAAAGTTGCATGCTCAGTAGAAGATAAGAGGTTTAAAGAACAAATTTTTAGGTTGTCATCACCTGAAAGTTGGTTAAACCTTACAACCAGAGCAAGAATTCTTTCAACGTACTTTCTTTTGTCATTGGAGTTAAAAACTATGACAGAAGGCCATTTCTATTAAATTCACATTTATCTCACTTAAAAGTTTGTGATATAGCTCTGACACAGCGCATCTTATTTTTCTTCAAAATTGAAGTACTCTGATATATACATAAGGAAAAACTTGTTATGTTGGACACAATAAGCATAATTTCCTATTTCAAAGAGATATTTTTGCCACAAAGGGATGGGATGGCCAACCCAAACAGTTCATATGATGAGGGACCCACTGGATAGGCCACATAGACAATGCCTCCTCCACATCAGCCCCATAGACTACATACTAGTCCATTTCCAAGTAAAGAGCATCCATTGGATTGCTCGATATTTTTTTTATGTAAACAAGAAAGGTCTCTCTTTCCACATGGCAGAAGCCTTTTAAGCTGAAACTTTCCATGTGGAGGAACTTGGGGGAGAGGATAGGTCTCTCTTTCCACATGGCAGAAGCATTTAAACTGAAACTTTCCATGTGGAGGAACTTGGGGGAGAGGATTTTTTGGAATAGGCTGACCGCCTTTGGTCCAGCCACCTTATCTTATGAACAAAAACTATATCATAATAGAGAGCAGATCATGTGGGATACCCCTCCACATCAAAATGGGTGGCAGATCACATCACAATGCATGTCCTGTATATGGTTTTTGTGTCTTTTCATCAGTACTTGCAATTACTTATCCATAAAAAAACATAAATGCCACTATTTGAGGCATGTTTCATGATGTGGTCAGCTCCACACTGTTTTCAGCATGGAGGGTCTACGCCAGATACACACTCATCAAAATGGAATTGCTTATCTATTTTGTCTAGGCACTTAATGACGTTAACAAAGAGAAGCATCAAACTTACCTCGTCAGTCACTGCAGCCCGAGCCCTACGATGTCTTTCAACAATCTCGGTCAAAACTTCAGTGAGGCGCTTTTTAACCTCACCAGTCAGCATTCGTCCAACACCATACTCCTAGAAGATGACAAATAAGTTACTCCTTTTAGAAAAATTGACCATCCACCAGCCATTGTTGCTTGCCTTTTGTAAATTAATATTGAAATATGTAACATCATATTAATACCAAATTTCTCAACGGTACCAAATTCAGCACGCCAATGACAATGATCTCACCTTTCTTATGTGTTCTAGCTCAGCATCATCCTCTAGGAAAAAGCCAAGGTACTTAATGGGTATGTCTACCTGAATGACATCCAAAGAAAAGAAGACATTAATCAAGAAGTTGTCTGCAAGGCTTCACACGGCGAGCAGATGAAGGCACTCCATAATACAAAACAAAATTTGTGAGTGAGAAACTGCAACTAAATCATACACAACCACAGAAAAACATGCATGCAAATGTGTACAAACGAGGGCAGAGATTGGTTCTGTATTAGGACAATGTGAGCAAGTAGGAAATCTTGGTTCTGTTTGACTCAGTGGTATTCGAATATCTACAGGGAAGCTAATTCTCCTGCAGACAAATTGGCAAACATTACATTATCTGAAGGTTCTTGCACCTGGATTAACACACCCCCACCGGACCTGATTCAGATGCTTAGAGATGATCAGATGGGTTGTTCTTTTGTAAGAAGAATTTCTACATGTAATACTACACCTGGAGTGAACTGTGTGATCAGATGGGTTGTTCTTTTGTAAGAAGAATTTCTACATGTAATACTACACCTGGAGTGAACTGTGTATTCCGTTAGTTTGTTTATTTCAGTCCTTTTACCAAAAAAAAAAGTAGGAAATCGCCAATCCTGTAGTATGGATGACATGGAAAAGCATACCCAATTTATATTAAAACAAAAGAAAAAGATAAAAGGAAGAAAAACAGAAGAAGAAAAGGATAGATAACCAAGCAGCTGTTCTTCATTCAATTGTTTATACTCGTGCAAATAGGTATATATCATCAAGAGAATTCTAGATATCATGACCCAGCAAGAGGACTAGATGTTCAAGATTATCAACATCATTGAACACAAAAAACATGAAATGATTACCTCAAGATTTGCGCCATATTTCCTATGGTTCTCTATAGAATCTTGTCCACCAGAGAAGGCATACTTATTTACCTGTAGATAAATAAAATAAAATAAAAAGTACAGCTATAGCATAAAGATCGCAAAAATTGTCAGCAAAAACCAATATCCATATCTCATCAAGAGTGAGCCTAAAGTAAACCAGGCAAAAGTTAATAACCAACAATAGAGGAGCATATTTGCATTCAGCAAGAATTGAGTATAAGTATCACAAAACAGGTGACATTACTCTTAGGTGACAAATACATGAAAACTAGACGATACCAGCAAAACTCATGGGTTAGTTTGAGAGGCTAACAGAATAAATACATTCATGAAAAAGAGATGTATGCAAAAATTAACAAGGTTGCAGCCTCTGTTATTAAAATCATATGTTTCATTCTGTGAATCATATGAAAACCTTTTTCAAAGCCTACTTTAATAGAATTAACCCCAAACCATACTTCTAATAAAATATTATGAATCCTACATTTTACAACTCAAAATTACAATTCGATTCTAAGTCGCCCATAACAGCTTTTGATACAATTCACAGTGCGACAATCCTGGTTGCTGCCAGTGCCCTCCACACACAACCTCAGCACCTGCACCTTTTTTCTTTGTCACCCATCTAGTCTCTCTTTCTTCTTTTTTGTGGTTTTGCTAGTGGATGTCCCATAATTTTTTTTCCTCAACTCATCTTTTCTCATAAAAATACAATAAAATATCAAAAGAAAATGCCTATTTACACTAACAATGGTTATATGATTGAAAGAGAAGCAACAACGTGGAATTGCAGAATATGGCCCATCCTCTGACAGATGTAGTGACAAGAAAACATCAAGAAAGTAGCCGAAGGAGTCTTATAAGCACAAACTTCACCACCTTTAGGCGACACCATAATCTCAATTTGTTTATTGCAATTATATGGCTTTTAATCGGGTTATAAGTGATCAGGCTTCCATGTAGGGAATTGAGATTTTTTCTTTTGATATATAAAGAGGCTTTATCAGAACAAAAGGATAAACTGAGCATATGAGTAGTGTATGATGGTCAAATGCAAGGAATAATACTAATGGTCCCTAAATTACATGAACAATCAATTCATCCAGTTTGCTATAAAATCATCAATTCCCAGCCCCTAAATCTAAAACTGAAGACCAAAGATACAAGGTGGGCACGGATGACACTGCAGTACTCTTGTGTAATTGCATGTGAAGGCAATTAAAATGCTAGCATAAAAACTTCTTGTAAAAAGGAAACGGACTTGCAAGGACTCCAGAAATGAAACGGAGATGAGTTCGAAGGGAGCTCTGCACAAGAGTTTTCGTGTTGAAGGTAAGGAGATAAGTTTTAAAGGATTTGCAGACAATCGCAAAATATAGATGAGAATCACAGAACGGTGCGGTGTGCTCTCAAGCTGGTTGATTCTTCAAGGTGAAGAAGTGGAATGGTTTAATTGGAAGTTGAGCTGTCTTTTCCAAAAAAAACAATGGGTTTGGAGTGCTGGGTTTGTCGAGAGTTGCAGGTATAGCATTACTGCTGGAGCTAAGGAAAAATACTAGAGGAGCTTTTGTTAAACCCTCGGCATTCGCCAAAGATGCTCGCCAATATTCTCTCTTCTTTCCTAAAGGTCCGGCCAATATTGGGTGGTCGTATCTGAGAGACCTGGGTCAGGCAGTGTTCCTGACAATTACCACAGAAAATGGTAGAGAGGCTTACTCCGGTGGCGAAGATCGTGGAGGGCGTCGCGGTGGGGGTGACAATCTGGTTCGTCTTATTGGAGATGAAGATGGCTTTGCTGCTTTGTGTAAGGAAAACCCAGTGGCTGACAGCATTGCCAACTATGGCTGGGCTCCTGTGGTGGCCGTTTGCCCTAACGACACCAAATGGGCCATGGTGATTTGCTGTTATGCTTCAAGTAAAATCAGAGATTGGAATCAGATGGAGAATAAAATTAAAGAAGAGTGTCCCGAGGTCGATTTTGGGAGTCCCGTGGTTATCAATGCATGCAAGGCACTTATTTTTGTGAGATCTGAGGAAGAAGCTAGGATCATTACCAATAAGAGATTGGTTAAATGTGCATCCGGAACAGTGGTCTTGGTCTTCAGGTGGCCGTTGGGGGAAGGTATCCTAGTGGGGCCGGTTAAGAACGAAGGTGTGTGGGTGGCCTTAGAAGGGATTCCAGCACACATTCTTGCCATGGAAAGCTTCAAGGTCATGGGGGATCAGTAGTGGAATGTTAAGACCTGAACATAGAGGAAAAGATAGAAAGACTAGCACATGAGCCATTTAAGTTCACTTCCCTAAATAGATCCTCCTACTTGTTAACACTTGTAAACCACTCTTGTTTGTGGTTGGTAGTAACAGACTGCTGTTCATTTGATCGGCTCGATTTGGTCTTGTGTTTCAATATTTTGCTTCTTTCTTCTTTAAGAAAGTTTTGTTATTCATCAAAAAAAAAGAGAAAACCAACCATTGAGACAAGTCTCTGAACTCAAAATTGTTGGCAGGAGATTAATAAAAGGAGTAGAAAAAACACGCTTAGTATCTTAAGCCCACATCCAAGTATCCTTTTTATCAGCGAGACTTAATTCCTCAAACGATTAGGAAAGAGGAAACGTGTTTTATATTCACATACATAATGGTTTCAATGCAGTAGGATCTCATCATCTCTAAAATTAATTATTTATGGTTTGTCCCTCAACAATAACCAATCAAAGTCAAATGCCCTCCCAATTACCAAAACCTTGTCTCTAGTTGGAACCTTCGACCTTCATAAAATGCATATAAGATTTTCATATGCTCTCTGAAAAGTCCCTATACCCAATTATCTTTCTCTGAAGTTTGGAGTTATTATAACTAAACCTCCATAATAACATACCTAAGAAGAGCTTATCCATGATCCTCAACTTCTAATACTAATACACTTGATGAAACCATTACGTTTATCATGGATGTTAAAGAAGAGTCCAGTTCATCCACTTTCTCAACATTGGTAAATCCACGCTTTGCACAATTGAAAGACTGGAAACTAAGATTTATTCCCACAATCTCCAGCCTTTTCCTTTTCCCTGTAAGAGATTAGCTGTGGACAGAGAATCAGGTCGGGAAACTATGAGCAGATGATCGGATACCCTAATAAAAACTCATGAGTAGAATAAAATGGAATTGAATCAAAAACAAAAGTACCTTCTTGAATCAAAAACAAAACTCATGGTCGGGCTGTCTCAGTGTTGGGCGTCTATACTTGTACATGACATGTGTGGTCTGTAATTTTTTACATACTTATAGATTTATAACATCACAACTTTACTTATCAAAAAAAAAAAGAGAAGAAAAAAAGTACCTTCTTCATGTAAGATGGTACTTTTTTAATTACAGTTTTAGATAAACTAAATCATATTACAGATCGTTCTCGAAAAGTAAACATATCCATAGTTAAGGATTAAAACTCTTGTTTGGTAACTGAAAGATCACAAAAATAAAAATGGCCATGAGTTGAAAACGCCATCAGACTTCTACTGTGTGTGTGTGTGTGTGTGTGTGTATAAACTTTTAATAAAAGAAGCTTAATGGCAAACTCAAAACAAGGACAACAAATTTGGGAGGGAAAATAGAGAATAAGGATCAAAACTGTGTCGAGATTATAATGAAGAGAGCAAATTATAAATTAGTCAAAACAAAGCTGTCATGAAATGATTATGTACTCTATAGGTGATGATTCAATCAAATACGAGAAATACAAGACCTTGTTCCTTATGTCCTTTGCAGAGTCGGTCACATATATTGCAGAATTTGGATCACTGGCAGACATTTTTCCAGTCTCCCCCTGCAAATTTCCAGATTTTAGAAAAACAAGCAGTGATCTAGAAAGAAAAAAGAAACTAAATAAATATAAAATATGAAGCAACCCTAGAAAATCAAACCTTGAAGCCAGTGGCACTTTATGCCATTATGAGACATTTCTAGTTAGATTAGAGTGGAGAAAGAATGATCAGTTTTGTTCTGCTCAATACAGAACTATTTTTAAATTGGAAAAATAAATAAATAAATAATCAGTAAACTGCTAAAATTCATTTGGAGAAAATAGAAAATATAAGGTTAAAACATACCATAATATATACTAGAGGGTGGCACGTGCAGTCCAGCACGTTGATAGGAAAAAATAAAGGGTCCTGCCATTTATCTGAAAAGGGTCGGAGAAGAGTTTTGGATAACTGAAAACCCAAAAAATAGGGTTCTCCTATAACTGTTCTAACTCATTATCTTCTATAAAATATGAAAAGACACAATTATCCTTAAAAAGTATTTGACATTATTTTGTATTATAGGGGTGGTTTTGGAAAAAATAATTTTATATTTGGTACGCTTTCCGAAGGGGCCCTTTCCCTTAATAGTATAGAAATATTTTAAACTATGACCCCTTTCCCTCTTGTAGATAACCATGGGGAAACTTCAATGACAAGAAGCAAATCTGAAACAACACTAGGATATATCTAGCTGGAATTTACTGCCCAGCAACAATTAACGAAAGTAAGCATTGAATTGTTCAATTGTTACAAACTAGCAAACAAGGTCTTCAAACGGTGAATCAAATCAAAAATCATTACGGACCACTTAGAATCAAATCACAATTTTGAATCATAAATCGTAAGATTCGTGGTAATTTAGTAAAAATAGGGTTCGGGGTGTAGGTTTTGGGATTTCTCTTAGAAAAAAGGGTTTTTTGCTGTTAAAAGAAGTAAACAATATTTTTCATATATATTTAACAGTTTTAGAGTACTATATTCCATATAGCGAAGGATTGAACAAAACAAAAGAAGTTTTTTAGTCAAGAAAAAAAAAATGACATTTTTAGTGTTGCAGAGTCGAATCGTTAATATGAATATTATAATTAAATCGTAAATCGTAAATCGTAAGATTCAAACATAATCTGATTTGGATCTTTCTAGGCTCAAATAGAATCGAATTGTAAGATTCATACATTGAGTCGTAAGATTTTAACAACGGAGCTAGCAAAGTCAACCATAAGGATATAAAGAGACATGAAGAACAGATTTCTTCAACTTTAAAAACAGACATTATGTCTCACATTCATAATTTGGACCAGCAAATATCAAGCTTTAGCTATAGAAATGCTCTCTTTTGATTGCAACTAGCAAAATATACTGAAATCTGTTGCAATTCCTTTCTTAAACAGATTGTTGCAACAAAAGTCTATCCAAAGAAAGTAGCAGCATTACCAAGAAAGCTCGAGCACATCTGACTTTCAATAATTAGAAGTCCTAGAAAAAGGCTCGAGTGAAGATGATTTAACAGATAAAGTTAAAAGCATAAATTTCGGATAAGCATTTCATATTTGGACAATGTTCCAGACATTAGATTCTTTAAAAGCAATCCCACAAAACATAAACCATGAGTTTCCATGCAGTAGGTTCAAAAACAAGTTCAACAACCGTGCCTACGAAGTGAGACGCCAAAAATATGCAATCATCAGAAAAGCAAAACAACTCACTTCAGCTGGTAGAATTCCTGAAGTAAGAACACATCCAATAACCACCAATAGAAAAGTAAAAAAAGGCTTGGCAGAATTATAAGAATACATCCAATAACATAGGGAAAAAAACGACAGCTAGATCATATGAAAACCTGAAGGGCAGGAAAGAATGACGATTCGATCAATGAAGGCTTTTGAAATCCTAACCTAGGAGCAACATCTCGTGTCATTCTGAAGTAAGGATCCTGAATATATCAGCAAAACGAGGAAAAGGAGTACCATCAGAAAAATAGTTAACAATGGTTATCATTTAACATTATATATTAAATCAAAGACAACAAATAAAAATATAAAATAACAGCTATGCAAGGATATATTTAATACTGAAGGAACAGAGTTGTGCTAAGAAGAGCAGAAAAGAAGAAATCGGTCCACCAGCGGCACACAGTCAATACATATGATTCACATGCAAAATGTACCAGCAAGAAAGCCGCTCAAAACTAACCTCAACAAATGATCATACCAGTGCATTATCTGACCTTTAGAAAATTCTTTTCCTCTAGTAATCAACTTGATTTTCCTTAACAATGACGGAGTTTTAGTTAAATTTTATTTAAAAAGAAGTGGGCAATAGGCAGGAAAAGATCAGAAGAACATCCCCCCCCCCCGTATACAAAATACGACCAAGGGTGTAAACATCATTACACTAAGGATAGGCATAAATATAAAATTCATACTGTCGAAAAATCAAAAACATGCTTGATGGTGTCAAAAAGAAAGCCTCAAGGTCCCACAGAATTAACGTCTCCAAAACATCAAAACTTATTCTCCTTTATTGTATCCCCTATTGATGCTACTTCAAAATTTTCACAAACACATTCATTTCCAGTTTTATATCCCCAACCTTACCCCTCATCCATTTCAACATCATTATCCCATCCACATTCATCCTATAAATGAGTAGAGCACCTAAATAACTAAACGTTTCTTTCAGGGGCTAGAAGATAACATGCCGAGATGAGCCATACAAGGTTCATGTCTCATGAAATTGCTCAGATATTCAAACATATACCTAGGCTGCATTCCAACCAGACACTTGGCTATTGGGGTTGGACATAAGTGTCATTTTTCAATAAGGATTAGAAAAAGCCACCTGTTTTAAAAGATAAATCCGTGGTACATATTGATTATATTCTTCACGAAGTTATCCTGCTCTTCTTTTAGATAAAGTCTTTTCTATGAATGCGAAAAAGATGATTCTACTCTCTGTTGTTGCGTAAATAGCAAGAATTAGATTTGCTGCTATTACATTGTTTCATATACTATTATTCACGATATGGTATATGCTTAAATCAAATTCACAAAGAATATACAAATGGTGTGTTCCTATGTTACTAAAAACAACGAACGTAATAAGGTGTGTAGTTTCATCATGTGATGTTTAGGCCAGTGAAATCAAAACACAGCCTATGCAGCCGCTAGGCTTTGGCAGACATGGGTAGTAGTTTTTTTGATAGTTAATGAGAATAAGATATAAATAGGGAAAGAGTACAAATAAAGATAACACAGGCCACCTGAGGTGGGTAGCACGAAGAAAGAAAAAGAAAGAAAAATAAAGACTACGCGATATCTCCCACGAAATACTCTAGCCCCCACAAGTTCCTCCATCCGGAGTACCCTAACACAAACCATCTCTCTCGACTCCCTCCCAGGCTAAGAGATCAGCCAACTCGTTCGCCCTCCTTGGAATATGAGAGAAAGAGATACACAAACCATCACATAGCGAGCATGCAAGCCGGATCAAGTGCGCATACCTCCAAGGGGTCCTCCTACAACACGACATCCATGAAATAACTGATTTGGAATCCCCTTCCACCTCTAAATGTCCAAAACCGTGAGCCTTCGCCTCTCTCAGACCGGTGATAAGAGCCTGAAGCTCGGCACACATCGAATCCCCCTCATCAATCGGACCAGAGAAAACTCGTATGGCATTCCCAACGTGGTCACAGAAAAGGCCGCCCACCCCAGAGGGGCCGGGGTCACCTAAAGATGAGCCATCAAAGTTTATTCTAATACAACCATCTCAAGGGGGTTTCCAAGAAGACGGTGAATGTGCTCTCGGAGAAGAAGACTGGCAAGCTGTAGACCAATCTCTCGTAATATCGGAAATGGAAATCCCTTTGAACTCAGGGAGCACCGACATCCAAGAAGCAACCGAGAGTATGATAGAATCAATGGTGCTCTGAAAGGAAGAATACCTGTCCTCGAAAATCCTCCTATTCCTCTCCAGCCAAATCGTCCACAAAACAGCCAGAAAAAGGGACTGGATCAGAACCTTTCCTCTAGGCCCAAGCCCGACGAACCTCCACTGCTCGAACAACTCGATAACACCACCCGGTATCATCCACCCATCAATAATCTCGGAAAGGAAAAATAGCCATATGCGGCGTGCCGCATAACAATGAACGAACAAGTGATCCACCGTCTCACTCTCCGACCTGCACATGGCACAGATATTAGGGGATAGCGCGCAGGATTTCCATTTGTTTTGAATGACGTTACCGGTATTGATTTTACCCAAGAGAGCGGTCCAGGCAAAAGCTTGTACCCGAGGAGGGGCACGAACCTGCCACACACGACACACAACAGAAGGAACCAAAGGACCAACAGCCTGCTGAAGCGAAAGAAACAAGGAGCAGAAAGAGAATATACCACTGGGCTCAAGAGACCAAACAGGTACATCCGGAGACGCAGGATCAATGAAAACTGACTTGAGTTGGACAAACAAGCAACTCAACTCCCCCAACTCCGCAGGCCTAGGATCTCTCCTAAAAACGAGATTCCACTCCAACCCGGACTCGGACCAAGAGAGGACTTCAGAGACAAGAGAATCTTTATACCAAAAGAGGTTGAAGAGATGAGGGAAACAAGAGGATAGAAGGGAGTCCCCCCACCACAGGTCTTTCCAGAATTTGATAAGCAGACCATTGCCCAACCCTATCCTCAAAAAACAATAGAAAGAGAAACCAATAGAGGCAATAAACTTCCAGGGACTAGCACTATACATACGAGCCCGAGAATCAATCATCCACCCACCCTGTCTACCGCCATATTTGCTCTGAATCACCTAATACCAAAGCGACGTAGGTTCGGTGCTAAACCTCCATAACCACTTACCGAGTAAGGCCGAATTGCGTAGCTGAATGTTCCCCAAGTTAAGGCCTCCAAAGAGTTTACTATTGCACACAGTATCCCACTTGACCAGATGATTAACTTTTGAGCGCCCCCCCTTCCCACAAGAAGTCCCGCTGACATTTCTCAATTTTCCTAGCCACCCCAGCCGGTACCCTAAAAAGAGACAAATAGTAGGTGGGGATATGGGCCAAGGCGGCCTGAATGAGCGTAATCCTACCCCCAAAAGAAAGGTAATTCCTCTTCCATGTGGCCAACTTCCTCTCGATCTTTTCAACAACAGGGTCCCAGAAAGTAGCCCTTTTGGGGCTCTCGCCAAGCAGGAGACCAAGATACCTAAGGGGCCACTCCCCGAGTTTGCAACCAAGCATATCCGCATAAATCGGAAACCTAGACTGATCATCCTGGAAACCAATGATGCTACTTTTATCAAGATTAACCTTCAAGCCCGACACCATCTCAAAGCATCTGATAATAGCCTTACGCCAATAGATCTGAACTGGTTCCGCCCTAAGGATTATAAGAGTATCATCCGCGAACTGGAGATGAGAAAAGGAGACCTGATCGTTCCCAACACGACAACCCTCAATCAGCCCAAAATCTTCCGCCTTTCTAAAAAAATGACTGAATACATCGGCAACTAAGGTAAACAAGAAAGGGGACAAGGGATCTCCTTGATGCAACCCTCTAGATGACCGAAACAGACCAAATACCCTGCCATTGACCATTAATGAGAAGGATACATTGCTAACGCAGCCCTTGATCCACTTCCTCCATCTCCCACCAAACCTTTCCAATCCACACCGCATCAAGGAACTTCCACTCCACTCTATCATAGGCTTTTTCAAAGTCTAGTTTACAAGCAAACCCCTCTTTCTGAAGACGCCTCCCCTCCCCAACTATCTCATTAGCGAGAAGGGCGCTATCGAGGATCAGTCTACCCTTAATAAAGGCACTCTGATTATCCGACACAATACCCCCCAAGACCTGGCACAATCAGCCTGAAGTCTTTACATTCCTTAGCCCCTTTAACTTTGGGAATACGCACAAGGAAAGTTGCATTGGTGATGCTATTGACAATCCCGTGCTCAAAAAACTCATTGAAGACCTCAATCACATCATTTTTCACCAAATCCCAAGAGTCCTGGAAGAAGGCCATCGTAAATCCATCTGGGCCAGGGGCCTTGTCCCCATCCAAACCGCAAACCGCGGTTTTAATCTCCTCCTCGAAAGGCCTCTCCACCCACTCTCTCTGCTCTTGGGAGAGATGGGCCCCCCTAGATGACTGACATTGAAACACATATCCATCTCGGACTTGTATAAGGATGTGTGGAAGGAAATAATCGCCTCATCAATTTGATCTCTGTCCTCAATGGTCACCCCGTCCACCACCAGGCTAGACAATTGATTCACCCTAGCTCTCCCGTTAGCAAGCCTATGAAAATACCCTGTATTCCTATCACCTTCTTTTAACCACGTGCACCTCGACTTCTGCTCCAGCAAATTTCAACCAACTTAAGAACCTCCTCCAACATATTGGATTGAATTGCCCTAGCCTCCATTTCGTCCCTGGACAAGGCACCCTCTTGCTCGATTTCATCAAACTTCCCAATCTCCGCCAAGCAAAGTTTCTTTCTACTAAGGAGGTTACCAAAGGTATCAATATTCCACTGTTTCAATTTGACTTTGATGAACTTTAAAGTTTGCATAAATCGGAATCCTGTCCAACCCACCCTCCCCTCCCCGCATTCGGCCCACCATTGTTGGATATTATCTTTAAACGAAGCATGACTGATCCACATATTTTCAAATCTGAAGGGGGACAGACCTCTAACCGGAACCTCAGACTCAAATCAGAATGGGCCAATGATCCGACGTGGTTCTAGAAAGAATGCGTTAGGAAACATAAGGGAATAAATCCAACCAATCCCCCGATACGAGCAGTCTATCCAATCGACAACAAAGACCATTCTCCTGACCGTTAGACCACGTAAACCTACCCCCCAAAAGAGGAAGATCCACCAAATCGGCTTGATTAATGAATGAGGAAAATTTCCTCGTACCCCTAGTAATTCTACCCGACCGACTCCGCACACTCAAAAACCGAATCACATTAAAATACCCACAATGCACCAGAAATAGACCCCTGGACAGACCTCAACTCCTCCCAAAAAGACTGAAGAATTTTGTAGTTATTGGGTCCATAAACCCCGGTAAGAACCCAACTCACCTGATCAACAATATTTGTGAAACGAACAAAAAGGGAAAACAAGTCCTTCCTAATGTCGACCCCATTCAAAATGTTCCTATCCCAAACTATTAGGATCCCCCCCGAGGAGCCGACAGAAGGAAGAGAGGACCAACCTAGGCTAGTAGATCGCCAGATTTTCCTAATAAGTCTAATCCCGATAGACTCACATTTAGTTTCCTGAATAACCAAAACATCCAGAAAAACTCTAAGACACATCTCTTTAACTGCCCTTTTTTTAGCAACACTCCCCAAACCCCTCACGTTCCAGGTGACAATCTTCCTTAAGAACCTGAAGGCCTCACCCTATTCCTTCTTCTCTAATACTGCAACGAAACCCCGAAATTTCTAGCTCTAAAAGAGTCCTAAACCCCAGCTTGCTTTCAGCTTCCTAAACCTATTAACCGCGGTTGGGATGGCCACCGACTTTCCGAAACTATCAACCGCCTATAAATGGAAGAGTTTAACCAAGTCCTCAACCCCGACCCATTCCTCATCCCCCCAAGCCCCACAATCACCATCAAATGAGCTACAATGTGCATTCAGCATCCCCCGTCAGCCTCTTGGAGGGGAACATTCAGATGTTCAAGTGACCTTGTTGAGGCAAAATCTGCGATGGAGGAGTTAGCACCCAATAAATCGGAGGTAACGGGATCAAAAGAGATAAACTGACAATTAGACAAAGTGATTTTTGAAAGTACCTCAGGTCCAAGATAGAAGTTCATACCTGTAGGGGAGACAAATAGACAATGAAATAGAAACTGACCAGGCCGATACACGAGGGATGTAGGACTATGGATAGAATGGAGATTGATGCGAAAAGACCGCCTTCCTGGGAAAGAACAAACCCCCAACGCATCCTCACAAGGATAGGAAATCCCAATCATACTCCCCCCAACTGAGTCTAAATCCAGATCTTCAAGGTTGATGGATGGAAGTGACATCTGCAAGCCCTGGGAGACAAACATCTGGCACCTGCTCCTCTCCCTCACCAAAAACAATATTATCATCCAGGAACCGAGTACTCAAGTCGCAACCCGGCTAGGACTCACACCAGGCAGGAACCCCATCGCTAGAACTATTTCTGCACCCAGAATCCAGCAGATCTTTCCCCATCAAACCAATTTGTTCCATCGGTCGTGCCTCCAGCACCTGTAACCTGGACTCTATGTCCAAAAAACGAGAAAGAAAAACTTCGTCGCACGAACACCGAGAGAGAATCCATTGCCCCAATCAGACCCTCCCGGTGAGAAGCTGGACTGAAGCCGGCGTGGGAAGAGGGCAAAACAACTCGTCGTGGAGCTAAGTGGACTAGCAAGCATACACAGGATCATTATGCAAAGAACAATCCACCATCTATTGTAAACTTGGGCCGCAAGAGGCAGAATGACTAGGCCCAAGTTGTGGGCTCGCCGAGCGGGGCCTCAAACAAACTGGGTTGCAACTCCAAGTCTTGCTCCACATATCAGTGGACCCCGGCCCACGATCCAGACTACGTCCACACCAGGGCACAACAGTGATGGGCTCATCTCCAAACGCGGGAGGCATCCCGGAATTTGAAAACTCCACACGTGCTGACGTGACGGGAGTAAGTACAAAGCTAGCCGACCTACCCAAAAAAGGGGGGACATGCGCCCCAGCCCCAGGAGACTCTGATTCAACTGTGGGTCCCGCTTGCATGCATCCATCCACTGGGATGACGCCACGTGTAGATTGGATCGGCACATCATCGTCTTCTCCAATCAAGCCATCGATGATTCCCCGAACACTGTTCTCCTCCACCCTAAGGATAACGCCGGCCAATTCAGCATTGATCTTGACCAAGAAGACTTTGTCACCTACCCTCATCTCAATCGAGCCTGGAAGCTTCAATGGATTCAGTTCTTTAACCAGTAGGCGAAGCTCGTCAAAATGACGTCCCAACCTTACATCTTCCCCAACCCGAATCAAACCGCCACAAAGATTACCAATGGCGTCCAGAACTGAGCTCGCCCAAAGGTAAGGAGGAAGCCCGCCAACACGAATCCAAGTGCCATCCCCATTGTTTCGTACATGAGGCGACACCATCACCATCTCCCAAGCCCAAACGAGCACGTCGTTCCTAGATTTCAAGGGGAACGATCTCATCCCAACCAAATGACGAAAGATTTGCTCCGACGGGGAAAACCAAACTGCATGAGGAGCGAAAGGAATAAGATTCGGTATCTCTGCTAACTCGTACGTGGAACGCAGCTCTGCAGCAATCGAAACCCACGTGTCCTTCCCGCCGAAAACGGACAGCACCACCGCGCGATTCCAAGGCTCAGCATACACTACAGACGTCTCATCCACCTCAATGCAAGCATGCTCATAGTATTTTGCAACTTTACAAGATAACTGAAACGAGGTCACGAAATCCTACGGGACAGGGCATCGATACGGCGAAAACAGGGGTGACGAAGGAGGAAGCAGCCACAGTGAAATCTTTTTTTCAACTAGTTTCCATCCCCACGCTCAACCCCACCAGGAGTAAATATCTGAAAAGTCCTACTGCTGTTAACTATCGCAATTTTCATGAAACTCCCGCCTGAAGTCGAGTTTAGTTCCACAAAGCAAGTTTTATGCTTTAAATGTTTCTTCCATCTCTGTCGATTCACATGACCCACTCTACAAGCCAGCAAACAGCAATTCCCCAACCATTTGAGGAGCTCCTTGTCGAGCACAATGAAGCTAGACCTACCATTACTAAACTCATAAAATTTAGTCTCAGATGAACCCACATGTTCCAACCGAAAATTCTTAGCTTCAATGGAGAACGGCCAACATCTGCCTGGCCTACCAGCACCACCCCGACCACGAGAAAGGTTAGAATGAGGGGAAGAAAAAGGATGAGGAGAAGTGGACCCAAGAACTGCCACGTAAGAAGGCGGAGGAGGGGGGAGGAGGGTGGAGGAGAAAGGGGGACAAGAGTAGGAAGAGGGAGGAGGGGGTTGAAGAGGAAAAGGGTGGGGAAAAGGTCACAAGAAGAAGAGGCGATTTCTGAGAGAAGGGGAAAGTCAGCGAGGACAGAGAGAGGTGGAGCAGACGTCCAGTGGCAAACGGACCAGCAGCGATCGCCATCAAAGGATTTGTTTTTTTTTTCCATCAGATACGAGGATAATCTAACACAGTGCCATTCATTATGGGTAGTAGTTCTAAGGAAACCATTGAGTGGTAGTGGCAACTAGATGATGGCTTGACATGGAATGGAATTATCTAGCAACAAACAATAGTATGTATGAACTTGTACAGGAAAAAGATATATTTGTACATAATTTCTACAATCATAGCTTTTCACAGTTAGATCTCTTTTTACTCAATTGTGTGGTGTTGGTAATTAATTTGGTTCTGAAAAACAAATCTGGTGTCCTATCATCCCATTGAAAGTTGGTTTTTTCCTATGGACTGCTGCTCTTGATAAATCTCTGACTGTTGACCATTTGATCAGTAGAGGATGAATGCTCCCCAATAGGTGCGTCTTATGCAAGAATGATGCGGAATCGTGGATCACTTATTTATTCACTGTTCTGTGGCATATGTGATTTGGCAATGGTTTGTAGGACGGTTTATGAGAAATCCGGCGCAGCAGATTAGTATATCTCGTTGGGATCTTTGGCATTTGAATCGCCTAATTCCGACATCGGAGTGTAAAGTTACGCCTGTATGAAGTTTGTTATCAGCATGTCGGATTTTAGCAGCAGTTATCTAATAGAACCTCAGTGAAATGGGGTTTGTCGAGTCGGTTCCTAGTAGACCGCCGACATCGATAAATTGTACTGATCAATTATTTGGAGGCTTGGGGCTTTCATGGGAAGTGTAGTGATAAGATGGGTTTGACATGGCTATTATGTCCTGCTGCAATCGCTTGGGCCCTATGGAAGGAAAGAAACTCCAGAATTTTTGAAGGAAGCGAATGCGATGCTGCTCAAAACATCAGGAAAGTTAAAAATTACATCTATTTCTGGGCATCGGGGTCTCCTATGTGCAGGGATATCTCCTTTGACCAGTTTTGGGAAGAATGCCCTAGTTTCAATGGCTTTGATGAAACTCCCCTTGGGGCTTTGTAGCTGTACAAGGCTGCTTTTGTTTGCTGTTTTGGTGGCTGTTCTGCACTTCTTTTGCTTTGTTGTTTTGTTTTTTCTTTTTGAATTATCCTTGTGCTTGTCTACTGTTGGTGTACAACTGAGGTGTATTCTCTATCTTCATCTTTCCTTTTTATATATATATTACTCTCCTTATCAAAAAAAAATTCAATCTTTCATAAGCTTCTATATTTATATTCAACCCTAATAAAAATTATATATTTAAGTGATAGATTTTATTTCCTTGAATAATTGAATTTTAAAAAGATGTAGAAAAAGTCACTTCATATAACGTTCAACCATTCAGCAGAATATTTTATAAACTTCATCTAGCAATAATATGATATAATAAAAATCATATATTCAAGTAATAGATTTTATTTCCTTGAATAATTGAATTTTACAAACATGTAGAAAAAGTCATTTCATTCAACCATTCAACAAAATATTTTAGAAACTTCATCTAGCAATAATACGATTGAATAGTATACTTCATAAAAATGAAAACTTTAACCATCGTAACCATACCTGATCAATAGCACAAGGGATCAAGCAACGAAGGTTGTCTTTGCCAGAGAAAAGATGTGGAAATGAACTGGGAAAAGATGGAACTGCCTGCATTCAGGGGGAAAACGCAAGGATATTGAGTGGTTCCAATGATCTGCAACTCCCAACAATAGAGAAAAACAATATGACGATTTTTAATAAAAGGAAATTCAAGAAAATATCCCCACTTCTTATCCTCAACCCTGTTGTTAGTGCAATGAACTATATAGGCCCAATGCTAGGCGGGCTTGAACAGGCTTAGTGACTGTTATACTTAGTGCCCCAGCCCTGCCCAAGCCCACCCAATCCGGAACTACAATCAGCCCTAACCACACACATCCCTTGGGCCATGCCAAAACCACACAAAGTAACTCATGTATAGTATCACAATCATGCTGGGGCTTTTCAGAGCTCTAGGAGGAGTTTCACATATCGTCTGAACCAGATTGTTTATAATAAGGTCCCCCACAGCAGCAATAGCTGCTTGGTCTTCAGGCCAAAACATATGTGCATATTGCATAGGAGACCAAACATAGCTTGAAATCTCTAGTCGCGTCTTACTGCATAATGATGCTGAACCACCGACCTAGTATTATCCCAAGATGTGCCCTCAAGGTCCCAAGAGACCTTGGAGTAGCCCTCCAACTTGCCAACGCCTACCCAAAGCCCCTTGGAGAGTGCCTATCGCGTGCTACATACCATAATGCATAAGGGTCAAACACCATCCCCCATTAAGGTGGGTGTTAAGCCTTTGTTCCACCAAGAGAAAACATCACCTTTGTTGGTGCAATCATACTAGGGTTTTTCAAAGTTCCTGAACGAGTTTCACATACCGTCTGAACCAGCGTGTTCATGAAGACACCCCCCTTTGATCTGGACTTGAACCAAACCCAAACACCTCATCTATGAATCTCCACAAGCCCAAGACCAAGCGAATCCCACATGCTTAAACACCCTTCCCTTTCTGATCTCAATGTGGGCACCCTGCCCAAATTTAGGCACACCCTAGTTGGATTCTGAAAATCTTCCACAAGGTGCTAGACCAGACCATGCTGCATGCCCACCGTAGCACAATCGACTCAGATTAGTTTTTGGAGCAGTTTTCAGGAGTTCTTTGCCATTCAGAGATGAATTGCATGATGCATTAAATATTATTTAACACTAATGAGCTAAAGGAAAATCTTGGCCCTTGGACGGCATAAATGAGGTGCATTAAAGTAAATGCTTTATATAGATGAATTTCAGTTGATTAACTGAAGGCAGGCAAATAAAAAATAGATCCAAACTACATAATAAAATGGTATAAAAATTTAAAATTAGAAACTACAAGCTTGCAACTCTTCCCATGACCAGAGTAGAAAGTTATTACCTGCACAGGTGGAAAACTAATTTTCCCAATGTGATCTTCTCCAGTGAAACCAAATATTCCTACAACCTGCAATGCAACAGTCAAACAATTTCATTTATGCATTACTCTTGTTAACAACTAAAAAGAAAATCCATACATGAAGTATCTTTTTTTTTAACGAAAGTGTAAAAGAGGAAAGAACTGAAGAAAGTTATCAATGATTTCTGAAATGACTCACTATTAACAATTACCTTATTGAATGTGACACATTTTGAAACTCTCACCATGTTCTTGTAGAAGGCACTGCAAAGAAAATTCTTGGCATATGACTACTAGGCAGCAAAAAAATAAAAAATAAATAAATAAATAAAAATAGAAGTGTCAAATATGAATTTGAAGCCAATATCGTTGATTTCACAACTTGTGGTGAAGCAAAGTCAAACAGACAGTACATCATAAATAGATTTGGAAGGGACCCCTAATCAACTAATTTGTATTTAACATAGATGATTATTTTTCTTCTTCCCACCTTTTCCTGATGAGCACAGATCTCTAGTAAGCAAAAGATAAAATATTACGAAGTGCAGCCTCCAATGAAGAACATAGGATGCAAACTCTTCCAGTAAGCCACACATTCCCCTCCTAAATATTCAATTGGAAATGCATCAAAACCTAAGCTCAAGCTGCAAGATTGTAGGCAATTCAAAAATTTCAGAAGATTCCTAACTTCTCAGTTCTAAAAGACCAAATAAATTAGAAATCAAGTAACATTTTTTTTTTGATCGATAGAAATCAAGTAACATTAATCTCCATCAGCCAATATAAGTCAAATAAAAGTCATCACAATTTGCATACTGCCGTCACATCCACTTCGTCAGAATCTTCATCCCGAATCCTAAATAGATATGGAAAAAATTGTCTTAACTGCATGACAGTCATCCCCAAAGAGGCCACCATAAAAAACAGCCAATCCAAAGCGCAGGAAAATCCAAGTAACCATCAAGGTTCAATTTAATTGATCCCATCTATGTTTCCATCCCTAGACTCAAATAAAATCACTCTTCTTTTACCAACACATAATATTAAGTCAGTCCTAAACTGCATTCTCAAAGGGCAGTAATGAACTCACTCAGCATGGCTTTTGACTAATCCCCTCTTAAAGAACAAGGCAGTTTATGCATTTTATGACCTAAAAGACTAAAATTCACAACATAAGCAATAGGCAACTTTTATAAAAGAAAGTGCACACTTCAAAGTACAACCCTCAAAACCAGAATCTCCATCAAACTCTTATCATTGGGAAACCTCCGGCAGCTCAAGCATTGACTTACAAATTCCTTAAATTTGAAGTTAAATAAAACTTAAATACTGCTTACCCGCCAACATAATCAAAATCTGAAAAAATGAAGGTCCTCGTAATGTCAAAACCACAGGCTATGATGTCCTTGGCATTTTCACGGGCAAGTCTCTGAGTCTCCTCCACAGACAGATCCTTCCACAAGAACTTCTCGTCATCAGTAAGTTGTATAACAAGAGGAACCTTAAAAGCATCCTGCAGATATCTGCATCAAATATTTAAGCGAATTTCACAAACAGAAATTGAAGAAAAATCATTCGGATATCAAAAATAAGAATAAAATAAACAAATCCATATAGATCAGAATACACAGGAAAAGTGATTTGAGAGAGAAAAAGAGATAAGATACATCCTCCACTATAGCAGATTTTAACAACATAAATCACTTGCAATTCTTCCAATAATAATACCCAAAATAAAAATTTAATCAAAAATGTATAAATAGTTTAAAATTTTAACAAATTCACAATACACAAGAGTTGAACTACTATAAGACTACCATTGTAGTCCTCAACAATCTTTTTAACATTGAACCGCTTAAATTAAATGTAGGAAAATCCCATTTCAAAGGACATTTTGTTCAGAAAATTCTACTAAAGTCCAAGCAAAACTGTGAGGAACACGTCTAGAAAGCTTACTTGGTGAACATGAAAGGAACGAGATGCCCCAAATGCAAAGCTTCGGATGAAGGTCCTCTACCTGTATAAAGATAAAACTTCTCTCCTCTCTCATACAAATCGAGAATCTCATTGAAATCCCTGTTCAAAAATCCCAAAAATAAAATAAAATAAAATTCGAAACTGGACTAAACTCAATCAATCGTCGAAAAAGAAACAAAAAACTGAGATTTAACAGCCCATGTAGGTACAAATAAGAAAAAGAAGAACCTGTGAGCAAAGAAGACGCCACGGCGAAGGAAGATGTGGGGAGGGCGAGAGGTGAGGCGTTGGACACGATCAATTAGGGTTTGGTCGATCCTTTGACAGCCAAACTTGTCAATGAGCTTGTCGTAATCAATCTTCCCTCCGTCTTTAGCAGCAGAAACCTCCCATGGATTCACTACTTGCTCTGCTTCATTCTCCTCTTTTTTCTCCATCTCCCTCTCAATCAAGACTTACAAATAACAAAAAAATCAATTACAATGGAAGTGCCAGGGTAAACTCTCTCTTTTTAGGGGCTCCGGAACATCTGCACCGAGAATCTTGCACCGGTTCTGTAGAGACAATAAGATGGTAACACGTGCGGACCCAAGGAACGATGGGGGGATGGCAACGGGGCGAGTTAAGGGCGGGTTCCTATTACTCGACATATGGGGTGGCAACGGGTCGGGCAATAAGTCTATATATAAGCACAACTATGTTGGCCCGATCTTCGAGTTTAATACTGTCAATTGCCAAGCCTGAGCCCACCCATAGTGTGAATTGACTTATTATTTATTGGTAGGGTAAAGTTATTACTTAATACTAGCAGTACCCGTGCACGCACGAGTAAATAGATTTAGACACTAACTCAAATTTAAAAATTTTAAGAGATGGAGGAATGGACTGAACCCGTTCCAAACAACCCCTACCAGCACTTGCGATCTGGCATTCGATCTAGTCCAGTCCATTTTTTTTTACTTTGAAAATTTACTTTCGATTCTTCACTTTTGTATCGAATCTGAATTGACTAGGACTGGTTTTGTATCGGGATACATAAAGCCTTGATTTGATTTGATTTTCAATTCATTTTGATACAATTTTAAGCCATTCTCCATTGACTTTAGTTTGGTCTTGGATTGATGCCAACCCAACATGGGTTGGAACCTTACTGTCTTATTGAGAAAAATCAAGAGAGAAAGAGAGAGAGAGACATGAGTTGCACTCCTAGTGTCTTATTGAGAAAAATCAAGATACTTTGTAAAAACATAAAAGAGAGAGAGAGAGAGAGAGAGAGAGAGAGAGAGAGAGAGTTGCACCCATAGTGTCCTATTACGAGAAATCAATACACCTTTGAAACAATGTATGAGAGAAAAAGTTTAATGTCTTTGGGTAAAAAAAGAAGAAAAAGAAAAGTAAAAAAAAAAAAAAAAACCTAGCATCAATGTTTGATTCAGTCATATGATTAAGAAAAATACTACGAAAAAAAAATGAAACAAAATCTAGGATAAATCATTTCAAGCAAGTATACTTATTAAATTCTTCTCAACGAATTTTTACTTGCAAATAATCGTTGAGTTCCAATTATTGTTATCAATAGGTTGTTGACAAATCGTTCACTTTGGAGCTCAACCACATATGCCTAGAGCCATTCAAGAGCAAAACAGCTTGATGGCATGGAGCTTGTAATGATCCGATCTCAGACCCTAGACTAATTAAGATTAGAAACCTAAGTAACTTAAATAATTAGGTTTGACCTCACTAGTAACCTATGCTAATGATCAATAAGACCTTGACCATAGGAGGTTAGACCGACCCGAGAAAAATTACATGAGTTGAGGAACCACCCTGCCAGAACGAGTATAATTAGATATTAAATAGAAAACTAATTTATTTTTAATTCAATAAATTATATAAATTAACTTTAAATGTTCGCCGCGAACTCATCGACAAAAGCCTTCTAATAGAGCCCATATACGTGGTCTATCGAAAAAGAAATGATTCGATACCCCGTTTTGCCCCCGCTACTGAAACTATTCACGATCTGACCTGTTAAAAGCCTATAAATAGAACAATTAGGATGTTTAGACCAAAATCCCAAACCTTCTTCCTCTCTTCTCTCCCATGGAGCAATGGAGCTCAAGGATGAAAGCCAATGAGCTTTTTGGTCGGCACATTGGCTCTAGCATCTACTCCAGCATTCTCCGACGAAAAATCTAACTGAGTATTCTTATCATAATATGAGATCTGGTTGTGTTTTCTTATTTTGGAAGCTTGGAGTAGGGTTGTAGAAGCCCCACCCACCTACTCCAAGGTATCAAAGCCATGGACAACCCCATCATGCACAAAGACGAACCCCGGACCAATTATGACCCGCCGAATCATTTAAACCAAACCCTAAATATGGTGGAAAAGAGGGAAACCCTCAAATTTCACCATAGACCTTAAATTAACTAATTAAAAGCATAGAAATGCCTTTGTGGGAGTGAAACCTCACTCCGCACCAAATTTTAGCACCTGAAAACAATTATGTGGCTTCGGCGCACTATTCGGATCACCGAATAGGTCGCCGAATCACAGAGAGACTTACTATCTCGGGACTGCTAGCTTCGGTGCATCTTCGGCGCACTTAATAGGTAGCCGAAGGGTACATTAAAGTCATGTGAAATCATTTCACATCTATTGAGACAAATTTGGACCACATCCCAAAGTCTTATTTCATTTGTCACATTTTGACACGAAGAGTACGCCGAGACCTCGCCGAAGAGGTACATGTGTCCAAATGGGGTGATTCCAATGGGAGCACCGTATCTCGTCAAGTTATACGTGTTTGACTACTTTTCCTATTGATTCGACCATCAGTGCAAAATACCACCCCTCATTCGGAATTTTAGTCTTTAGAGGTTATGGCCGAGCCATAGGTGATTTCGGGAAGCGGTGTAAGCGTGATCCCCGAACCCACCTATTAGCTCAATGCTATCATAATACACGTGTGGAAATTCAAATGGAGGCTATTAGAGTTGTGTAGCCCCCATTGTGAATTGTTGTGTATTATGACCTTAAATTAGTAATGTGTGGCCCAAGCCATAGGTGTTTTCTAGAAAACGGTGTAAGCGAGATCTTTGAACCCACCTATTAGCTTAATACCATATTAATACATGTGTATGAATTCAAATGGGAGCTAACGGGGTCATATAAAAAAGAATTGTTAATGTTTAGTAAATGGACCGAGTAGTAGGTGATTTCGGGAAACGATGTGAGATTGATCCCAGAACCTTCCCATTGGCTCTATACCATCATGTTACACATGCAGGATATCATTTGGGACTGCAAGAATCAAGCAACCCTCCCAATGAGAATTTAGGGTATTGAGACCTTGAAATGATGAAGTGTGTTAATATTTGATTAAAGATGTTTAATTTCATTATGAATGAATTGTTTTAATTATTATGTCATTTCTTATCTATAGGAGGAGATGCTCATCTGAGCAATCCCAATATAGTGCTTAGGTATGGGTAATCGGGTAGGATTAGGTTCTTATGTTACAACTGCTAGTTAGTAAGACTTTATTTTCAATTGCTAGTTAGTAGGATGTGATATTTACATTTTGAGCAAGTATGATGTGGGACCGAGCCCACGTGTGTGAATGATTGGATATATGGCTATGAGCATTTGATGTGTTGCATTAATATTGAATGGACTTGAATATGGAAATTGTCTTATACCGGCCGTGATGGCTCTAGTCTAATACCCCACTTAATGCCCCGGGTTTAGACTGTCATTGGGAAGACTGACTTATAGGAAACCCTTTAGTCCTGTGAAAGGACTGTATTGTTGTACTTAAGACTAGAGTCAACCCACATAGGGAACCTCGATAGTCTTAAGTTGTGAATATTGATTGCCCAGGTGTAACAGAGGTCTGTGAACTTGGAGAATGGAGAGCAACTCAGGGAAGCCATAGGTGGCTGTTAGTCCTGGTGTCTGTGTATTTATATTCTGATAGGTGATGAATGTATATGAATCCTCAAATAATGAATTCAGGGTACTGAATCTCCTGGGTGGACCGTGAGGGTACCAGGATACTGAAGCCGAAAGGGGACCAGTTACTGAAGCCAATCGGGACCGTGAAAGGAAAATATGGACCGTGAGGGGACCAGAGATCTGAAGCCGAAAGGGGGCTAGATTCTGAAGCCAATCGGGATCATGAGAAAATAAAGGAAAAAATTTGAGGTGCTTAGAAAATTGGGTGTAATGACCTGAACCTTTGAAAGTATTTTATTTTACCAGTTATAATATATGAATAAATTATTGGAGAAAACAGAGAGGCAATTTTTTGGGGTTTTGCAAAAAAGGATTAGGGAGCAACAACGCTCGTTTCTTAGATCTGAGAAGGGAATAGAACACCACAAAAAAAATAGAGAGAGAGAGAGAGAGAGAGAATGGTTGATATTTACCTTTAGATATGTGAGAAAAAAAGTAAAATAAATCAAAAAACTTACAAAAATGTAAGATAAAGATAGAAAAATAGATAATAATACAAAGAGTTTGAAAACCAAACCGAAGAAATATTAATTTATTATACACATTTTAATGAAGTTCCTCTTCCCAATGAAATACACTCGCATTTACAAAAATAACAACTACTATTATAAAAAAAATTAAAAAATAGAAGTCCATTCTGTAATATTACTTTAATATGATATATGTGATATGATTTATGATA
>JAUPMG010000006.1:7956431-7969711 GCA_031762675.1 Pachysandra terminalis | reverse complement strand
TAAATTATGCCTATATTAAAATATTGTAAATAAAAAAATAAGTGAATTTATTTCGGCGAAATAAACGAAATTTTGGCAAATTTCGGACATTATTTCGGCAATTATTTTAAATAAATAAATAAAGATTTCAAAGAAATTTCGCCGAAATATCCGAAATTTCGGATATTTCGGTTTCATTTGGCCAGCCGAAATCAATGTTATTTCCGAAATTTAAAACTATGCCGTGTTGATGCGACATGACATGGGTATAGGTGTGGGATCCATGTTGGATTCTTCAGAACTGTATTCAGTTTTTTAACAGAAATTTCCTCTATTCTAAACAAATGCCTCTTTTATCTTCATTCTATACTCATTTATTGAGTTTAACATGAGTACAAATTGATATTATGTATATAGGTTTCATATTTTGGTATTACTAAATATAAAAGATTAGAAATTTAGTAATCTTGTTAATAATATAAACCTTGAATTGTTTTTGAAAATATACATTCATGTTAAAACTGTAAATCATAGGAAATAGATTTTAGATATGTGAAAAGCAAAGACCTGAGGTATTAATTCGAGTCGCCAGTTACATGATATAGTCATCCAAGGTTAGCTTCTACATGAGTGATCAAAATTGGTTTGATTGATATAGTTTTCAGTCTGAGTCAATCATAGGGATAGCCCAGAAAACACTTCCACCACATCCAGAATAATGTATGCATGTGTTGATATACATATGCATATAGTGATTGATGAATATTCTCATGCAAACCAGCACTCCACTGAGTAAAAGTAGTTGTCTGAAAGCTTATTCAACGATCACTATTTATGACAAGTATTTCATTTTTTTTTTGATGAATAACCACCAGGATAATAATATAAATATGTAGAAACAAGTAAAAACAACACAGGAATGAAAAGAAAACTAAAAGGCTAGCACTCGAGAAGGGCACTAAACCGAGGACATGAGAGGACTAAGAATAGTATCCTCCAATTATGCATCAGCACCAGTCATCTCCGTCGTAGGTATCAGCACAAACATCTTGGCCCTAGCAATACTCTTTCTCGCTAGCCGATCTGCCACCCCATTAGCAGATCTAGGGATATGGGCAAACGATGCATGGATCCTCTCACCCAAGTATCTAGCCAACCTAATTGAATGAATATAACTCCAATGGCAAGAAGTTGGCCCGGACATCCATGAGACCATGGATGATGAGTCACCCTAAAAAATCACCTGTGACAATCCAACTCTAACGGCCTCCCGCATCCCATAAGAAGGGCCAACAATTCTGCCCTTGTAGAATTCCCTTCACCTATTGGGCCCGAGAATGCATGTACAACCTGGCCCGCATGATCTTTGAAAATCCCCCCGATCCCAGAAGCCCCTGGATTACCTGAAGATGTCCCATCAAAATTTCCTTTAGTGAATCCAGAAGGCGGGGGCCGCCAATGAGCCACCACCGGCAGTACCGCAGGAGACATAAAGGCAAAATCAGACCAGTTCATCATCAAGTCCGATATAGATATCCTTCTAAAAGCAGGAAGAACTACCATCCAAGAACAAACCGAAGATAATATTGCGTCAATAATCAAATCTATCGGTCTACCCTTCTCCTCGAAGATTCTTGAGTTCCTCTCTCCCCACAGAACCCATAGAATAGTATGCCAAACCCTCTGATACATCAGCTTGCCCCTCACCCCCAGTCTTGGGAAGCGCCACTGCACTATAAAATCTCTAACACCTTCTGGCATAACCCATCTGACCCCCAATCTGCACAAAAAAGAGATCCAAAGCTCTGAAGCCACCGTACATTGAATAAATAGGTGATCGATTGATTCGCAATCCTCTCTACACATAATACATATGTGAGGCGATAGTGCACAGGACGGCCATCTCCTTTGCACAGTATTTCATTTTGAAGTGTGGCAATGCAGAATACAATGTGTAAAACTCGCGACTTTTCCAGTTTGCCCTACCCCTCCATGTTGCTTGAACTAGGGAATAAAACAGTTCATTGTAGGCATTTTGGCAGGTCAAGACTATAGAAATGAATGAATCCACCTATTATGGCTTCTTACCTGCCTGCAATCCATTACTTGCGAAGCATTTTCCCAATCAATAGAGAAGGTGATGTTCAAGCTTCCGATGTGATTATTTTTTCTCATGTTCCTTTCCATGGCAGGGTTTTACAAATGCGATAAAAAGGCCAGTGCGAGTTCGTGAATTGCTTCTATGAATCAGAATTTTCTTGTAAGCAATTTTTCCCCTCTTTATTACTTTCTTCGCTGCATTATTTATCTGTTCCAAATTTGTATAATTCCTCTGCATTATTTATCTGTTCCAAATTTGTATAATTCCTCCGCATTATTTATCTGTTCCAAATTTGTATAATTCCTCTGCATTATTTATCTGTCCCAATTTTGTATAATTACACTATCAGCCCTGTGAGAAGAGTTGGGTGTTTGCCCTTGAAACGTGCATAGTACATTGAAGGGAAAATGTGGCTTGGTTTATGCTGATTGGACTAACTTCTATTGTTGACGCATCAAGCCAATAACCTCGAAACATTTCATGACATCTTCACAATCTATTTTTACGCTTATAAATTTATTGTACAAAAAATACACATTATCGTTAGTATCATTGTTATTCTGGTGATCACTCAAAATCTCATTTTATTGTTGGTAGGTTAACAGACACAACAAGGGTGGAGAGGGACTTCTATCGTCATTTAGCATCATATAATAGGCTGATTATTTGGACATAGGTAATCAAATACATATTGTATCCAAATCATAAGCCTTATTATAATATTAAGTATGGTTAAGGGATCCAACAAACTAGAGGAATGCTTCTTTTGTGTAAGTAAAGAGGCTACACATCAGGTGGAGAGACAGTAGAAACTAATGCTAGCTGAAAGCCATTTACAAGACTTATTTTAATCAGCCATTCTTTAGCCAATCTGGGATCCTACTTCTCAAATGAGTCTATTTTACAGGATCACTCCAACAAATCACCTATACTAACAACATTAAGAAAATCTGATTTCAAATCAATTTCAGATCCTGTGTTAGGTTGGTATATTGGCTGAGCTGTTGTGTTTTAATTGATTTTAAAACAACTAACAGTTCAAGTATACTTGAGATCATATGCTTCATGGATATTGCCTAGTAAGGATTGTGTGACATTATTTACGTTTTCAATGATGTTTCTTTCATCCTATAAATAAGGATCTAAGGTGTCTAATGAGCAAACAATTTAAGTTGGTGGCTTGCAATGTAACGAATTGTTCCATCATTTATTAAAGGAATTACTTACTCCACAAGATCCTGACTCAGTCCTTTCTAGCTCAAGACCTTCGAAAATTTAATCCTCTCCCTATAAGGCTAGAATGCTAAAAATTTAAAATTCCTTGAAATGAATTTCATAGTGAGGCAGGTTCAGCTATTTTCAGACAGCCAAGTATTATGGAATACACATTGAATTCAGTGCAGCATTTTAGTAACTCTAGCTTGGGGTATTGAATCTGGTGTCCTCTAAAGGATGAATTTGGGATGATTTTTTTTAATATATATATATATATATATATATATATATGCTTATACTGAAAAATAACAAATTTTTTTTTTTTGATCAGTAATGATGAATTTATTAAAAAGAGAGAGTAAAGGTTCCCCAAGGAGGGGAAACCAGAAAAAAAAAAAACGAGAAAACACAGCAGCAAAGGAAGGAGAAAAGAAAACAACAACAAACTACAGATACAACTCCCTCCAAGGCCAAGGCCCAAAACCCTAGTTAAATCATATCTTCTTCAAAAGTCTTGCACTTAGGGATGGTTTTGTTGGGTAAAAGTATATATGTATGAGAGTATTAGATCTAATACATCAATGATGACTCTCAACTTGATAAAATTCCTCCTTGTTACTCAAACTCTTGCTTCCCAGTTCCCAGTTTCCAGTTCCCATCCCCACACCCTTTCCTTACCTCTTTCCACCACTCATTATTATGACTACAGATTCCAGTCACTCTTTTTCTGCTCCTTTAAGACAATGCGAACCCTGTTTTTTTTTTTTTTTTATATATTTTTTTTGTTTTTGTTTTTGTTTCTTTAAGTGAAAACAGGACAATCAAATATATCTGAAATTTGATTGAGAAAGTAATCGAAAAGTTCAAAAGCAAACGAGTAAAATATATAATACCAGAACCAATGTTTCTGCTGCAGATCGGTGAGTTCTTCCCTTTTGAAAGCAATACTTTTATGATTCCATTAATTCATCTCTCTTTCCGTTCTCTATAGATACACTTGGTTCAAAGAACTCCTTCCTAAAACTTAAGGCAGCAGTTGATACTGTTCTGGTCTCTTTGAGTTTCATCAAGTTGTTTTTGTAATCTTCTTTTCCTCTTTTCCGGTTTTGATTCTTGTATATATTTTATTTGTTTTATTTTTTTCCCCTTGAATCTCAAATTCTCTGTCGAACTTGAACTCTCTTTTTGAGTATTATGCTTTAAGAGCTCAATTATGAAGTGAGCTCCAGCAGCAGAAATGGAGGGGAAGGTCTTCAGCATAATAGCTTTGTTTATGGCTTTCCTTTCTAACGGATTCACTTTCAAGACATAGTAAATTTCATAGTGGTGCAAATTTTGCTCCTCTTAACTGCCAAGGTGAGAAAATGGCTCTTTTCAATTGATTTCTGAGAGAGTAAAATCGCGGAGTTTGGCATTGATTTGGATGTTCTAGATCCAACAAGTGGAAGCCCTCCGATAATTAGAAACAGAGGGTGCATTGTTGGCTCTCTCTCTCTCTCTCTCTCTCACACACACACACACACACACACACACACACAGTTACTATGAGTTTTTCATAAAACTTGCATGTAACCAATCGTGATTCGCTCTCCAAAATAGTCTATGAGCACTTCTCTAAGAATCCATTTTTATTTGAATGGATGAATTTATGGGGTATATCATGTGAATGTGAATGCTTTTAAACTCCTGCTTTTATGCAATGCACTGACATAATTCGCAGGAATTCTACAGGAGCCTTTGAGATCAGTTTGGGAGAGAACTGCTGACTTGCTCATGAATGATGGAACTACTAAATGCCGGTAATTTTGCATGCTGCTTTCATTTCCTTTTAAACTGTAATGTCTAATGCTCCCGTCTTACGGGAATTGTTTGCATGGCTATCAATACAGACTTATATTATAATGTTATCCAGTTGGTTCTGACTTGAGCTAATCCAATTATATTCTCTAACACCTATCATAATGGAGAAGGTGAAAACTCCATTCTGTTTGAGAGGATCTTAGAATAGAGCATGGTTAGACTATTGAGATCATCAAGTGAAAATCTAATGCTATTAGTTGTTTAAATCACATGACGGGACTCCCTAATTGGGACAATGTTTGGGTATGAATTTAAGCTATCCAAGTATGTTCTTTAACATCTGTTCAAATTGCCCTCTTAACTCACTGTAAATTTGCAGTTTGTCCGAGGTATCACCTGGTTTCCAAGTTGCAGTGGCCTCAAAACTGCTTTCTACTCCGGATTTTTATTAAGAAACAAGATAAAGAGTACAGAGATGAAACAAAGAAAAGATAAAAACAGAGAAGTACACAAGGAACAAAGACAGGCCCCAAATGAAACTAAATGTAGGCCATTGTCTCCCACCTCCTTGTTATGTCCGTCCAACAAACATCTCTAAACTCTGGAGGAGAACAAAGCCAAGAGAGTTCAGAATAATAAGATCATTTTTTCCTTAAATTTTTAAAACTAAAACACCATTTTTTATGTTCAACTCATTGTTAGTTTTCGAAACCTTTCCAGGGTTTAAAGGTTTTCCTAGTAGACAATTAAGGGAATTGAAGCCAACTCGCATCATGGATCTCCGTCTCTGTGGCCTGTCCTAAATAAATCATTTTTTTTTTAATATTACAGTAACTGAATTATTTACATATTCTCTCTTATATGTGATACTTTAAATATTTTAATAATACTTGAATGAAAATGATGAAACGTGGAGCTTAAGCTTCATTCCTTGATGCTTACGGTTCATGAATTCACATTGTAGCAAAAAAGAAAATCATGATGCCAAAGTTGCATGTTCAGTAGTAGCCAAGAGATCTGAAGAACAATTTTCTCCAGGTTGTCATCATCTGAAAGTTGGTTGAAACCTTACAACCAGAGCAAGGATTTTTCAGATTGCATTTCATTTTCCATCATCACAATTAACTACCATACTAAATGATCATCCCTCTTAAATTCAAATTTAACTGACTTGGAAATTTGTGATATGGCTCTAATACAGCTCACCTTATTTTTCTTCAAAATTTAAGTACTCTGATATCTACAAAAGGGAAAACTTGTTCTGTTGGACACAATAAGCATAATTTCCTATCACAAGACACATATTTTTGCCACAAAGGATCCAATCAGTCCAATGGATATGCCACATGGACAGTGCCTCCTCCACATCAGCCCCATAGCCTACATATTACTATATTTCCAAGTAGATAGCAACCATTGGATTGCTCATATTTTTTTATGGAAAAAAGAGAAGGTGAGACTCTTTTCTGCAAGGCAGAAGCCCCTTAGACTCAAACTTTACATGTGGAGGAAGTTGGGGGAGGGGATTTGGTGGAATAGGTGACCGCCCTTGGTCCAGCCACCTTATGAGAAAAACCTAAATCACAATGGAGAGCAGATTCTGTGGGATACCCCTCCATATCAGAATGGATGGAGCATATCACATCACAATACATATCCTGTACAGGGTATTTATGTTTTTTTATTGGTACTTGCAATTACTTATCAGTAAAAGGACATAAATATCATTATTTGGGACATGTTTCATGATGTGATCTGCTCCACATTTTTTTACAGCAAGGAAGGGTCCACACCTGATCCATACTCATCAAAATGGAATTATTCATCTATTTTGTCCAGACAGGTTATCTGACATCGTGGAGTGATGCTGAAAAAAAAAAAATCTCAAAATATGAAAGATATGATATACGTTCCATTGATTAAATCGGTTCAACCATACTGTTGTATCACCATCTATATACCATTTAAAAACAGCTACGCGACTAAAAGCGCACCAGTATCAATTTCCTTAATGACATTAACAAGGAGAAGCATCAAACTTACTTCATCACTCACTGCAGCCTGAGCCCTATGATGTCATTCAACCAACTCCGTCAAAAACTTCAATAAGGCGCTTTTTAACCTCACCGGTCAGCATTCGTCCAACACCATACTCCTTGAAGATGACAAATAAGTTACTCTAGAATAATTGAACATTCACCGGCCATTGTTGCTTGCCTTTCATAAATAAATATTAAAATATGTAACACTAGATTAATACAAATGCAGTGATATCACCTTTCTTGTGTTCTAGCTCAAGCATAATCCTCTAGGAAAAAGCCAATGTAATTACTTGGTATGTCTACCTGAATAACATCCAATGAAAAGAAGAAATCAATCAATAAGTTGACCGCAAGGCTTCAAACAGCCAGCAGATGAAGGTACTCCGTTATACAAAACAAAAACTATGAGTGTGAGACTGCAACTGAATTACCTCCACACCCACAGAAAAACATGCATGCAAATGTGTGCAAACATGGGCAGAGTTCTTGGTTGTGTATTAGAAAAATGTGAGCAAGTCAGAGATCACCATATCGGAGTGTGGATAATATGGAAAAACCATACCCAGTATACATTAAAACAAAGAATAAGATAAAAGGGAGAAAAACAGAAGAAGAAAAGGATTGATAATCAAGCAGCTTTTTTTTTTCTATTTTAAACTTGTTTATACTTGTGTGAATAAGCATATATTATCAAGATATTTCAAGATATCATGACCCAGCAAGAGGAATAGACTTTCAAGATTATCAACATTACTGAACACAAAATACATGAAATGAATACCTCAAGATTTGCTCCATAATTCTGATGGTTTTATATAGAATCTTGTCCACCAGAGAAGTCATATTTATTTACCTGTAGATAACAAAACAAAGTACAGCTATAGCATCAAAATTGTAAAAATTGTCAGTGAAACCAATATCCATATTTCATTAAGAGTGAGCCTACTATAAACCAGGCAAAACTTAATAAACCAACAATAGAGGAGCATGTTTTCATTCAACAAGAATTGAAGATTAATCAGAGCATATAAATAACATGCAACAGGTGGCATTATTCTTAGGTAACAAGTAATGAAGACTAGATAATACCAGCAAAAGTTATGGGTTAGTGAGATGTGCGCAAAAATTAATCAGGTTGCAGCCTCTGTTGTTAAAACCATATGATTCATTGAATGAATCTACAATTTGATTCAATTCAACCCTAAGTTGATTCAAATCATATGAAAAATTGTTTTTTTTTCGGTAAATAAGGAATTTTATTAATAATAAAGAAAAGTAAAGGACTATAAAGAAATTAAGTGTACATGAACAGTATACTAGGGCTGTGGGGAACAGATAGTCTACATCATAGGAATACTCCCTCAGTCACTACCCAGTCTATAAAGTCAGCATAAGCAAGATCTTGGAATGCCTCCCTGGTTGCCATCCATTTGAAGAGAATATGGAGTAAGGAATTTTAATGGGACTCCAAGTCTCACTTTGTCTTCAAATATTCTTCTGTTTTTCTCTAGCCATATAGATCAGCAAATCGCAAAAGGGGTAGCTGACTAAAGCAATTCTGCTCTCCCCTTGACTTTTTTCCAACCCCAAGACAATAAGAGATTCTTCACCAAATTTGGCTGAACCCATGGAGTCTTAAATTTCTTTAGAAAATATGACCAGATATTTGAAGCAAACTTGCAATTAATGAGAAGGTGCTCCACAGATTCTTTATCCGATTTGCACATAATAAATCTATTAGGAATCACTATAGTCCTACTTATTAAGTGATTCAAGGTAAGCACTTGTCTAGAGAAGCTAATCAAACAAAAAATGCCACCTTAGTGGGTATTGGAATCTTCCATAGCAGTTTTGAAGCGGCAAAAACTTCTCTACCTGAAAAAAATGATTCATACAAAGATTTCACCGAGAACCTCCCATCCTTGGCTTTCCTCCAAACTCTCACATTATCCCTTTCCCCAATCGACACAAGTTGCAGATTCTCCAGTAAGATGGCCATAGAAGCTACTTTTCTATAAAACAAATGCCTTCTGAGTGGGATATTCCAATTAATCTGATTCCCTTGATGAATCAACAAATCACTATCCCAACTCTCTGTTACTAACAATAGAGAATATATCAGGAAATCTAATGGACAAAGAATTCTCACCACACCGGACACCCTTTCAAAAACAAACCTTGGATCTTCTCCCACAATGAAAGAAGAATCCTTTTGAATTAGATCTGCCACATTGATCACTGCCCTCCATAGACAATAGACCCACACCACAGGTCCTTTTATGAATAGCTGGATACCATCCCAAGAGAACTTCCATACTTCAAATTGTACAATTCATACATTGAACTTTATGATTCACGATTTAATTGCACAATTCAAACATTCAGCTCTACAACACTAAAAAATGCAATTTTTTTCTGAAAAAACTTCCTTTTTTTGGTCTAATCCCTCTTTAGATAGAATATAATACTCTAAAATATCGATCAAAAAAAAATAATACTCTAAAATGACTAAATATACATTAATATAGTTTACTTATTTTAATAAGAAGAAAAAAAAAAGGAAAACCTTTGCCTAAGAGAAATACATAACCTAAACCCTGAACCTTCTAATAAAATTACTATGAATATTACAATTTACATTTCAAATTTACAAATCGATTCTAAGTGGCCCCTAACAGCTTTCGATATGATTCATGGTTTGACAACGTTGGTTGCCACCAGTGCCCTCTACACACAACCTACAGCATTTGCACCTTTTTTCTTTATTACCCATCTAGTCTCTCTTTCTTCCTTTCCAGGGTTTTGCTAGTAGATGTCTCGTAACATTTTCTATTTCCAGATTCTCATCTTTTCTCATAAAAACAAAAAAAGAGATCAAAAGAAAATGGGGCATTCTAAGCATTAGGTGACACCGTAATCTTAATTTGTTTATTGCAATTATATGGCTTTAGGATACTAATTGGTGTATAAGTGATCAGGCTTCCATTTAGGGAATTGAGATTTTTTCCTTCAATAGATAAAGAGATTTTATTTGCAAGAAAAGATAAAGTAAGTACACAAGTAGTGTTTGACGATCAAATACAAGGATTGCTACTAATTGTCCCAAAAACGCTACATGGACATTCACTCACCCAGTCTGCAATAAAATCGTCAATTCCCTACCCTTAAAAATCTAAAACTGAAGACCAACAATACAAGGCACAGAAGACAGTTCTCTTCACTTGTATCCGTTCACTTTTTCAAAAATGTAATTGCTACATTCCTTCCAAATGACCTAACATATAACAAAGGGGGAAATACGACACAGCAACTGCCTCCTCTTGTGCTTTTTAATAGTTTCAAGCTTCAAGAACGCCATATAAGCTGGCTAAACATCACCCAATTCGCTCCAAGTTTCTCACAAACGAAGCACTACACCTCCGAAGTAGAAGGACAATGAACGAACAGATGGTTGGCAGTTTCGTCATTCATTTCACATACGATGCAAAGAGGGGATGTCTTACTACTGTAACAAAGGAGGTGGGTTTGGTTTCGATTCATGTTGTCCCTATGGGGAGTGGTCATTGAACTATCTGCACTTACCAAAAAATCTACCTTGTTATTCAACAAATGGTCTAAGTGATATCTGTTGACAAAAGGGAGAGAGGAACCAAGTGTTTTCAATCCATTTTCAATCTGAGGAAAATGAATGTCTGAAAGCAGGAAACTCGACCACATTCAGGAATTTGCTAAGCTTTCTACTTTAGAGGAAACTATCAAGCCAACTATATTCCATCAGCCTCGACCTACAGAGCAATTACAATAATTTTTATCTATAAAAGAATATTTTATTCAAAAGGGAGAAAAACTGTAAAATGATTACTCTCTTATACAACGTGTGCATAGGGCAGCAAAAAAGAATTATCCCAACCCTGATCTGCAAAAGAAAAACTCAATCCCCACACTATGAAACTCCAATGAAATGGAGCATGAATGGAATAAATATCTCAGCACACTTTTCAAGACCTGAACTATATTCAGGTGTTTACCTCCAAAGATACGATGATTCCTTCCGTAGACCCCACCCAATAGCAAAACTCAACCAACTCTGCTTTTTGCTCTTGAACTTCACATTCCAGCAGCTATGCAAAATATCTAGGTTCCTGTGCTTCACCCAAGGGACACTGAACTTCTGCAATATCAAATCCTAAAGCAGGCAACCTCACAATGTAAAAGGAGGCGGTCTACTGATTCTGCATTACTTTAGCACATGATACAACTATTTCGAACAGTTGATTTTCTTTGTATCAATTTGTCTATCATAAGAATCTTCCCTAGTGCAGCTATCCCAGGAAAAAAAAAATCACTTAGATGGGACTGGAGGGTAACCGAATTGTACAGGTCTTGAGAAAGCGGGACTCCACGTTACCATTACCATTTCTAGATAGACAGGCATACTTATTGACAAGAGCTCTTTTGTTGGGGGATACATAGTGCCTCAACACAAGAAGTTGTGATTAATAAAACCAGTTCTATTCTGCCATTCCAATCTTCCAAAAACCATTTATGTGTCTTCAATTCATTTCTAAAGGATTCCATTCAAGTCTTTTTTGACTTTCTTTGTACATCCTTCAACTTGCACCATCTCAAGTCTTCCTAGAGGCCATACTATAGTTCTCTGTTTAATATGTCAAAAACCTCTCACCCTATTTTTTTCTTCATTCTATCTCATATTGAAGTTATTTCTAGACTTACCCGCATACATTCTTTCCTTGTATTTCTTAGCCTCATCCTTTACTCTGATCTATGATCTATCCCATATGCCAGCTTACAATCGTTTTATTTACTATGAAGACGAAAACTTCATTGCTACGCCTATCCTAACAAAATATTAACAGTTGCATTAAAAGAAGACAAAGCAACAACGACTTCTGTTTGCAACAAAATGTTTCAATTTTCACAGCTTGCATACGTTTTAAAAGTGAGAATCGAGTACCCTCATCTAGTGTGAAGTCTAAAAGTATGAAAACAAAAACCACAAGCATGTGAATCTATGCATCTAGCAAGACCATCCATATAATAGAGACATCAGTAACATGAGAAACATATATGCTCAAGATGCACTTAATTCTTAAGCAAAGCAAAAAACAAAGATGCTTAATCGGTTAATCACCTTGGCCTATATCTGCCACCAGATCTTCACAGCTCCACAATAAGAAAATCTTTGACTTAAGTGCTACTTCTAATTACCAAGTACTTCAAAACCTTCCTGCACGGGAAAGATCATATGGCAAGCAGATACAAGAAAAAGAAAGAATTCCGTTATGCTATAGGACTAAAAATCTAGCAAAACTAAAAATACAACAGTTATGGAAAGCAAAAAGAAGGGACTCTTCCAAAAAGTAAAAAGCCCTTAATAACGACCAAATAATTAAAACAATAACAAATGACAAACCACAGGATTAACTCTATTGCAATTGTAAGATGACAAAAATAACAACTTTCAACAGAGGGAGTTCATGGGGCAAATTGCACTGTGCACTTCTTTTGTGAATGCCCTAACATATGGCAACGGCCACATTGCACAACCCTCTTGGGACGTTTAAAGCTCTCTACACGAAGAACCTTCTTTTTGGGCCTGCCAGGTGGTCTACGAATCTTTGGTGGACGTATAGCGATATCAACTTTGGCACCTCCACCCTCTGCTCCCTCACCCGGCTCCTTCCAGAGGCTCTTGTCAGGAATTGGATTTATCGTATGTGAATAACTCTCCCGGTAGCTTGCTACTGTAAAACAATGCTCAGCAAATAGATGGGCATTTTGCCCGCAGGAGATAAGTGCAGCAGCCGCATGTGCACACGGTATACCATAAAGCTGCCAACGCCGACACGAGCACACACGGTTACGTATGTCCACAATGTTTGTCCGTTCAGTTGACACAATCTCAAATTCAACTTCATTTGCACGAAGTACTTGGTAGCAATGGGCATCAGCTATAGCTTCTAAGATGCGCTTCTCAGCAGATGGAACGAGAATTGAAGTCCAGCCCATACCCATGTTACGGCGACCATTGAACCAAGACGTCAACTGATGGCGAATATGCTCCATCATTTGCACAATAGGAAGCTCGTGGCATTCCAGGGCCCAATTATACAATAATTCTG
>JAUPMG010000006.1:7926146-7949060 GCA_031762675.1 Pachysandra terminalis | reverse complement strand
TGATAGAGATGGGACTAACAATTTCATTCTAATTATTGTTGCCTAATATTTGATGGAATGTTGGAAAATAACTGATTGAGATAGAATAGATATTGTTTCCACCAACATTGTTTCCACCAACGAGTATGACGTGCGGTTTGTATTTATGTAATCTAGACATGGATATGTTTTATTTTTTTTTCAAAGGGATATGAAATGTTAGATAGAATGGATCCAAAAAAAGAAAAATTCTTTGGACACCAAGTCTCTATGGTTATTTCATGTGGGACATCGACCAAGTATATTTCTAGAATAATTTTCATTCATATTAGTTTGTACATACACAATGTCTTGATGATCCGATGTGTCTGAACAGTACATATTATATAATTAATTAAGAAAAGACAATTGAAAAATTCAAAAGTCCTTTTGCTTTCTTTAAGGAAAAATTGTGCAGGTAAGAATTTTGGCATGTTTTGACATGTCTCTCCAAACCAAATGTTAAAGATATAGAGCCTCTGATTTGTAGCAATCATTTCCGGAGTAGAAAATGCTTTGCCTGTGAAATGGGGTGCATAAATTTTGGTTCTTGCAGAATGGAGGATGTTCGAACTTCTAAGAAAAAAATTGTTTAGAACATAGGAAATGTGACACCAATTCATCTTTCTGAAAGAAGTAAATGGAAATGATCTATCGACTATTGTACTGTGGAAGTACTCTTCATAGTGTACAGGGAGGTTCTTCTTATTGCTCTCATTTCTGTCATTCATCCATTTTTATTTAAAGCTTAGATTTCCTGCTTTCAGTTCCAAAATTTTCATTCTTATCAAGTAATTTTAGGTGTTATAAAATTTTCATTCTTGTCAAGTAATTATGGGTCATTGACCAACCGTATATTAAAAACTTAAATGATAGGAATAACCTTCCTGTTCTGTGTCACTGTCTGCATTTTAAAGAGCTTGAAAACAGCAAGAATCAGCAATTTAGGAAATACAGTGTACGCAGTTTGTGGGTCATCTTCTTTCCATGTGCAGTTTGCGATTGCAGGGGCTAGGAATAAGAGGTAGATTTCTAGCTAGATGCCTTTGTTACTGTCATATGGGGTATTGGGGGGAGGATTTGGAGAATCTGAGGACAGGAAATCCATTGTTATTGAGGTTATTGAGAAGGTGATGATTATGACTGCTTCTTGGGATTTTTTTCGGGGGGGATGGTTTAGTTATCACTTCTTCAGCTTGGATTGCTTCTGAAGAGGGGATGATTTTGATGGATGCTTCTTAGGTAGTCCTTTGTTTATCTGCTATTGGAGCAGTGTTCCAAGATCATGCAGGGACTTCCATACATGCTTTTTCTGGTCCCATCTGAGAGCCAGATTATGTGAGAGTAGAGTTGCTGGCTATTGTTACCGCAGTTAAGAGAAGCCGGAGATATTGGTGTCTCCAGGGTATGGGTGGAGGGAGATTCCTATACTGTTTTGTCTTGAATATATAGCACTTCCCTTTTTCTCTTGGCAGTTCTCGCGTTAGGGGAGGTTGCTTGGCATTGGGCTTTGTTGGCCAACCTTCTCCAGGTGCGAAAGTTGGCCAACAACTTTGCAGAAAGGTTCGCCAAGAGAGGTGTCCATTGCCAGATTATATTTTGTGGTATTCCTACACCAAACATGTTATAGGATGAGGATTAGCTTTGTTCCGTATTGCTACTGTTAGTTTCTGCTATGTTGTACATTTTGTTGGTATTCTGTAGCTAATTCCACAGTCCAACCTGTGATTTGGCCGTTCTTGTTTTTATATTCTTGTATCTTTCTATTGCAGACAACTCTTTTTACTGTCTAATAAAATTTTCTTTACTCATCAAACAAAAATTAGGTTCTTATTTGAATAAATTACAGATCGATTATCCTGTATCATCCTTTGACAAATGAAAGTTTCAGAGTGTAATTTGCTCCAATCTTTTAGCCGTGGTTTTGCTGTCATGCTACAATCTGATTTTCTTAGCAAGAGAACTCTATGCTTTGCTTATGGGATTGATCATCATTTCTAACTTCTATTGTAGCTGGTAAATACTGGAAGAGAGAGAGCAAAGGTCAGCCTTCTTTTTACTTGGGCGGTAAGCTTACTTCTAGCTATTAAATCTTGTTTATATTTTTGTGAGAGACATATATATGCACCATGACCCGGTGGATACTTAGCCCACAATTTTGATTTGCACAGAATTCAATTGGAGGACTCTCACACCTATCAGGAGATCATGTGAACGAACCATTCATGTTAGTACACGTGATACATGTAATGTTTTATTTTTTAAACTCTTAACCTGATTTGAAATTAATTTCAGCTTTTCTCTCTTTCTCTCTCTTTTTTTTTCCTGATAGTGGCGAGGATGGAGTGTCTGGTGTTCTTCTACATCACAAGCAAGTCGTCAACCCTTGATAGCTCTGTTAAGATGGTTAGCAGATTTGCCTTAGGTCATTTCTTGTGATCCTGGCCAGTCCCATGACAAATTTATAACGTCCCGTCCCGTTATTATGTCTTCATCAGATGAGATTTCTTAGTAATTTATTTTGTGAGCGTTTCCTTCGGTAAAAAAAGCTAAACCTAATATCATCTCATGGAAATTAAGGAGGTTACTTGAATCTCCTTCCTTGACCCTTTTTTTTTTTTTTTGGATTAATGCCTTCTTTCTTCATTGATATTGCAGTCATTCTTGTAAAATTTTAATTTGTTATGATTCTTTTACAGTTAGAGTATGAGTATTTCTCAGTGCGATGAAATATTGCAGGACTGCGAGAGATAACCCTCCTGTTACTTTTGCTATTGCTGCGTGTGAGACTCAGAATGTGAACGTGACTGTTTTGCCATGTTTTGGACTGTCTGCAGCAAGTAATGTTACAGCAAAGGATATGTGGGGGAAAATGGCGGAGGTAAGTTTCCTGTTATTAAAAAATTCTTTGAATGCTTTTGTCTTCCCCTTCTGGTTTCTGATTTCAATCTCTCATCTTGGATTCTCTGATGTATAGCTTTCTAGTTTGAAGTTTGCTTTTCATTCAACGTTTCCCTAGTGCAATTTCCCAAACATCCTGTTTGGAAGTTGTATATTTTCTCATTTTTAGGGAGCTGACATAAAAAGATTATTTATGAAATTCTGTGCACTAGTTCTATGTTCTCATTTTTATGGATCCAACTTAAATATTTATGAAAGTCTGTGCAGTAGTTACTTTCGGTTGTATTTGTTTCTATCATTCTATGCGACAACTTTCTTAGTTTACTTTCAAGTTTTTGACATACTAGACGTTATATTAATCCAATTAGTCGTTGACTTCATTAGTTGTTGACTTCTATGTTTGTGTCACAAGGATGGGGAATTTGATCGTGGAAATTTCAGTTGTGGACCTAGCATGCCTTCATCACCTGGAGAGACACTTTGTGCAGCAGTTTCTGCTTCCACGTGGGTGGAACCTCATGGAAAGTGCACTGTTGCATTTTCTTTAGCATGGTCATCACCAAAAGTTAAATTTTTAAAGGGAAGTTCGTATCACAGGTGTGCATTTGTGCTCTCCTCCTTTTCTCTCATTGTGTCTTCTTGTTTAGTAAGCTGAATCCATGTTCATTGACCTTCAAGATGCAGCATGCATCTAGCAGTATTGTCGTTGCTTTTCATGTTGTTACTTGATAAGCTGGATCCATATTCATTGACCTTAAAGACACAACACTCTCTCCAAATGCATCTATCCGTATTATCATATCCACTCATTCCATGAGTTCTTAAATATCATTTATGATGTATTACTTAGAATCAAAATAAACACAATTCACTGCAGATGCTTTATGGCTTTCAGCTTCTAAATTCTGGGCACTGTAGTGATGTGGCTGTACTTCTGAGTAAGTTTTCACCCTTTTAGTTAACTGCTAGAGATACTTGTAGCGTTCATCTCCAAGAATACAATCCACCAGCTTCACGACCAATCCCAATTGTCCTCATCGAAGACATGTCTTGGAAGACATAGTGATTAGGATATAGAGGCTTATACAACAATTAAGAGATTTGGTAGTACTGTTGATGTATAATAAGTTAGTAGTAAGATTCGAGACACGTAAAACAGATGAGAGAGATAAGTGAGGGAGAACAGATACATATCCCTTCTCACAATGGAGGAAAGGGATCCAACTGCAATTTCAAACTTATCTCTACCATAACACATTAAATGTGTATAGAAAACTGAAGGCATTCCCATCATGATTCGGATGCACCAAAATCAATAATCCATGACAGGGTACATGGAGAACTGAAGGATTCGTTAAAGGCTGATGTGTGAGTACTTGTGTGATCAAGGGCTGATGTAGATGGGCTCTCAAGCCGACACATCATGAATTACAATTTCTCCCCTTCTTCCTTAGAAACTGTGACTATATTTTTGGAAGAAACAACCAGTGTAGGAGAATCATGTGCTATAGGATGCTGGGGCTGTGCAGTGGTACCATTATTAATGGAGATGGCACTGTTTGCAGAAGAGGTAGAAGGGCGAGTTTGTCGCTTGTCCCCAAGTAGGATTCGAACCTACGACCAGTCAGTTAACAGCTGACTGCTCTACCACTGTTAAACTTTGCTGAGTACTCCTTAGTTTTTCCCATAATGAGTACACTTAAGGTTCTTTTCTTTATTCAACCTTCTAGGACCCTCTTTATCGCTCTTCTATGGCAAAAGATTAGAGATGAGGTCTGATTTCCTTGAAGAACTAGTAAGAATACCGTACTGCTTCATCTCTGTCTGCTACTTTCTTCACTTTGCACATGGGCATAGACTTGGTTTACTGTAGCAATTCTTCTCGTCTAAGAACCTGCACATGCACTAGCTCGCACTCTGGATTGAGTCCAGCTAAGAACTCGAAGATGCAAGTTCTGTAAACCTTCTTCTTATTAGTGGCTTCATGGTCTTTGCTTACTGGCATAACATAGCAATCCATCTCTTCCCACACACTCCAAGGAGATGCAAAATAACTTGCCAAAATATGCCCCGTTTGTCGATGATGAGAAATGTCCTGACCTAATTGATAAATCCGGAAAAGTTTTCTAACTTGCAAGTCTCTGCATTTGCAAAAAAATGAATTCTCTACGTATTTCTGGCTGCATAGAATGAATGGGCCCAGACACGATCATCAAATCCTGAGGCACCCATTTGTCATGCAAAGGACTTGTAGACTCGGGTTCCACAACCTTCTCTGTCAAATAACCCAATCTGCCTTTCCCAGCGACAAACATCTTGATAGATTGGGATTATTCCATATAGTTTGGTCCATTCAACTTTACCATTTTTTTTATCAGTAAAAGTAGTATATTTATATTAATATAGAAAAAGGAAATAAAATGCAGACAACAGGTTCAAACCCTGTACAAAAAGAACCCCAGAACCCCATTCAACTTTACCTTTGTAATTTGGAGACCTGTGTTCTCCATAGAACCACCTACTGCTATAATTTGGCTTTCATTCAAGGCATGCAAACCAACTCCTGAACTTCTGTTCGACGTTTGGCCTTCTCAAAATAAATAAATAAATGAGAAATGAAGGGAAAAACAAGGACCTTGCTACAAGCCCTACTAAAACATGAAGGAGTTGTTTTTTTTTTTCCCTGAAAAAGCGATTTGAATCTGCTTCAAACACTATTGTAAGGCTTAGAAAAGCAAAAACGGATGACTGTTGCCTGCTAATTTTCTTCATCCTTTATGATTCTACTCCTTATATGTTATGAAGGAGGTTTTCTTTACATGAAGAATAACCAGAAAAAAAATAAGGAAGAAAGAGAAAGAAACCTTAGATTGCAATCACATTTATAGAAAGATTGCAACCTATGGATATATATATATGGAGAGAGAGAGAGAGAGAGAGAGAGAGAGAGAGAGAGAGAGAGAGAGAGGGGAGGGTAGTGTTTACTGTTCACTCGTGATTTGCATTTTTTGTTCACTGCCCTCCATTGTTCGTTTTTCATACTGATTGATTGTAAAGGACTATAAGACCCTTTACATTACATGCACTCTCAAGTTCTTTCTTATATGACAGTATACCGAGAATACCCAATTTGAAATAGAAAAAATGATATAAATACCCCTACATCTCAATATATCCTATTACAGGTATATTCTGCCAAGGAATTTGTGCATGCATCGGTTAAACACGTGATTGTTGAAGATGCCTTTTGGTAAATGTTCTTTTAATTTCTCCTCTTTTTTTTCAGGAGGTACACAAAATACTATGGCACTTCTGAAAGATCAGCTCTTGACTTGGCGCATGATGCATTGACAAGTATGTGGATCAGCACTTGACTTGTGCTGGTTCTGTCTGAATTTTTATTACTAATAATGTCCAAATTATTCATCATGATACGAATTGTGAACTCACTCAGATGTGTACCTTTTTGTTTTAAAGTTTTCCGAAAGGTGTATCATATAGGATCCTAATTCAGCTTCTCAATGTGATTCTTGATCAGATTACAAGTGGTGGGAGGAAGAGATTGAGAAATGGCAAGGCCCTATTCTCAGTGATGATAGACTTCCTGAGTGGTAATATATGCTGTCAAACTATTTTAATCTTGAATGTACTTTCCATTTTAACTTTGTTGATATGTATTTTAAATTGGTTTGCTACTCCTGAACCTCTGATGATTTTTTTAGAACATGGGTATTTTCATCATTATTGGTTGTAAAATCTGTATACATTAGAAGGAATGAAAAAGCTGGCACTTATTCCATTGTACACCAATCACGGTTTGTTCAATCGTTGCAGGTACAAATTTACGTTGTTTAACGAGCTTTACTTTTTGGTTTCTGGAGGGACAGTTTGGATCGGTATGCATCTATATTGAACTCTAACACCCCAACACAAACACACACGCACACACATAAATATACACGTTTGGTACATTCAGTGAAGCTTGAATTAAACAAGATAGGATTTTGTGATTTTCTTTTTCACATAAATGTGATACTTTAGCATGTTAATCTTTTCTTCTAAGTAGATCGTACTCATCATCATCTTCATGATATGGTGTGCCACCAAATTCACCTGGTCATAATTAGCTTTAAACTGACGGTGTTATGCTGCTGTGATTTCTATACAGACTCTCCCATGCAAAATGTAGCCTGTAATTCAAACTTGAGCAGTAATTTGCATAGATCAACCATGACAGAGAACACAGATGTGAGAGTAACCACAGCCAAAGTGAACCGTGGACAAGGTGCAGTTGTCGAGTTTTCTAGATTCAGTGGTGATGGTTGTACTGCTGACAATGGATTAGAAGATGATGATGAAAACACCCTAAAGCGATCTTTATGCCAAGATGAGGCAATGGTACCTCAGGAGAGAAGAAATGGCTATCATTCTGGATACCATAGTTCCATGCTGGTCCCACAAAATGATGATGACGATGTTGGTAGATTTCTGTATTTGGAAGGGGTTGAATACATTATGTGGTGTACATATGATGTGCACTTCTATGCATCTTTTGCTCTTCTGTCTCTTTTTCCCAAAATTGAGTTAAATATTCAGCGTGACTTTGCAAAAGCTGTCTTATCTGAGGATGGAAGAAAAGTCAAGTATCTAGCAGAGGGAAATTGGGGTATCCGAAAGGTTAGAGGTGCTGTGCCTCATGATCTGGGCACACATGACCCTTGGAATGAGATGAATGCTTATAATATACATGATACAAGTAAATGGAAGGACCTCAACCCAAAGTTTGTGCTTCAGGTGTATAGAGATTTCGCTGCAACAGGGGATATGTCTTTTGGAGCTGATGTGTGGCCAGCTGTTCGTGCTGCCATGGAATACATGGAACAGTTTGACAGGGATGGTGATGGTCTCATTGAAAATGATGGATTCCCAGATCAAACATATGATGCTTGGACGGTTCATGGTATTAGTGCTTATTGTGGCTGCCTGTGGCTTGCTGCACTACAAGCTGCAGCTGCAATGGCTCTTCATTTTGGGGACAAGGCCTTTGCTGAAAAGTGCAACAGTAAATTTTTGAGTGCCAAAACTGTTTTTGAAGCAAAATTGTGGAACGGTTCATATTTTAACTATGATAGTGGGTCAAGTAGCAACAGTATATCTATACAAACTGACCAACTGGCAGGGCAGTGGTATGCAGCCTCTTCGGGTTTGCCTTCCCTGTTTGATGATTACAAAATCCGAAGCACGGTTCAGAAAATATATGATTTTAATGTTATGAAAGTTAGAGGAGGCAGGATGGGTGCTGTAAATGGAATGCATCCGAGTGGTAAGGTGGATGAGTCTTGCATGCAGTCACGTGAAATCTGGACTGGTGTCACGTATGGTGCTGCAGCTACAATGATCCTTGCTGGGATGGAGGAACAGGGATTCACCACTGCTGAAGGTATATTCACTGCAGGTTGGTCAGAAGAAGGATTTGGGTAAGTTCCTTTTGGCTTCTACTTCTATCAGTCACTAGAGATGCTTCTATGGTGTTTGTTTTTTCTCTTCCTTTTTCATTATAACTGTTTGCCATGTCAGAAAGGGTGAAAGGAAAGGGAAGGAATGATTTCCTTGGTGATTTTATATGCTTCTTGTGTAGTGGAGTTTTTGTTTTAGATAAGTATGCAAAACCATTTTTATTGATCTTTTCTTGGATGTTTGATGCCTGAATCTGTTAGTGAAATCTGAAGAACAAGTTGGAAAATAGAAACTAAAATAAAAGGGTAATAAATTGTAGGCCTTGTCTAAACCAAGGCACGATGACGATACAGTACTATATGTTATCACTTCAACATGACAAAGTCCCTTTATTGTAATCCACTCAAACAAATACATTTATATTCCACTTGTTTATATGCGTGCTTATATGCTGGGGTGCATTTATGTTGATATTGTTCAGTTTTATATTTCATCTTTCGATTGACTATAGATATACAATATATGACATTATTGACTATGTATACAGATGTACATATGTACATATATGTATCTATTTATGTGTACGTGTGATTTTATATACATATATGTATCTATTTCTGTATATGTGTCTCTCTTATATATATATATATAAATAAATAAAAGGGTAAATTTGTGTATGTGATTCTGTTTTCTGTGGTGACTGGTGGGTGAGGGGTATGGCCGGTTACCTCCTTAAAAAAAAATTTATACAAACCAAAGAGAGGAAGGGTCATTATGCTTGACAAAAAAACTAAAAATTTCTCTAGATGTTCTTATGAAGGTTGCCCCTAATGGAGAAAAATTAATATGCCTCAAATCCTTCAAAAGTCTTTGAGAATTGATGCCATATCGCTTAAGATTGTTACTGCCACTTTCATACTCAAAATGCTATGATTGCTTTCTTTTCCCTTGCTAGTAGGAGTCTCCTGGAAATAAGCTTGTCAATGATTTGATCAGGATCCAAATGTGGTTTGGCTATGGCGGATCTAGTAAGATCCGAAGATCTGATAAGGATTCAAGTTCGATAGATCCAACATTAGTCAGTTCAAGTTTTGATGTATCTTGTTTGAATTCAATAAGATCAGAACCGGATATTCCTATATATATATATATATATATAAAATTATATAAATATGTAATATGAATAAATAGGACAAAATGTCATTGTAGGTTAACATGTAATGTCAATAATCCAAAGGCCATGTGTTCGAACCACTTGAAAATCTTTTAATTGAATTAAGAAGTTGGATATCCAAATTCGAATCCATTACCTTTGGGTTTGATCATTGATACGTGATTGAATGATCTGATGGATCTCAATTTGAATTTAAATCAGGCCTGTTACAGAATGGATCAAACTCAGATTCACTGATATCTGATAGAAGTCTGATTTGTTATAGCCAATGTTGTTAAATTGCATATTCGACAGCTTGGGTCTGTGTGTGTATGCAGTCATGCATTGACAAAAAGATTAAAAATGTGAAGAAGAAACTTAAAATATCTCAAAAGTTTATAGAAATCCAAAAAAAGATTAAAAAAATTAAAATACAAAATGTGAAGAAATATAAGTAATTACCAAAAAAAAAAGTGAAAAAATAAATAAATATTTAAAGTTCGAGATTAATTGTGAAATATGCAACTACCACAGAAGGATGGACTAAAGCAAGAGCCACGAGCTTGGTTTGAAAAATGAGTACTGTTCTTGAGAAAACGGGATTAAAGCAGATATGCAATTAAATGCTACACAAAATTGAAAGAATACCTTAATATACAAACTTATCAGATTACCTAAACTTCTGTTATGTGATTTTGATTTTTGATGTGATCATGTCTAAGAAAGCATTCCTTTATTGGTACTGTTCTGGATCATTACTGTTTCCATAAAGAGTCAGGAGTTAGAACTCAAGTGCTAGGATAGTAACTTGGTGAAGCCAGTCTATGGTGAAGAAAGGTCAATACTCGGGATAAGTTGGCTCTATTTTTAAAATCTTATGGTTCATCGTATGAATCTTATGAGTCGATTCGATCTGATTTGACCTTAGTTCGATTCAAATTAGTGGAAAAATCGTTTTATTATTGATTCTTACAATTTATACATTAAATCTTATGGTTTAAGATTTAATTGTACGATTCATATGATTAAACGAGTCGACTCCAACACTTAAAAAAATACCAGTTTCCTTCTTCTTTTTTCTAAACGAAAATCGCCCCTTTTTTGTTTAATCTTTAATATGGAATATTGTACTCCAACTGTCTAAATATACAAACATACAGAAGTGTTTTTATTTATTTATTTATTTATTTTAACAGAAAGCAATCCTTATTCCTAAGAGAAATCCCAAAACTAGACCCTAAACCCTACATCTACTAAAATTACTATGAATCTTATGATCCACAATTCGACTCTAAGTGACCCCTAAAGATTTTCTATTTGATTCACTGTTTTACAACCCTGAAAGCTTGTATACAATCTAGTGAAGCCAATGCATTCATAAGAACCCAGAGTTTGGTGTACTTAGGAGAAGCTAGTGTATATTTTGGTGAGACTGTAGAGTTCTTAATTGAAAACCCACGTGTAGAAGACATTGCTACCCCTTTCCCTTACCTTTATCCAAATTGTAGAAGAATCACCATTTTGGTGCAGTGAAATATGTAACCCCATTTTGCCCCATGCTGTTGCATAACCACAAAAGAAAATATGTAGCTGTATCATATCAATGCTAACTTGGGCTGCATGTGCTGCGATCGCATGTGATCGAGATCGATAAAGTTGCATATGTGCACATGTGGGTGGCTACTGACAACTATGGTTATAGCTGCCCCACCTGGAAAATTGGATATTTGATGGTGAGAACTCTTTTGAGTTCTCCTGACTAAGTTCTACTAAGCTTTTGTGGTTGATTCATTGTACTCCGAAAATCTGGTAAGAGCTGTGCTAGATTTTTAGGAAAGTGCAATGGAGATGCAACATTTATCAATTACCTGTATCGTAGAAGACTGCAAAAATATCATTGTCTCTGGATTAAAAATAAGAGAATTGTGTAATTGGTATCGAAATTAACAAAATAAATTATTTTGGTTCCTGTTTCACTAAATAGATGAAAGGAAAAGCCTAATCCTACTATACATTCCTAAATTCTGGCCGAATGAATTACCTGAAGGGTGTAATTGAATAGGCTTATATAACATATGGTTTGTTTTATTTACACAAGCTGCTGGTTTTCCAAAAGGCTATTGCACATGGATGATTAAGCGTACTCATGAGCTGCCAACTTGCCATCTGCTTATCCAGGATTGTAAGTTGTATGGGGATCTTCAAGTTGGTTTTGAACAATCATAGATCATTTATTTTGGTGGAAATAAAAATGTGGTTAAATTTACACAGCTTGAATGATTTTACTGAAAATATATTTTACTAAACAATTAAATCTTAAATGCATGAGCTAGAGAAGTGCATTTAGAAAGCTGAGATGCATTAGATCAGTAATAATAAGATGCAAAGTCATGATCAAGGAAGTGCCAACAAATATGAAACTCTATAAATTAAGTCTTAGTTGATAATGTAAACATATTCTATAAAGCATAAATTGCCTCAGCTTTCTGTGTACTTTAAATTGTGATTTAGTTTTTGAAGCACTTATAGATTGAGTCGTTTAAACTGCCAACCCCTGGCAACCTATTATAATCCTGACAAGTCAACCATTAAAACCTTCTTCGATCTAAACAGGGGAAGACATTTTAACATAAAACATGAATGTAAAATAGATTGAAACGAAGAAACAGGAGTTATGTTATCAACCCTAAGTAGTTGGTTAAGGCACTGAATGGTAGTGATTTTGGACCAGAACTGTATTGGGTGTTGCACCGACTTTAGATTGCATTATTTATTTGTCACTTCTACACGAGTCTCTTAACCATTTATGTTCTTAACTCATTCAATCCAAATTGCTTCTCGTACACTTTCAACGGCGACATAGAGGTCTCTGACGACCATTTCTTCCTAGCTCTCACACCAGGAATTTACCAAGTAATGATAATAACCCGAGAACCACCCTCATCACAAAGTTATTCTTCTTTTACATCCATATATTATTACCCATCAATGTAAAAATTAATCTGTCTAGCACGAATTTTTAGAAGCTTGGCAAAAACATGATTTTGATATCTATTACTTTTGTTATTGTTGATTTGTGGGTATTTATAGAATGTTCAAGCATGAAACATACTGTTTACTGTTATGGGCAGATACTGGTTTCAGACTCCAGAGGCCTGGACAACCGATGGACACTTCCGTTCCCTGTTATATATGAGGCCACTTGCAATTTGGGGAATGCAGTGGGCCTTATCCCTGCCGAAGGCAATTCTTGAGGCCCCCCAGATCAATATGATGGACAGAGTGCATACATCGCCGCTTGATATGAGAGGATCTGTCAATGACTCTGGCACGTTAGGCGTCAGAAAGGTGGCATCCAAAGCAAATTGTTTTGCAAACTCCGTATTTCACTGTGCATGCTAGTTTATCAGCTCACCAGCTCTACATTCAATACAGGTTTATCTTCTGTAAAGCTTTCTTTTTATTTTATTTTTCAAAAATTTATTGCTTCCTGAAACCCTCCTGCAATAGGAAGAAAGTGGTGGGGGATTGAGGGAGTCTCTAATTAGAAACTGGAAATAAAAAGCTGGACTATTAACTTAAAAAATTTGGAGGCCAGTCGGTAGTGAGCTATGACATTTAAAAGAAATTTTGTACAATTCTTGATACTTTGCTTTTTCTTTGTATTTATAAAGCTAAATCTTGGTTGTCTCAGAGATCTGAGCTAATCGATAATGCTTTTGTGAGTTCAGCAAAATTGAGGTAGAGTTGATGCAAGCTTTTAAATTTCGCCTTTATTTTGCTATATAACATTATTTTTTGCCGAAATTTTGACAAAATGGGAGAAATACGAATTGCCCCTACATTGCTTTTGGCGAAATGGTTAAGAGTCATCAATATCATGTTGGTCTTTTGCAGGAATGTACTCTTGACTGGATTCCTTGCTATATGAGATCCTTGTCTATCGTATATTTGGTATGTGCGCAGTTATTGTACTTGACAATCCTTACATGACCTTGCTGGTGGTGTAGTGCTACATTACATCTCTAAATGGACTCCTTTTCGCTACTATGTCAAGTTTAGGCTATGTTTGGAACCTTGGATTTTAGAAAAGAAAAGGAAAAGAGTTTCTTTTCAAGTGTTCAGTTAAGATTAGATACATGAAGAAAAGAAAAGAATATTCTAACGAGAGAAAGGTTTTGATTTCAAAAAGAGAAAATTTCGAATTATTTTCTTTTCAACTCTTTCCTTGGAGGAAATGTTTTCTTCAGCATTTGCTCCCAGGCTCCAAACACAGCCATAATCTTTCTTTTATCTCTTAGCTTTTCTTCCTTTTAGAGCATCTCCAATCGTTTTTCTATAATTTTCTATATTTTAGGAGTAAGTTTGGTTCAAAAGTCAAATTTGGGGAAGTGTTCTCTAATGTATCTCTTTATATTTTAACTCGAATCCTTTAAAAATTTCACTTTTATCTCTCAAGTCTCTTAGAGACCGTCGGATGTAAAAAGGCTTCAAAAAAAAAATTGACATTAAAAGATTATAGTCCTTGGAATTATAGGGAGAAGTTTAGGGATCCTTAAAAAAAATTTAAAATTTGGAGAAAATTTTAACTCCTCTCCAAATATAGGGAGGGTTTTAGGGATGATTGGAGAAGGTTTTCGAAGGTTTTGAAGAAAAAATTCCTCAAGTTTGAAAATAGGAAAAACAAAATAGATGAGGATTGGAGATGCTCTTAGTTGAAGGCGTTGTATACTTCTTTTTCCCATTCAAAACATCAAAGGCCCAGCATGTTACCCTATATTCATCGAACGGTTGCAGTCTTTTTGCACGTAGCATTATAAATGGTAGTGGGTCTTGGAGCCGACACATGTCCTCTTCTCTTTTATGCCATGTGATCATATAAATAGAGAATAGAAAGAAAGAGAAACATTTGTGGGTGAAAGTGTAATCCCAAAAAAAAATGAAAAATACTCAAACCAAGTGATTGAGTAACTCGTCCATGTATTTTTGACTTCTGGATAAAGTTTTGATGCCTCTGCCCCAGAAGAATGATCAATCTCAAAGTTTGTTTGGATTCCCTTCACTAAAATACAATGGTTGACTGCCAAGAAGTTTTTCAGAGGGCCTGCAATCACCGCAAGAAAACACAAAAATCAATTAGTTAAATCTTCCTGTCAGTGATTTGCACACCGCAATTTGATGAATGGGAAAACCTTTTCTTTTAAAACCGAGATGAGATAATGTTTTGAAACCCAGATGGAACCGGTTAATCTAAGACACGAGACCTAGCCTCCATCATCTGGGTTAACAACGAGTCATTACAATTACATGAGCCCTCAACCGAGGTATAGATGGATTTTTGGTGAACACAATTCATACGGATGCTCGTGTGACCTTCACGTGTGTATGAATTGGGATAATTAGATCTGATTCAGGCTTAAACCGTTGCGATTCAACTGTTCACAAGACGTTTGTTGAAACTGAATATGAGAGCGCGGGTCGAGAAGGCATGAAACCGAGTTGGTGCCAGGTATCTAGGGCAATGCTAGGGGGTATCCGCCGAGTCTGGTTTTAGTCTAGCGAAGCTCTTCATTGAAGTTGCTTTTTTCACTATTAAGTCTTTTTGGGCAAAGTGTCGGTCCCAATTCTTCTCATGGCATTGCCGATGAGTCCAGAACATCAGATGTGCTCATTAGAGTAAGACTTGTCCTTCGAAAATGCCCGTCAAACTCAATCCAACCAAATTTACAAAAACTTGTAAATATCTCAAATCTTGGTTTTATACCAAGCTGGTTGTCCAATGGGCAATGCATAGCTTAGAGAGGGAGAGAGATCTTTTATATATATATATATATATATTGAGATGATTTGTTTTCGAGAGGTTCAAACCATTGTTAGCAAAACGTGATATGGCAAAAAAATGAGTAAAATATCAAATTTAATATGATCTTTACTCAAAAAGAACAAAGAAAAAAGCGATCAATAAAACGAAAACATGAAAAATACTTTAATTAATAATTGTTCGAGTTTAATAGGTTAGACATCCAAAAACAAAAAACACGAACTTGGAACTATCAACTAATTACTAATAATCCAAGAAAATATTATAGTAGTAGTCTAAAAACTAATTTATAAGTCTAAACTTTTTACATTGACTACTATAATAAACTTTAATATTATCAATTTTCACTTTTCATGAAAATATAATGTAGTATTAAAGATTTGAATTTTTAAATTTATAATAATGAAATAAAAATAAAAAAAAATAAAACATCAATTAAAGTCTATTTCTCTTTCGATCTCATCATTAAAAGCCTTTTTTTTTGTTTTTTTTTTTTTTTTGGGTGAGACGTTTTATTTTTTGTTTGTTTGTCTAAGATTATCCCATAATTCTTAAGTCTAAGATAGGTCATAGACTTTGAATTACAATATCAATAGATAAAAAGTAAGAAAATAAAGCTATTTAAACCTTTGAATGAAAATAATGTATAATAAATAGATAGAAACTAATAAAGTGTTCAATAAAATCCCTTGAATCAACAAAAGAATAAAAATATTTAATTTTTGCATACCTAAAATGAAAGGATGATAAGTTTTTTTTTTTTTTGAAAAGTTTTAAACCTATATAATAAAAAATGTATTTAATAAGTTTTTATAAAAAGGATGCATTTTTTTTCATATAAAGTTGTAAACTAAGTTTAAAATGTTTAAACATCAAAACATATTTTTTTTTTGGAAAAAAATAAGGAAAATGAGCGCATCACCCATGCGGACCTATATAGGTCCCCCGCAATAGAATGTTGTCATGTGACAATAGGCTTAACTGAAGACATATTGAAATGATTTCCTCTTTGATAAAATTCTTTTTCAAAAATAAGAAAGTTAAAAATAATTATATAATATATAAAAGAATAATAATTTTTTTATATAATAATAAAAAATAAAAAATAATTATAACCTAAAATATAATAATAGTAGGAGTTATTTATTATTATTATTATTATTTTGGATTTAGGGTTCATCTTTTTTCTTTACAATTTAACATTTATTTTAGGGTTTTAAATTTTTTAAGGTTTAGTTATTAGGGTTTATGGTTCATCTTCTCCTCTTAGAGTATATATTTGTTTTGAGATTTTTTTATTTAAGGTTCATCTCTTTTAAAATTTAGGGTTCATCTTATCATATTTTAGGTTTTTATTATTATCATTTTTTCATGGTTTAACATTTAGGATTTAGAGTTCATATTTTCTTTTAGGGTTTTAGTTGAGAATTTTAAGATTGTAATACTTAGAATATTTAATATTTTAAACTTTTTTCTTTAACTATCTAACGATTTTTGCTTTTTAATTTGACTAAAAAGTTGCAGGTATCATTAATCCACTGATCATAACGTTATCAAGCGGGACCTATATAGGCCACCTACGAGTGACCTCAGGACTCAAAAAATAAAGTTTTAAACGGGGTTTTGTTAACAGTGGTTAAGGCAAAGCTGATTTGAATAATTATTGCTAGTAATAAAAAGAAAAAAATTAACCAGTGAAATCCTTCTTACCTTTGATGTTTTCCAGAAGTTGATCCTCGGGTAGAAAGACCTTTTCAACAGTCTTTCCGATCTTCGCCTCCCACAAAGAAAAGAGCTCGTTGAGAGAGAATGTTGGCAGGAGGTCTCATGTAGAGGATCTTGTTCAAGGTTCTTGGGTCGCCCACAGCCTTAACCGTATATGTGCAAATGTCTTCATCTTCAACGAAAATTGCTGAAGATTGAAAGCCAAAAGATACAAATAAAATAACCCAGTGGGGTTGGTCTAGTGGTTGGGCACTAGATCCCAAGGTGGCTGTCTCGAGTGGAGGTGAAAGATTCCGAATTCGAGTCCCAGCACCTTGGAAAAACTACCTGGACCAGCGATTTACTAATGCCCACCCGTCGCGACAGTGATTAGTCCCTTGGTTGTCAGCTTTAGGGAGACACCGGATCCTAGACCAAAAAAAAAAAGATACAAATAAAACATTTAGTAAGTTGTCTATCTCTATATATTTGGATTCCAACTCATTCTTAATCAAATCTAATCCGTAGGATTATCTTTTATAAATTATAGATTCAGTTGTGTTTAGAACCTTTGATATCACAAGAAAAGAAAAAGAAATGATAAAATATTTCTCTCCTAGTGTTTGGTTCAGACGAAATGCAAATCAGATTTCGATGACTTCGGATAATTTTTCAGTGAGTTCTTATACAATCCTAATTGGTCGCCAAACAGGGTTTCAAGGATCGGACCGATTCGATTTGGATCAGTCGGTCCGTACTTCGATCGGCCAGGACTGGTCCGATCCTAAGCCATGATACAAATATTGTATCAAGTGGCTTTGGATCAGGCCGGTCCAACCGATACCGATTTGGACCTGTCGATTCGGACCGATCCAGTGACTGGATCGGCTGGTCCGATCCTAAGCCACGATACAACTATTGTATCGAGTGGCTTTGGATCGGACCGGTCCAGTGGTTGGATCGGCCGATCCAAAGATTTTTTTTTTTTTTAATTTATAAATTAAACGATCCAACTGGTAGCCTGGATCGGTACGATATTGATCGATCCCGACCGGTATCGCCATTTCAACGAAAGGTCCAGCCGATCCAAAAATTTTAATTTTTAATTTTTAAATTCAACCCAACTTTTGGATCGGCCAATACCGGGCCGATCCGGATTGGGATCAGCCAGGACCAATCTGATCCAAGATCCTGAAAGTTAAAACCTTACCAAAGAAAGATAAGAGATGTTGTGAGTTAGATTTGAGTATTGGAGAGTACACTTAACATTTCTTTTCTTTTATCTCAAAATCTCTATCAAATTTTGAAGAGATTAAACAAAGGAGAACTAAGAAGATTACGGAGAAAATTGAGAAGCTGTTATTATAAATGGCATATCTACAAGTATGTTGTTGGTTTATTGAGATTATTAACAATATGTGATGGATTAGGACTACTAGTATTCAATATACACAGTTTATAATTTTCTATCAGATAATCTTAAATCAACAGGTACAATTATGTAAACAATTCAAATTACGATTTTTGAGATCAGAGTAGGCACATGTAATGCTTTTGAAGACAATGGAGGTAGGGGTAACCGGTTTGGTAGGTCACCGGTTAATGTAGTGGGCCTCCCAGGACATGTGTTATGCTCCTTTGTACATAACAGAAACATAACCGGGTTATTCATAACAGAAGATCCCGTTTCGTACAACAGGTTCCGTCGTGCCTATTTTTTAAGGACCCTAAGCCTAGCATGACACGCAGTCTATAGTACAGTTGGGCCGTGCCATGTTGGGCCCGTGCCTATAACTGCTTCATTTTTTTGGCATGTCTATGAGTCGTGTTTGTGCCACCGGCCATGGAATGCAAGCCCAGCACGACAAGGGCCGATAAGCCATGCTCGTGCTAGCATGGCCCAACCCTACCGTGCCGTACCTGCATGGCACGGCTAAATAGGGCCCTGCCGTGCCAACATGCAAGCAGCCCAGCTCACTGTACACCCCTAAAAGGAAAGGGGTTGAGCCTAACTAAGGACAAAGGACAAATATATGATGGGATGAAGTTTGGGGTTAGCTTTTACATAACCAACTTAAATAGTAAGCATTGGGTCAGATTTCCTTCCTACTTTAACTCCATGGCATGAGCCAAGTCAGAAATGGATTCCAATTATTTATATTCTCAAACTAGAATTGGGTTTGTATCGGTCTTAATTAACGCCCAATTCATGTTTTATATATATATATATATTGGGCTTTAAGTAGGGGTGTCAGCGGGTCGGGTTTGAGACGGGTCAAGCAGGTCTCAGAACCGAACCCTATTATTTGGAGTGGTTCAAGGTTATCACCCATAACCCGAATCCATGAATACCCGATTCTTCACGGGTATCCATCGTATACCTAATATTTACTATATAATATATTTGTAAAAGTGTTTATTTCTATTATATTAATATTAATTGATTATCATTTATCATGACAATAATTACAATTCAGAATAATTTATATATGCCTACTAACCTTTAGTATTTCCATCTCCCAAAATGACGACTTTGTCCCTGGGAGGAGATATCGTGTTCCCATTGGAAGGAGAACCACCTTCCGAAAGTAGCTGGCCGAGACATACCTCGCGAAGTAGTTGCAGGCCACGTAAGTGTAAGGGATCCCTTCCGCCTCCACAGCTCGTCGGATCTGAGCCTTGATTCCGAACATGGAGGATGCCGGCTCCACTGCATTCGCTGGATCTACATCCGTCCCGAACTCCGAAGGGAAGAATCTCTTCAAGTGAACCATATGAACCATCATCGATCGATCAATCGAGTCGTTTCTAGCTCGTTACTGATCAAAACTCTCTACAAATCACACTTACCTCGACAGTTCCAGCTTCTTTAATCGCTGCAATGATCTTCACCTGATCTGCGATCTCTTTTGATCCTACCGAAGAAATCACCACATCGATTTGTTTAATCGCATTCACCATACTCTCGTGATCATGCAAGTCACCCTACATACAAGAGAAAGAGATCGGAATTCGGAAATAAAGCATAAGAAGTTCTTCGCGATTGTACGTACGTACTTGTAGCAAAGTGACGCCAGAGTTCTCGAAGCTCTTGATGAGCTCTGACCTCGCCGGATTAGAAATCGCACTTGCTCGGATCAATACGAAGGTAGAATGTCCGGCGTTCAAGCTCGCTTCTACGATGAACTTTCCGAGGCGACCAGTCCCTCCTATGATCAGAATCTTGCTTTTCTCCTCCATGGTTAGTGGTTACTATTTCACTTCAGGAGAGATGCATTGGAGGAAGTTCCTTTTCTTTCTCTCCTTTCTCAATCTCTCCTGTCTTAGCCTTGCTGTTTGAACTAGAAAATAACAACTTGCAATGAAAATTTTATTTTATCATATAATAAATAATTATTATCCCAAATTTCTTTACTATAATTACTTTGCCAGATTGTCCCCAATACTTTAGGCTTTTTGTATGTATAGAAAAAAAAATCAAAATTTAATTTCGAAATCTCCTTTTTTAATCATTTTTTTCGGAAATCAATATTAATTTAAAGTTTTACCATTTTATTAAGTAGAACCGCCAATAGGGCGGATCCTCTGTGATGAATCAAGGCAAAATTATTATTTTGCCCTTGGGTGTGTTTCACAGGACACACTCTCATCACATGGGATATTCATCCCAAAGGATCCACGTCTCAATAAGGGGGTTCGTTTGGATCGTAGGAATTCAAGAGTGAGAATTAGAATTGGCAGTGTGAATTTCAATTCTTGTGTTTAGATGACCAATTCTCAAGGAAATTAAAATTTACGTGGAAAAGAAAAAGACACTCAATTCCTACGATTCATAAGTAATATAATTCACATCTTGGGGGTGTTTATTGTAATTCTCACGTGGGATGGTTTGAAAGGATAACCCACCCCACTCCACTCCACCCCCAATGATTCTGATTTGGTTACTTATAAATCGGATTAGGATCGGTTTGACAATGGATTCGGCAATCCGGTGACCGGTCTTTCCAATCCAGCAACCGATCCTTTCGATCAAGTCCAATTTTTTTAATTTGAAAATATGTTTTTTTGATACCAGTTATTGATCGGCCAATATATTGATCCGGTACCTGATCCAGTACATTAAACCTTGTTACCATCCTTATTTGGAAGATAATCCATCACTTAGAGTTAAATAAAGAATAATGAAGGCAAAAAATATACATTAGTTATACAAATTAGATACATTAAATTATGATTAACGTTTCAACCAAGAGTTTCAATACATATGAATTTGAAATCATAAGATTTACAATTCATATGCATTTCAATTCTCAATTATCTTTGAATTCCTGCGATTCAAACGGATCCGGGTAAGTACAATCCCATTGTACAATAATAAAATTTTCACTATTTAAGACTCGTGATTTAAATTTTAGTAGTACGGTCAAATGATGAGGAGTTGGAAGTTGAACACAAGAGAGAAGAACCAATTCTCAAAGTAGTATAGCCAAAATTTTATTCTCGGAGTCTAACAGGTAAGTGACTAAGACTTTAAAGTCTATCTCATATGTAGTGGTTTAAAGGCTATACTGTGACCAGTTTTTCTTCTTATAAATAAGGAAGGATTTTTTTTTTTTTTTTGATAGCTCCGTACATGTGATCAATTGAACATTCATTGAGACGATTGGATCGATCCGGTTGGTCCATTAAGATAGGCACGCCCATATTTGCAGTGTAAATATTTTACCTATGTAAGACTTTCTCATAATCCTCAAGGGATAAGGAGATTGAGTCTTTCTGAGAGTTGAGTTGAATTGTTTATATATAGGAGACTCTTCATCTTCTTGGAGACTCTCTATGCTTGATATGTGAGATCCAATCTCTCTCTCTCTTCTTCTTCTTTATCGAGATTTGGTTTGCTTCTAGAGTTTCATACAATAGACCTTGGTTGAATGAGTATGGACATATTTTGTATGGTTCCAATAATCACACATATACTAACTTGAGACGATATCCGTATCATGATCGAGTTCTTCCATTGCAGATCCAGATTCGTATATCTGGTTCATGAGAGGTATGAGATAGGTTCAATTTATCCATCATTGGTATTAGAGTCATCATTGATTCGCTTCGTTGGATTAGAGGTATGTCGAGAAATCTCTTTTAGAATCAACTTGGTTGCTATTTTTACAGAAAAACATAAAATAATGCATGATTGTAACAATGCTTGTATGTGGATCATTTGTACAACGGTACATTATGATCATCACTATTTTAGGGTGCTTGTTATTGCTTTTCAACACCAAGATAATGATGGATCGGAGAGGAAAAGAGTAGGTTAAAATCGGATTAACAATCTGGATTGCAAAAAACTTAGTTTTCGTGGCTTCAATTAGTCAAACTGGGCTGTTTGATTAACCGAACTAGCCCTTTTGCCAGCATAAGGCCAACCGAAGACTAGCCAAGCTAGTCTTCGATGGATCGAAGGGGCTTCTCGATCGATCGAAGGGGTGCTCGGTTAACCAAGCAAACCCACAAAATTGAACGTTGTTGTTTTTGAGACCGAAGAGGCTTCGGTCAAACGAAGTGTCATGCCCCGAACCTAGTGACTCATATCCCATGAGGGAATGCACGGATCACGAGGTTAGACCTTCGGGATCTATTGCTACACCGCAGATCGTATATCATAACCACTAAGATAATTAATAACAACTCACATGTGATCTTAACAAATCTTCTCATTACATTAAAATATTTCAGAATGCACCCTTACATTGCTTTAAAAGGAACTAACCTAATCGGCCGTAGCCTTACAATGATTCAACATAAGATAAAGACTGAATTAAATAAAACTGACAAATAACTCATCACTGCTGACCTG
>JAUPMG010000006.1:7906347-7918995 GCA_031762675.1 Pachysandra terminalis | reverse complement strand
AAAATTCTCTATAGTTAGAAACCCAAAAAAATAACAGCTGTAATGTGCCTTCTATCAGCTTATGAATGTCCTTTTCCTGATCCTTAAAGATCCTCTAATTTCTTTCACACCAAACTGACCACAGATTGCAGTTGGACATAAATTCCATAATATACAGCTTCTACTCTTGCCCCTCTTTATCATCCTCCAACCCCAACTGTTGAGTGCTTCTTTAACATTCTCTTGTTGAACCCAATCTACCTTGAATCTTTTGATGAAAGAGCGTCAAATCTTCCTTGTTTCCTCACAATGAAGTAACAAGTGAGAGACATTTTCTTCCTCTTTCTTACACAAACAGCACCTTGAAGCCAAAGACCACCCTCACCTTCTAAGATTGTCACAAGTGAGAATCCTATTCTGCGCAGCGACCCAAAGAAAGAAAGCCACCTTGGAAGGAGTACCCGCGTACCAAATAAGTTTCCACGGACCCTCCCCCCCTTCAACCAACATCGAATCATACATAGCTTTAACCGAGAACCTCTCCCCATTCTTCCCTCTCCAAACTCTACAATCCCCTCCCTCTCTCACCTTGACTCTTCCTAATCTCTCCACCAGATTTGCTACCTTAACCATCTCCCAATCTAGAATGTTTCTTCTTAACTTCAGATCCCAATCCCACCCTTCCCCTTGCCTAATAAGGTGATCTTTGACCCAGTCATCCAAATTAAACGCGATTGCTAGAATCCCCGAGAAATCCTGTACAAGAGAGCCATCGCCACTCCAAGGATCCTTCCAAAACTTAACTCTATTACCTTCCCCCACCCTAAAACTCACTCCCTTCTCAAATACATCCGAAACAGAACACATTGCTTTACAAACCCCCCACTCCAAAAGACTCTACTTCTCTTTGTGCTCCAACCCCCTCCCTCTAAATCATATTTTGCACAATTACACCCGCCATAACGCACCCTCCTCGTTCCCGAATCTCCAAAGCCACTTTGCCAATAAAGCCATGTTGAATTTTGTAAGGCTTCTTAACCCCAAACCCCCCTCTTTCTTCTTCGAACAAACTCTATCCCACTTAATTAAGTGATATTTCTTTAACTCCCCACTACCTGACCACAGAAAATCCCTTTGAAGTTTCTCAAGTCTTCTTACGACCGACATCGGTATCTTAAGCAAAGACATGTAATACGATGGTAGATTTTCCAAAGAGCTCTTTATAAGTACTAATCTTTCCCCTTTAGATAAATATCTAGACTTCCAAGATGCCAATTTTCTCTCCAAATACTCCTATTCTTGTATTTAGCCCCCAAAGGAAGCCCCAAATATTGGCAACAAACCAATCTTACATCCCAACCATTTACTTTTTGCAACAAATTACCTGTTAAACCCACTCCTATCAGTTCGTATTTTGCCACATTGATTCGAAGACTCGACACCGCTTCGAAGCACACCAAAATACATCTCAAAGTCTTCAGGTCAGGTTGTTTGTTTCTACAAAAGATCAAAGCATCGTCAGCAAACTGTAGATGCGAGATGGTAGGAGCCGCCTCTTTCACCTTCACCCCTTGTAACAATCCAAGAAATTCTGTCCGGTTAATCAATTTTCCCAAACATCCTACCACCACAATGAAAAGAAACGGGAATAGCGGGTCTCCTTGCCTAAGGCCTTTTGATGTCTTAAAATAACCCACTACTGACCCGTTAACCAAAATAGCCAAAGAGATTGACGAGATACAACTCTTAATCCATCTTATCCACTTCTTACCAAAACCCATTTTGTTCAACACAGTATAAGAACTGCCAACTCACATTATCATAGGCTTTTTCCATATCTACCTTACATAATAAAGCACTGTGCCTATTTTTTAAAACTGAGTCTATGCATTCATTTGCCAGCAACACACCATCCAATATTTGTCCTCCTCCCACATAAGCACTTTGAGAATTCGAAACCACTAAGCCCACAACCATTTTAAGTCTATTTGCAAAAACTTTGGAAATTATCTTGTATAAACTACTCACCAAACTAACTGGGCGAAAATCTTTAATATCCGTAGCACCCTCTTTTTTAGGGATAAGGGCCAAAAAAGTTGCATTGGCAATTCTTTCAAAACTATCTCTTTCAAAGAATTCTGCAAACACTCTCATAACATTCTCCTTAATAACATCCCAGCACTTCTTGCAAAATGCCAAAGAGAAGCCATCCAGCTCCAGTAATTTATCGCCCTTCATACTCATAACAGCTCCTCTCAAGTCTCACCTCCTCTTCAGAAAAGCACGTCTTGAGCCCCTCCGCCACCTGAAGCAGAATTCTTTCAAACTCCAAACCCTCTAAAGTTGTTCTAAAGCAGCTCACTTCAGAAAATAAAGTCCTATAGTAATCTTCAATGATATTGGTTGGCAGCATGGGGAGGCTATGGATGGAAATAGATTATGGACGAGATGTAATTACTGCCAGAAGGAGATATGGGGAGGTGGGATCACTAGATTGAAAAACCAACTAGCAAGCGGGAATGCCAATGTGGAGGTGTTTGAATTGCCCAGTAAAAGTATCGAGGGTTGTAGCGGAGCACCTTAGGAATTCAAAGAAGGAGAAGACTGAGGTTGCTATTGAGAGGGAAGCTTTGAGGGAGAGATTAGCAGGTGGGTCATCTAATGGGATTGGGAGGGATAGAGGAAAGGGCATACAGGAGGATGTTGGTGGTAATGATAATGAAGACGACAATGAGGATGACATGGAGGACGTGATGACACCCCTTGAGAGAGAATTGTATGATGTTGCAATGATGATGTCTATATATATATTATGCATCAGAGAGAGATATAGAAGAGGTGTGGCTGTTGGATGTACTCCTAGCATGGTTTGATGCGCAGCACAAGTGTCAGAAAAGCTTTCGACAAAATGGTTGGCAAGAAGTCCAACAAGCCTTCTAAGAAGGATAGGGGTCCCAGTTTAGAGGAGATGGATCCCTCTGGTTACAAAACTAGAGATGTGACGCAGCGTAGGCTGAAGGATGTTTGGCATTCGGGAAAATGGGTGAAGAATGTGAAGCAAGCCATTGGTAGATGGTTCATATACAGTAACATCCAGCCGAATGTAGCAAACAATCCATATTATCAAACCATGATTGATGAGATTGCTAGAGCCGGCTTAGGGATTAAGGGTCCCATCCCATATGAGATCACAAGTCACATACTAAATGCAGAGGTTGAGGAGATACAAACTTATATAGTCATTTATGAAGAAATGCAAGCAATATGGGGTGACGATTATGTGTGATGATTGGGCAGGGCCTACCAGGTTTTCGATTATAAATTTCTTAGTGAACTGTGATGGAAAGGCAATCTTTCACAAGTCGGTGAATGCATATGATCAAATAAAGGATCACCGGTACATCTTCAAGTTGATGAATGGGGTTGCAAATGAGATTGGGGAGAAACATGTTGTACAAATTGTCACTAACAACCAATCCTCATTCAAGAAAGCAAGAGAATTATTGATGCAAAAGAGGAGGCATTTGTACTGGACACCATATGCAGCACATTGTATTGATTTGATGTTACACAACTTTGGGGAGACGAAACTGGTGAAAGAGGTAATTGAAAAATCCAAGAGGATGACGAACTTCATCTACAACCATAATTAGGTTTTCAACCTAATGAGGCAGCACACTAGAAGAGAGCTACTTAGGCAGTTAGGCCAGAGATTACACGGTTTGCAACGAATTTTATCTCCATTAATAACATTATTCCGGAGAAGGCAAGCTTAAAGAGGATGTTCCTCTCAAATGAGTGGCAAGGATATCGGGTTACTAGGGACCTTACTGGAAAAAAAGTTGAACAGATTGTCCTCAATCACATATTCTGTGAGCGTGCACAGCTGGTATCAGAGATACACGATCCTATCATTAAAGTACTAAAGGTGATGGATTAAGAGAAACAGGTTATGATGGGTTATGCATACAAAGCTGTTAGAAGATCAAGCTAGCAATTCAAACAGCTACTCTTAGACATTACAAGAATTATTATAAAATTATTGATGAGAGATTTGAAAGGCAACTCATACAGGATATCCATACAACAAGTATAACCAATTAACCATTAGATTTGAATATTTGATAGCATTTATATATTTAATCATATTCCTAATTCCTACTCTCTGTAAGTTGAAGAATGATTAATAATGTGTTCTTATTTTTTTTCAGCATTTTACCTCCATCTGGCATACCATTATACTGAAGACTTTGAAAGCGATACAGAGCTAATACGTGCATTTTGAATGGTAATTTTGAGGCTAGAGAGTATACGTGGATTCTGAATGGTGATTTTGAGGCTAGAGAGTACTTTAACCAGATCTAATGCGCCATTTAATGAGGGAAGAATTACCCTAAATTATAAGGAAGTCATAATTGAACTTATAAATAAATAAAATATGAATGATTTAACAATCTCTTTCACTAACAAAGTAACAATCTCTCTCTCTCTAATTAGGAGAAACTATTTAAAGATGCTATGTATGGAATTGGTGATCAAGCCGTTATTTGGGCCCGGACTTCATCTGAACCAGGTATTAGTGTATTATTTATTAGAAGACAATTGAAAAACTTAATCAGTTATTCAAAAGGATTGTAATTTACATAAGATCTGAACTTTTGTGTTCGATTGGTTGCAGTTGAGTGGTAGCTTTTGTATGGCACTGATACCCCCATCTTGAGGAGAGTGACACTGAGACTCCTATCATAGACGGTTTCATCTAGTGGATGTGAGAGGAACTAGAGTACTTTCTCTCTCATCCATACTAAAGTGTGGAACCGTCTAAGCTACACAAAATTAGAGAAGTTGGTTTTTGTGCATTACAATACGAGGCTCAAGATGAGGCACCTCTAGAAACAAAGTCGGTGCAGTGAGGGAGTTCAAGCCTATTGATTTGGCTCACATATTTGAAGATGATGAGACTCTTACCGATGGACTGAATAACCCAAAGGAGGTAGTTCTAGATGAACTTGATGAGTAGGGTAGGCCACCAACTAGGCCAAATAGCTACTTAGCAGGCCTGGTTGAGAGAGTTAGTGCTGTTGAGGAGGGGCGAGCTGGAGAGCTGCAAGAGTAAGTAATGTTGATACTAGTGAAAGCAGTACTGTAGCCTGTGCAGGAGTAGGGAGTAGTGCAAGAGTGGCTGCAAGGTTTAGTAGAGGCATTGTTGAGCCTAATGAGAAGACAAGAGTGAGATGACAGAGCACTACGGGCCTGGGATAGATGATGATGATGAATTTGCTAGGATGATGAAATCACTTGGGAGGCATGATGATGATGAGGACGCAGTGAAGGTGAAGGTGAAGGTGGAGCTAGTGTTGGGCCTGGGCGTGATGGTGGTGGCACAGAGGAGCAATGATTTGATCATGCCACCCCGGATCACGGCAATCATGAGTCCCTTGAGTGTCGACCGCCTATCTAGAATCAGTAGCAACGGCAACCACGTCAATGTCATTTAGGACATGGACATCAGCGACGACGATGAGGATCCAATGATATGATCCAGCGACCGCAACATGGATTGGATGCGATTACACAGTGGGTTGATAAGATTAATGTTGGGATTTCTAGCATATTTGATGGTGGACCATATTCGGGTTCTAGTAGGAGATCTTCCTTTAGTTATGACCAGGAAGGTTCTACATCACCATACGACTATGGTTATGGCCATAGCCAAGCGGGATCATCGGCTTATCAACCTACTTACGGCACTGGTAGTGGTACTGGCACATCTTCAGCATATCAGCCCCGTTCTAGATATATGCATGGTCAGGAGGGAACATCATCGCACTCTTCCTCATATGGACAAACCGGGTAGCATGCTGGACAGCCTAGACGTGGGTGCACTTCAGCCCAGTATGAGTAGTTTAGGAAAGATTATGAGACTTAGTACAAGCATTACATGGATTGGCAATCATATTGTCAGCATGTTCAGCACATGCATCAAGTATCGTTGGGAGATTTTCATTTTCAGCCTCAGGAGAGTGTTGACGACCCTGCACGAAACTCTATGTGGTATTGATGCTCTTGTGTTAGTGTTCTTGTACTATTGAATATTATGTTTATATCAGGTAATGGAGTTTTAGTTCATTTTTTGATGTTTGAAGTTTGAACTTGCTTATATGTTGTAGAACTGTATAAGTTAAAAATTACAATTGGTTACATATTGTTAGTTTGTTACTAACTTACTACTTCTTACTTATGATTATGAATTATGATATATTCCAGAACACATGTATGATTTTCTTTATGTTTTATAGTTTATGTAGTATATTTATGACTTTCCATTACACTTATTGAGGTTTTTATTCACTTTTCATGCGTCAACGCACGTAACAATTGGCTTCCAAGTTAATATATTGTATGTGTATCATATCAAAAACATGTTACCATATTTTGACCTTATCTTTTCATAATAATAGGTATTGGTTTATGTATCCACAATTTTCCTTGTGTATCCACCGTATCCATGATTTCACAGCATATCCACGCGTATCTGATACGATACTTGATACGTATCCGATTTTGGGCTGACCGACGCTATTATTAATAGGGGAATTTAAGAAAAAATCAATTAAACGTTAATTATTCTAACGGATGTCTTTTGACATGGTGGAAAGTGTTGTTTCAGAAAGGTGAAGGAAGGTCTCTGTAATTAACGCACAAGTCAAGGGAGGTTTCTGTAATTTACCCTATAAATAATAGTGAATAGATCCACCTAGCCCTATTTATGCTCTCTAACAGTTTTCTCTCAACTTATCTCTTCTTCCTCGTCTCTTTTCTTCTCTCCAAACCTTCACAACTAATATGTTGTTTCTTTGTTGCCTAACATTTTGCACCATATACCATCTGGATACTGCAATATCTGAATAATTATGCATAAAAACGACAGGTACTTTCTTTTAGATTATTATTTTCCTCGCAAAAAAGAAGAAGTTTTGTACAACTTCCATCAACTAGGATGCATCAAAAATCAAACAATAGTTATGGATACCTCTCAACAATTTCAAGCATCAAACATGATATTACATTTGAAGTTTCAAGGAATTTTTTATGTTATAAAAAAATTATAATGCATTTTGAAAAGCCAACTTGAGAATAACAAGAAGGTAAGAAATCATCTCTAACTGTAATCTTACCCCTAGAAGAGTTGATATGAGAAGAATGATTCCTGTTATCCAAGCAAGGCTCCGTCTAACCAGCTCCACCTCTGCAATGGTGGTAAAGTTAGGCGAGCTTCGTAGCTCCTCCAACAAGCGCATAGATGGCTGGGACATAAATTTCACATTGAACAATGATCTGGACTCTGGGTAAGGCGTCCCATCAAAGAAGATGACTCCAACAATTTGGCCTGACAATAACACATAAGTTATTGAGATAGGAAAGACGCATGAATCATTCAATTAAGGCATCAAATCAAAGAAAACAAAAAAAAAACATTCACTGATATAATTTCAATAAGGTAACAAAAAATCAGGTAATTATTTAAAACAAATTCTCAGCATAAACAAGAAAAACTGATCATTACTCAAGGAACACTGGTTGCATGAAACCTGTCGACCAGGTAAAAAATCCATCACATTGCCAATTGTTCAGGCTATCCATATAAATTTGAGGGAGCTCGGGAAATTAATATATGAAAATGTATATTCACCGTAGTGCATCCAAAGAAAAGTATTTACCTTTGTATACATCCTGGAGCGAATCAACCAGCTTGGATAGCGTAGTCAGGAAGAGCTCCATTCCTTGAAGAGTGATGCCTTTAGACCCATATTCTCCTTCCAGAGCCTGTAATAAGTAAAAGAAATTCATCGAATTATGCATTAAAATTAGGGGAATATTGCATTCACTTCTAATATTTCTGAAAACTAAAGTCACTTCCCCTGCTTCTGAAATTAGAAATCCCTCCCATATAGTATAGATGACACTTAGTTACATAATTCACCAGAAGAGATTCATTGATAATCTACGGATTTATGAGAGGGAATGCAAATTCTGAAGATTGAGTATGTACTTCCCATAGAAAAGTCAAAATTAATCTCTCATTTCACTTATTAGATGCCTCCCTCCCGCCCTTGCTCTCAATCTGCAAATTTGCAGACTGAGAACAGATTCATTACTCGTCCACATATTTATAGAAAATGAGCAAGGATTTTCAAGACTTGGCATGTGCTTTCCCAAGTAACATGTCTTCCCAAGCAAAAGTCAAAATCAAAGTCTCTCCCTTCCTCCCTCACTCCCTCCCCCCAACCCCGCACTCCTCTCCCTTCATTGAAAATCCTCGCACCTCTGTGTTGTATTTATCATAACTCTCTATCACCCTGTCACTCTCTCTCTACAACTCATTGTTTTATAAATATACTAATAGAGTTGAAACATAAGTTACTAGAGTTAAAACAAAATATAACAATAAGTTACAAATTATAGTTTATAGTCATGCCTTTACAAAAATGCTTTTAGATTTATAAAATAACTCAAGATTAGATTATTCAATGTGTGTTAATTTATAAAATAACTTTACAACAATCTATTGATGCTTTGAAGGTGACATTCTGGAAGCGCTCTGAACCCCTGATATTTTTAAAATTCGTGGGTTTTGATTTGGGAGTTATGAGCAGGAAAAGGGTACGAATCAAACACATTAAAGTTATTAAAGACATGTATGAGGGAGCAGTAACTAGGGTGAGAATTGTAGGCAGTATAGTTTAAAGGATCGTCCGATCCCGAGTTGAATCGTCAAATCCCGAGTTGGATCGTCCGATCCAACTCAGGATCGGACCGGGAAGATACCCCAGTCGGAACCGATCCGATATTAATGCTAAATATTTTGACTCTGTCCGATCCCGATACAGATTGGGCGATCCAACTCGGTATCGGCGAGTCGGATCGTCCGATCTGTCTCAGATAGGACGAGTTGGGTTTTAAAAAAAAAAAAATTAATTGAATAAGAACGTCCGACTCGGTCCAATCCCGATTTGGATCGGACCGGGACGATACCCGAGTCGAGACTGAGTTTAAATACTAATGTAGGCAGTGAGATAAATGAGTTTCCAGTAAATATAGGTTTACATCAAAGTTCAGCTCGGAGTCCCTAACTTTTTGCTTGAATTATGGATAAATTATCTACTCGTATTCAAGAGGAGGTGCTTGGTGCATGCTTTTTGCAGATGATGTAGTTTTAGTAGACAAACTAGAGAGGGAGTAAATGAAAAATTAGACTTATAGAGGGAGACTTTGGAATCAAAAGGTTTTAGGACAAGTCAAACAAATATTGAGTACATAGAATGTAACTTTAGCATAAACAATGGTAAAAGTGCTAAACAATAGTAGCATAAACAATTTCCTTATCTAGGATCAATTATACATAAAGAGGGAAACATTGATGAGGATATTGCTAATAGAATTAGTGCTCGATGGCTTCAGTGGAGAAGTGTTGCTAGAGTGTTATGCGATCAACATATTCCACTCAAATTAAAAGGAAAATCTTATACGACAGTCATTAAGCCTGCTATGATTTATGGATTAGAATGTTGGGCAACAATGAAGCAACATATGCATAGAATGAGCGTTACTAAGATGAGAATGTTGAGATGGATGTGTGGGAAGACTAGGAAAGATAAGGTGAGGAATGAACATATTCGAGGTTGTTTAAATGTGTCTCAATTAAGAGATAAGATACGAAAAGTAGGTTATAAGAGGGGGAGAGGAAGACCCAAAAGAACCTGCATGGAGCCAATCGAAAAGGATTTGCATACTCGTAATCTCACGGAAGATATGGTTTTTAATAGATTGGGTAGAGGAACAGGATTCTTGTCACCGACCCTAACTAGTTGGGATAAGGCATATGACGATGATGATGTGCTCTCACACTCTGGCTCTTGTAAATTAGATTTGATAGTATATTAGGGCTCTCTATATTAACTCACTATCAAAAAAGTAACAAAAATTGATGATGTCATCTATGAAGCATATTTTGAGGGCTCTTTTGAACCTAACTGGGTTATTGGCATACTAAATGTCATTATTGCTATGTTATAACTTTGCCAAACTTGCTTTTTTATTTCTTCTACCCTTGTAAAAGTACTGATTAACAGTTCCATACTTCTTTTTTTCTCTTTATTCTAATCATCAAAGACTAGAAAAATTGACGATAAATAGAAATCGTTGGACAAGAAGTACAAACCATACAAATCCAAAGAAGACGCCTAGTTTCACCACCAGATAGTAACAACTAAGAGACTAAAAAGTTTTCACAACTACAATAACTAATCCTTAAATTCGCAAGAAAGAGGAAAGAAAGTGCTAAACAAGAAGCAAAACTAGCGCACAATTGCTATCTTATCAAGATCATCAATTGTAGCTATGTCCTCCAATGATTTGAGGTGGATGTAAGGCATCCCACCATATTAATGGCATTAGATTTTCAACATTCTCCTAACTTTTTCCTATACTTTCAATCCACTGCTTCTTTTATGTCTAGCTCTCTCCAACCACCCAACTATAAAATCATTTGTGCTTACAATTTTACAACTTGTACAATGAGGAAAATAAATTATACTTCCAATTGATGTTGTTCTCCATTAGACTCTTGATTTTTGCCATCCCCAATACTTCTAGTTTTGGCTGTTAGTCTTAACATTCAAGAACCTGTCAAATCCCAAGTCAATAGCAAAGATTCAATCACAGAGATTCCATAAATGGTAATGGATAGTCTCTGTAAATCCTAGTTTATTCTATAGGGTGTATATTCTATGTACCCTCTGTCTACATCATTTGAATGGAAAAAGTGGTAAAGGGTCCTAGCTCCATAAATGGTCATGGATAGTCTGTAAATCCTAGTTTATTCTCTAGGGTGTATATCCAGTGTACCCTCTGTCCACATCGTTTAAAAGAAAAAGTGGTAATGGATCCTAGTTCAGTATTGTTCTACTATAAAATGAAGAAAATAGGATTTCCTTGATTTGGAGGTTAGGATTAGAGTTTAAGAGATTGAATGAGAAAACTAGCTCGTTTTTTTCCTGAAAAATGAAGCAAATGTTAGGGTTTGGGGTCTGAAAATGGAGGTCTCTGATTGAAAAGGGACGGTTAGGGTTCAACATACAGGGTGTGAGTGACGGAGAACAAGCCAAGTGACTTTCGGTAAAATGTGGTTACAACTTACAACCACAGTGGTCGTAGATCATTATTTGAATGATGTGTTGAAGAGGATGGTGTTAAAGAGTAAATTTGAATAGCATAATAGGGAAAAATAGGGATTAAAAAAGTGAGAAAAGAGTAAATCCTCAAGGGCAATGCTGTTGTAAGTAAGATATGTTTACTTAGAAACATGTTTGTCTTTGCTAAGGATAGAATGGTAAGTGGACTACCTCTGTTAATGACATTCACTCAACAACTCTCACAACAGACACCAAGGTAATTTCAAAAACAATGGGGCAGGCATTTGCAGTTGTCAGAGACAGTTAAGGGAGGTAAGCATAATTTTACATAAAGATAAAGTATGCTAACAACTTGAATATCAACAATTCAAATTTACATATGCATGAACAAATTAAGCAGAAAAAAAAAATTATGAAGGTACAACAGTAAACTAATCACACTTTTGGATTGGAGACCACCTGTTATACTTATGTCTAAGTTCAAGTTTGTGCAGTGGCATACACTACTTTGTTAGCAATTGAACAGTCCACATTTTAAGCAATATATTTCCTGTGGAAGACAGTATAGGTCAACAATATTTCCAGCCTCTTGAAGGGCCACAGACACCATCCTGCTTGTAACAGAATAGGGAATCGTCCCGGTCCGATACCCAGTTGGATCGGCGATCCAACTTTGGATCGGCCAATCCAAATAATGGCTCGGAAATATTAAAAAAAAAAATAAACAAATTAAAAATAATAATAATAATAATCGTAGGTTTATATATTTTGAAAACCCTAAAAAAAATTCAATATCCAGCGAAGAAGAAGAAGAAAGTCTAAAGTCTCTCAATCTCGCCTCTCTCTCTCTCTCTCTCTCTCTCTCTCTCTCCTGAAATTTCTTCTCCCAAAGCTCTCCCTCTCCAAGACGATTTCTTCTCTCCCAAGTCTCTCAAGTCGGTCTGAAAACGTTTTTTTTTCTAAACGTGCGCTTAGGGCTGTCAACGAGCCGACTCGGGCTCGGCTCGGCTCGCATGAGCCGAGCTTGAGCTCAATATTTAGGCTCACGAGCCGAGCCTGAGCCCATAAAAAAAGCTCATTATTTTAACGAGCCTGAGCCGAGCTTAGGTAGGCTCGACTCGGTTAAAGCTCGGCTCGGTCTTATATATCATATATAATAGGCATCATGTATATAATATATATAATATTAATTATTAAATACAAAATTAATTAGAGGCTTGCTCAAGTCAAAGTAATTAAAAAACCCTAATTAATTTAATTGAATTAGTGCTTAATTCACCAAAAAAAAAGAATTATTGCTGAGTTGTTTTTTTTCCCATGCTTTTAACGAGCCGAGCTTTCACTAGCCGAGCCGAGCTTTTCATGAGTCGAGCTTTTGCGAGCCGAGCTTTCACAAACCGAGCCGAGCTTTTCACGAGCCGAGCTTTTGCGAGCCGAGCCTGAGCCTTGAAAAAATAGCGAGCCTGAGCCCGAA
>JAUPMG010000006.1:7880964-7891942 GCA_031762675.1 Pachysandra terminalis | reverse complement strand
CTCTCTCTCTCTCTCTCTCTCTCTCACACACACACACACACACACACACACACGCGCGCGCGCACACACACACACACACAAAGGCACACACACACATACTTGTATACACATATAATACAAATAGGGATGAATCGATCCCATATTATGTTTTCTAAGCTACTCTTGAAAATATCTTCTTGTGGTTCTCTTTCACGGTGCCTAGAGGAATAGAGCACTTTCCAGAAAACTAAATGAAACATTAAATACTGGGTGGAGAACTCAATTTTTTTAGCACTCCAGTTGTAAAGCGCAGGATGATTTTCTATGTATTGATCCCGAAAGTTTCTAAATTATCAACCCACTGTTTTGAATAACATTCTTTTAAGCATTCTCTTATTTTCTATAAAATTTTTGGTGAAATCTTCTGATAAACTGCTGCTGAACTGAAAGAGATTTACATGGTCAATAGCTAATTTATGCCTTTAGTATTTTTTATTCATTTTGTTTTCTGTTCCTTAGCCAATTATTGAAATAATCTAGATCTTACATCAATGCATATTGACAAGGATATCTTTGTTACTTTTGGGTATTCTGTTGTCTGCCTTAAGTTTCCGCTGAATGGTTTTGCAGGTCAATAATATATCAGGAAATTATGGAATTGTCAACGGGGACAATTGGTTAACGGTTCTACCCGAAATTCTTCAGAAGTCCAGTCAACCAATATGCCTAGAGTGGCTCGAAAACGAGATTCTTTTAGCAAACAAGGAGCCCGACAAGGTAATTTGGATAAATTAAGGTATTTCTTTGTACATTATTGCAGTCACCTGTTAAAATAGTTGTCTCCCCTCTTCCCTTCCCTTTTCTTGCAGGCACTTCTTCGTCTCATGTTTGAGAAATTAGAAGGAAATGACACTACTTTTCAGAACATCAAAAAATTGGGCAAGGAGGACCTTTATGCAGAAATACTGTTCTTTCTTAGATTTGGCTTCCCCAGGTAATCAGTCATGACTTAGAAGGTTTTAATTTTTGGCTTTGCAGTAAATTTGCACCTTCGGAATAGGAACATTTGAAGTTAAATTTCACACCTTCATAATCTTTTCTGCTAAAAATTGTAAAGGAAAGTTTTTAGAAGAATCTTCAATGAAAAAGAATGCCTTGTGGAAATTATTCGTTGTTGGTTCTCCTTAACGCACTTTTGATGGAGTAGATTTTGCTGATTCGACTGGGATTTCTCCTACTTATGTTCAACTGTAAAATCTCTGCTTGTACAGCTCAGCGTTGGCTAACTGTTTGCTAGCTTCTTGTATTCATATTTTTTCATTTTATAAGTGAAACAATCATTAACTAGATATAGACAGAAGTACACGGTTCTTGGGATCTCTCCCTGTACTATCAAAATACAGAGCTTTTTTTTAAGTGTACTTGGAGGGGAATAAATTCAATCACCAGAAAGTTCCTCTTCACTACCAGCTTTGCAAGAAAGTTGCTACAAAATTTGCTTCTCTAAGCTTTTGAACGAAACACACCTTCTGAAACCTGCTGGCTAAGCTTTGGGATTCGTCAATAAGAGTCTTCCAATGTCAAGGGGTGGTCTCTTCCTGTGCACATATCAATGATGGTAAGAGAGTCACCTTTCAATCCCTGATCGAGTTACCAACTGTACCCCTTCCTAATGCCTCAAACTTCAGTAGTTGCATTTGTAGTGGCTCCTGGTGATTTAGCAAAACTTGCAACAAAACGGCCTTGTTTCAGATAACTTCTCCTGCACCAGCATGTCCATTAAATAGCGAGCCTGCTCCATCAGTATTGAGTTCACAAAAACCATTTTTAGGCGTAAGCATTGTATGAATTGATCTCTTCTTTCTTTCTCATTTGGCAACCATTCCTGCTACCATTGTGAGCTTGGGAATGATCTAATGCTTTTGAAATGGCTTTCTTGACTATTGCAGCAGCATGTGCATATCTTACATGTCCATGATATTAGCCATGCTGGAAATAATGTTCAGCATTTGAAATCCTAACTTATCCATAGCAATCAACCAATTCTCTCTTGCTCACTAGTCATCAATGATAAGATGGTGAGCAGTTTCCTTTGCTTCACCACTTCTTGGACATACAGGACTTTTATGGATAGCTTTCCTGATGAGAGCTCTCTTAAAAGAAATCCTATTATGGGTGAGTTTCTATATGAAGCACCTAACCTTTTGAGCATCTTGGGAGGTTCCATATTTTCTTCCATTTAGCCCTCAACGGCATGAATCTTGCTATCACACGATGGATTTATCAACGGTTGGTAGTTTCCTCCTCTCTCACACACATCACACACATGAGGGCCCAATGCCATGGATTTTCTTATTCTTTGGAGGCAGTTACATGTATTGATCCTTTTGAGAATCAAGGTCCACATGAAAGTTGTATCTCTGTGGGGGCTAGGCAGGACCAAATTTTCCTAGCTACTTGTGGAAGAATCGACTCTGGAGAATATGAGGAGAAACATGATTTTGATGAAAAGGTGACCCTAGGGTCAAGGGTTCAAATTAAACGACCATTTATATGCGGGTGAATGGAGACAATCTTCAAGGTAATTGAAGAGCAAGGCAACTTGTTCCAAGTCTGGGGTGAGGCCAAGAATTTATTAAGTGCCAATCACTATTGCATTTTTGTGACAGCTAACCCAGAGGCCTGATGAAATTGGATGCAATGAGGTGCATACTCCCACTTTGTATCTTTCCAGATATTGATTTCCATACTTTGACCCACTCTGACATGAATATGAGAATAAAAGGTCGGCCAAAGTAGCAATATGCTTCAGGGGCTAGAAGCAGAAACCTTTGACTTTCTGTTAATTTCCCATCTCTTCTTCCCTATGCCATATTTACTTGTAATAAGTGCATGCCAAAGACCTTCCTTTTCCTACACAGGTTTCCGTTACCATTTTCCAAGAAGAGCTGAGTTCTTTTTGACTGTATTCCACTGGTAGCCCCTCAACTTCTTCTTGCTGCTCCCAATTCACAGAGTTATCAATTTTTTCATTCTCCACTTTCCAAAAAAAATTCTCTTTGAATCTTTTCTATCCTCTTAACTACTTTCCATGGTATCCTTAATACTGACATGTAGTATATGGGTAGTTAGCCAAAGTTGCACTTGTGAGGATAATCTTGCCTATTAAAGAAGTTTATGTCTTCTTCCATCTAGCTAACTTTTACTCGAACTTCTCCAAGACAAAAACTAAAATCATTTTGGATCATTCCCATTTGGCATACCTTGGTATTTAATAGGTAAAGCCACTATACCCTAGGATGTTGACAGACCTCATCAATTTTCTTCGTCCTCATTGATTCCCTTTAATGCTATTTTTCTCAAGACTCCCCTTAACTATCAATACCCTCTCAACGATGTTAGTGACCGCCTTAACATGGGGGACCTAAGACTCTCAAATGTTCTTGGACTCGGCTGCTGACAATGTTAATTAAGTTTAAGACCCACTTGTCTCTCTAAATGTCTATTTTATGACCATTGCCCACTGTCAATAGGCATCATTTCTTAAGAATATCCAAGCCTTATTGATTCCTTTCCATGTCTAGGAATCATTAGGTTTGGCATTGGCTTTTGACTCAAGTTAATTGTTCTTAAAATATTTAGCTTGAAGAATTTCAGCATGGATGTAGTTTGACTTGGAAGAATAATTTCACATCAACTTTGTAAGGAAAGCTAGATTGCAATATGATACGTTTTGACCTCAAAACCTCCAAGCTCCTTGAATTTACAAACTACGTGATCACATGGATGGAATTAGTTTGTGCACCAATACCCCACAAGAAATTAATGATCAAAAAAAATATTCAACAAGAAATTGTCCTTTTTGGTATCTATGGGTACAATTATTAAGATTTTTTAGAGGCTTGCTTCGCATAGTGATGGGGACATCACCACTTCAGCTGATTTTAGACTATACCAGAGGTGTAGGAGGAGAGACTTCCAACCTTCTTTATGGTTGAGCTAAGTGGCACATCGATGTGAAGACCCCATGAGCACACACATCTAGAAGACTCCACGTTGGAGAGGTGTTATGGGTTGCTTTGGAGTAGACTGTTTTGTTTATTTTAGTCCTTTTAATTGATAGTCATTTTAATTTATTTAGTTATTGTTTAGTCCTTTAGAACTGTTTTAAGGGTACTTAGTTATTTTCTGATGTTAGTAGAGGTTAGCATAGGAAGTTATAAAGAGTCACTTAAGTGGGGGCATTTTTGTATTTTTTACTTTATATTATCATTAGGGTTGTGCGTTACTTTCAATATAGGGAAGGTGTTTCCGCTTTTTTCAGAAGTATGACATACGATTGAATGGAGAAACAGATTTTCTGGTCTCCTAAGCTTGGAAACCCTAGGTTCCTGTGATTGGAGGGTGTGAAGCCCCCTAGGAGTGATTCCTAGACCACTTTCTTACTTCTCTTCTATTTGGTAAATTTACTTTGATTGGTTTTCTGATCTAACAACTGTTTTCTTTTCTAGTTTGAAGAGAAAATCAGATCCAAGGTTAGTTACTGATATTCTCTCTAAATCTATCCTCCTAATTTCTTATTTTAGTACTTTCCCATCTGTTATAACCTTCTTATTGCAGTAGTCCATTTCTTTAGAGTTTTCGTCTACTTCTAAACAGTTTTTCTTTTGTTGCTGAAATTTCCAGCAACATTAAAACCCTCCGCATAAATTGCTGGTTTGATAGTGTTTTGAAGCCTGAATTTTATCTGCAGTTCTAGGGTAGATATTTGACCTTCTAATTGAGTTTTTGAGTGAGTCCCATACTAGTTAGGAAGTCTTTACTTTCTTTAGGTCCACTGTTCTAGAAGTTGAACAACTTTTGCACAGTGTTTTAAAACCCACCCAGGCGTTAACCCCATAAAGGGTGTCGGTTAGATCAAACCGGTTCAACCGGTGGGTCAACTCATATCAACCCATTGAATTGATGCCTTATATACTATAATGTAAACTTAAAAGTATTGAAAGAAAGAACAAGATATGGTCAATCAACCAAAATTGAATAAAGAATTTACTGCTATAATATATTAAAATTCACCATAGAGATATTTCAAATACCAAAAAAAAAAAAAATTTCAAAAATATATCGATAGTCCAAATACCAAATACAAATCATCATAAATGAAACTAACTAATCAATGACCCGGCCGGATTTGTAAAACTTGTCTTAATTACAGGTCGGGTTACTACTTAAGCCGGTGAAATCACTAGGTCTCACCAGTTTTTCAATACTTAGTGGGTTAAAAGCCCACCCGGCTCGGTTATACAACCGAGTACCGGTTGAACCGCCCGGACTGGGCTGGGTTTTAAAACATTTTTGCACTTCTTGATTGTGGTTTATCTTAGGAATCAGTTTTTAATACTTGATTAGAAGATTTTGGCACCGTATTGTGTGAACAACTTGTTGATTTGAATTATTGATTATTATTCTGAAATCTGATCTCTAAGTACCTCATTACATTGTTTTCACGCATGCTGAATCAAATTTTGGTATTAGAGCCAGGTTCTAGTTTAGGGTTCTATTCTCAATCTTCTCTTCCTATCGTTCTTCTACTTGAGTCCTTGCATATAGGTATAGGCATCATATAGTTCTATTCTCAATCTTCTCTTCCTATCGCAGTGGTACTTTCTATCATCCCAGTCACCCTGTACCCCATATTAGAGATGGAACTTAATAACAATCAGCTTCTGCAGCAGATTTCTGCTCAACTAGCCGCCTTGTCCACCGACGTGAATTCTCTGAATCAAAGAGCGGCTAGTTTGGAAGCAAACCAGAATGTGCAGGATAACCCAATGAATGCCGAAGTTGATCAACCAATGAACCACCAGCAATTTGACCTAGAGTCTGTTGTTGTGGATGACTTTCATATCCATGGTCGAGGTTTTGGAAGGAGGGGTTTAGAAAGACCAGCACCAGACTTTCAACAAGAAAATTACCAGGATCATTATGATCCAGGTGATCGGGTGCTTAGATTTGTTAAAATTGAAGCACCTAGCTTTGATGGTCGACTTGAACCCACTATCTTCCTTGAATGGTGTTCAAACATGGGCCACTACTTCAATTGGTATGATAGTCTAGTGATCAAAAGGTCCGATTTGCCAAGCCAAACTCTACTAGACTAACGTAGAGAGAAGGCTAAAAAGAGCGAACCAGGCACCCATTGTTACTTGGGAAGAGATGAAGGAGAAGCTTAACGAGAAATACCTTCCTTTAATCTATCGTGAGAGTCTCTTACGTCAATGGCAGACCTTACGCCAAGGATCAATGCTTGTTCAAGATTATAGTGCTAAATTTGATGAGTTCATGCTAAGGTGCAATGTATAGGAAGATCCTTTGGCGACTCTCACTAGGTTTCCTACTGGTTCGGCCTGAGCTCTAGAAAGAGTTGATTCCCCATCATGTCAATTCTCTGGATGATGCTTATTACATCGTTCCCAAGCTAGAGCGATATCTACGTTTCTCTGGGGTTAGGCGATTTGAGTCCTGTGAGACATCATTTAGGCCACACCTTCTGGGTCTAAGGCTATTTTTGGATACCATTAGGACTGATGCTAGTACATCCTCTAATGTTAGAGATAAGAAGGGAAAAACTCTAGTTGGCGGAACTCCAAAGGGAAACACTCCCATTAAGTGTTTCAGATGCTAGGGATTTGGTCATTATGCTGGTCAATGTCCCACCAAAGTCTAGCAAAACCCTGTTAATGGAGGGCAATAAAGAAGAGTATGAAAGAGCTTTTGAGGAAATTTTTTATGAACCTAAGAGGGTCCCTAGTGATGAGGAAGTGGAGGATGGCGGTCAACAAGCTTGTGTTAGGCGGACCCATGTGTTAGTGGAGCAGAGCCTTGTTGAGACCCGTCACATAGCAGTTGTGAGATGTGCTCTTGCTCGGATGAAGGAAAATGAAGATTGACATAGGAATTCTATCTTCCATACTTATGCAATGTGCCGAGATTAGAGTTGTAAGGTCATCATAGATCGTAGGAGTTGCACCAATGTTGCCTCCAATACATTCTCCTGTCTAGGCCTAACACCAGTAGCCCACCCTTCGCCTTACCGGGTTGCTCGATTCCTGTTTCCCAAAGATGTCTTGTACTGATCCATGACTCTTCTTATAAAGACTCTGTGGTGTGATGTAGTGCTGATGGATATGGGTCACATTATTTTAGGTAGACCATAGTTGTACTATCGCGACGTCACCATTTATGACCGATCGAACACCTATGCTTTCAATCATGAGGGTAAAAGAATCAAGTTGAACCCTCTTTCCCCTAAGTTTACCACCCCTGCAAAGGCAGATGTTAAGAAGAGTGAGAACAAGAAAGAAAACTATTGTTAGATCAGAAAACCAATCAAATTGAACTTACCAAAGAGAAAAGAAGTAAGAAAGTGGTCTAGGAATCACTATTAGGGGCTTCACACCCTCCAATCACAGGAACCTAGGGTTTCCAAGCTTAGGAGCCAGAAAATCTATTCTTTCATTCAATCGTATATCATGCTTCTAAAAAAAAACGACAACAACTTCCCTATATTGGAAGTGATGCACAACCCTATTGATAATATAAAGTAAAAATACAAAAATGTCCCCACTTGAGTGACTCTTTATAACTTCTTATTCTAACCTCTACTAACATCAAAAAATAACTAAAGTGCTCTTAAAACAGCTCTAAAGGACTGAACAATAACTAAATAAATAAAAGAATGACTAAAAGAAACAAAACAGTCTACTCCATAGCACCTTTCCAATGTGGAGTCTTGTAGATATGTGTGCTCATGGGATCTTCACCTCGATGTGCCACCTAGCTCAGCCATAAAGAAGGCTGAAAGTCTCTCCTCCTACACCTCTGGTATACTCTAAAATGAGCTGAAGTGATGATGTCTCCATCAACCCATCCCACTCAACTCTGGCGAAATAAGTTGGTAAAACTGATCAAGCAAATCAGGATCTAATGCTGAAACTCGGTCTTGGTGATCCACGTACTGTCTGAAGTAGGATGTTACATCCACTTGATGAGACACTTCTAATAGCCCCCATGAGTCCATTTGAAGTTGTGCATGGTTACAACTTACAAGCCTAGGTTACCTATAGATCTCATCCCTATGTCTGTCACATCTAGACCTTCAAAGTCTGCAAAATCTTTTGCACATCACATTCATGAGTTGCATAAGGAGATTAGGCAAAGAATAACAGCAAATATTGAAAAATACAAACGGCAGCTGATTCTCATTGTAGGTCTAGAGATTTTCTAGTCGGGGTTTATGTGATGATATGCCTAAGGCCCGAGTGTTTCTTACAAGAAACCTCTAAGTAGCTACAATCTCACAAGCTCTTGCAACGGGCTGGCCCTAATGCGTATGTGTTAGATCTTCCTATTGATATGGGTATTAGTTCAACATTCAATTTGGAAGATCTTATGCCTTTTCAAGACGTTGCAGCACGACCTCTGAACCCTTTTCATCCCCCTTTCCCATCTACCAGTTCACCACTGCCACCTATTGTTCAATTCTCACAGCCAATACCTCCTTCACCCATCTTACCGAAGAGGAAAGAAGAGATTGAAAATGTCTTAGATCACCATGTGGTTTCCACCTGATATGGGGGCTATCAGAAGTATCTCGTCAAGTGGAAGCATCGTCCTACTTCAGACAGTACATGGATCACCAAGACCAATTTTCAGCGTTTAGATCCTGATTTGCTTGATCTTATCTTGCCAGAGTCGAGTTCTTCTCATCCCGGTAGATTTGATGGGGACATCACCACTTCATTTGATTTTAGAGTATACCAGAGGCAAAGGAGGAGAGACTTTCAGCCTTCTTTATGGCTGTGCTAGGTGGCACGTCGAGGTAAAGACCCCATGAGCACACATATCTAGAATACACCACATTGGAGAGGTGCTATGGGTTGCATTGGAGTATACTGTTTTGTTTATTTTAGTCCTTTTAATTGATAGTCGTTTTAATTTATTTAGTTACTAATTAGTCATTTAGAGCTGTTTTAAGGGCACTTTAGTTATTTTCTGATGTTAGTAGAGGTTAGAATAGGAAGTTATAAAGAGTCACTTAAGTAGGGAGCATTTTTGTATTTTTACTTTATATTATCATTAGGGTTGTGCGTCACTTCCAATATAGGGAAGGTGTTGCTGTTTTTTTGAGAAATATGACATGTGATTGAATGAAAGAACAGATTTTGTGATTGGAGGGTGTGAAGCCCCTAGGAGTGATTCCTAGACCACGTTCTTACATCTCTTCTCTATGGTAAGTTTACTTCGATTGGTTTTCTTATCTAACAGGTGTTTTTTTTATCTAGTTTGAAGAGAAAATTAGATCCAAGGTTAGTTACTGGTATTCTCTCTAAACCTATCCTCCTATTTTCTTATTTTAGTACTTTCCCATCTATTATAACCTTCTTATTGCAGTAGTCCTTTTCTTTAGAGTTTTCGTCTACTTCTAAACAGTTTTTCTTTTGTTGCTGAATTTTTCAGCAACGTTAAAACCCTTGTAGACCCCATAAATTGCTGATTTGATAGTGTTTTGAAACCTGCATTTTATCTGCAGTTCTAGGGTATGTATTTGACCTTCTAATTGAGTTTTGAGTGAGTCCTATACTAGTTGGGATATCCTTACTTCCTTTAGGTCCACTATTCTAGAAGTTGAATGACTTTTGCACTTCTTGATTGTGGTTTATCTTAGGAATCAGATTTTAATGCTTGATTAGAAGATTTTGGCAACTTATCGTGTGAACAACTTGCTGTATTTATTTGAATTATTGATTATTATTCTGAAATATGATCTCTAAGTCTCACATTACATTGTTTTCATGTATGCTGCATCACATAGGTGGGGATTGAGGAGTGATCAGACTTTCTGAGGGCAGCTTGGCCAGAAAAATCAATCTCTTATTTCACTCTTGTAGCTTGCGCTAAATTGAATTCAATAAAAGGGCTAACAAGATTTCCCTTGGAAAACAGGCGTTGACCAATTTTTCTTCTAATTGCTCTCCAAGATTTTAGCCATATACATATATGAATATTAGCAGATGGAATCAAAATTGTTTTTGCTAAAATTCACTTTGAGTTTAGGAAGGTCAGCAAACTGATTGGGAGTTTCTGAAGATCTTATGAATGAGACAATAATCATTGAAAAAGATGTGAAAGAACTGGGGCATTTCTTGCAACCTTAATGGGGTTAATTCATTTGTTTTTAATCTTAATCTACGATTTGCTGGAAAGCACCTCCATATAAATGACAAAGAAGTAGGTAACTAGGGATCTCCTTGCCTGAGTGCTAATTAATTCACCTAAATGGTGAATTAGCATAATTCACCTAAATGGTGAATTAGCATAATTCACCTAAATGGTGAATTAGCATAATTCAAAGCAAGTTGCATGATTCACAGGAAGATGATTCTGATGCTGCCTCAATAGCATGCATAATCGGTGGGGCCCTATGTATTCCATCTCTCGATCCCCGAAGAAAACTCCCCTTTTAGGTGAAAAGCCAAACCTTAACTCAACCAGTTATAACTTAAATTTGGAAGTGAGGACGCTTGTCACTTATAAGGTATGCATTAGTAAAAAAGAGTGGTATGTCATCAAGGGAAAATAAGTATATAAAGTTTGAAGATCAATGTTTTTCACTATTAAAAGCAAACATGCATGATTCACAAGACATTGAATTTTGATGCTGGTAATAACTGCCTCAATAACATGCTGTGGGGACCTACATATTCCATCTCTCAAGCTGCAAGGAAAAGCCAAACCTTAACCGCTTATAACTTCAATTTGGAAGTGAGGATGCTTGTAACTTATAAGGGTATGCATTGGTAAAATCTAGTGGCATGTCATCAAAGGAAATAAGAAGTATGAAGGTCAATGTTTGTTTCTCTTTGAATTCTTTCATTCTTTATGGAGTGTTTGTAGTGTTTCTTCCCCTATTCCACATTCTTCCTTATTTATGTTCTCA
>JAUPMG010000006.1:7816568-7831999 GCA_031762675.1 Pachysandra terminalis | reverse complement strand
TGACTCCTCCATTGAGGTTAATGTATCTCTCAAGTAACTAATGCATAAGGTATTCAATTTTGATCTATAATATCTTATAGTTGGCCGTGTTGTCATTAATGTAATATATGTACAACTATTATTGTCATTCATTATGATTTGGAAATATAAATTTTACCATCATTCTAATGAAGACATGGCTCTATATAATTTCATATGGCTGATCAAGATAATGTTACTCCATCCCCTCATAACATGAACATTACCTTCTCGTTCATCCTGAATGGTAAGGTCTAGGGTCAATTCTCTTCTTCCAGAGGTTTACGTCAGGGTGACCCTTTGTCTCCTTTGCGTTTTACATTAATAGGGGATGTTCTAAGTTGTTTCCTTCTCGGTTTAAGTCTCTAGGTCTCATCAAAGGTTTCAATGAGGAGCGTGATTTAGTCTCAGTGTCTCATCTCCAGTTTGCTGATGAAACCATTCTTTTCTTTGAAGCTGAAAAGGAACAAGTATTCTGGATCAAATCCATCTTGAGATGGTGTCAGGCATGAGGGTCAATTTGGAAAAAAGTTCTCTAGTAGGAATCCAGATCATTCCAGAAATGATTCAGGCTTGCGCAGATGTTTTAGAATGTAGTGTTTTTGGTTGGCCCATGTGATATTTGGGCCTCCCCTTAGGAGACGACCCTAGGAAACTGAGTTTCTAACTACATGTCATTGAAAAAATGGAGAAAAGACTGGCCACATGGAAAAATAATTATTTATCTATTGGTCGCAAGATCACTCTGATTCAGGCGGCGTTGGCCAATCTTCCTGTATACTACCTATACTTTGTCCGTGCACTGCTAAAGGTTGTAAAGATGATTGAGAAATGCCAAAGATATTCTATGTGAAGGTGGAGGTTTCAGGAAAAATGCAAGGGTGGCTTGAACTTGGGTAACATTCAGGACCAGAACTCTGCACTTTTGGGAAAATCGCTATGGAGAGTTAGTGTAGACCAAAAAGCCTTATGGTTCAAGTTCATTGCCAACAAGTATGGGACCCATGAAAATGGTTGGGATATAAACACTCACACAAGGCTTTTTTGTGCTAGTCCTTGGAAAGCAATTTCATCCTTAGCTTCATCCTTTTATCCTCATTTGAGGTTTTCGGTAGGTAATGGGAATCGTATTAGTTTTTAGCGTGACATCTGGTGGGGTGTTGTGTCTCTCTCCCAAAAGTTTCCTAGACTTTTTCATCTTGTTTGTAACTGGGAGTCCTTTGTATCTGAGATCTTATCCTGGTCTTCAGATGATCTAGGATGAAATCTTGACTTCAGATGAGATTCTAGGTCAGGTGAGATGTCGAAGTTAGCCTCTCTCAATGAATTCCTCAAGGATACATTCATTGATCATTTTTCTCAGGATTCTAGGACTTCAGATGTCAGGGGCATCTTTCGACCCGTCCCTTTTATCGTTTTGTCCATAGAGATAGAAGATTCCTATCTTGGCTCCTTGTTTTCGTTTCCTATGGAAGGCCAAGGTCCCTCCTAGAATCTGTAGTTTTGTTTGGTCAGTGCTCCTATATAAAATTAACACTTGTTACTTTATTCAAAGGAAGAGAAAAAACCTGAAGATGTCCCCCCATGTTTGCGTAATGTGTTTTGAGGCAGGGAGAATCAGTGGACCATCTGTTTCTTGGTTGTGTGGTGGCACATTCGATATGGTCATTTTTCTTGTAGGTGATTGACATGGGATTGGTATTGCCTCCACGTATAGATCTGCTATATAATCAGTGGTGCTTCCAGGGGTTGGGAAAAAATGGGTAAATTGATGTATATTGCTTTGTTCTAGGTAGTGATGTGGGCCATCTAGGAGGAGAGGAACAAGAGGATCTTTGAGGACAGGAGTAGGGTCACTAGTGCACTTATCGACTCAATCACCCAATTGGTGGCATCATGGATGACGGTTCAGCCGGAGTTTAGAGGAGTATCGCGATTGGACTTTCTTAGAAATTAGGCTACAGTGGCCAGATTGTCCCCAATTACATTTATTGTTGAGGCGATTTGGAAACCGTTTAGGGAAGGTTTTATCAAGCTTAACTTCGATGGTTCATATCTAGGGCCATCAGGAGTTAGAGGCATCTTCAGGAACCATCATGGTACCATCCTTCATGCATATTCTAGACCACTAAGGGTTGGGGATTCGGTTCGGGCGGAGATATGTGCTTTGATTATTGGATGACGGTTCAGAATCCCCCTCAACTTAAAAGTGGATTATTGCACATATCCAACACTGCCAACTAGTTATGACATCAGTGGTGGACCCCCTACAGCTCCCTAGCTTCACCACTGATGTCATAACTAGTTGGGGTTGGCAACATAAATCTTATTCCGCCATCCTAATCTATCAAAAACCATCTCTTCAATCAGTTCATTAAATCATTTCTGACCAGCTTCATGCATGCCCTCTTTGGTCTTCCTTTCGCCCTTTTTTGATCCTTCAATATGCACTCCATTGCACCTTCTCGCGATACCTCCTTAGGTCTCCGTTTAACATGGCCAAATTGTCTTTAACTTCCTTTTATCTATCTCCTACTGGATACACTTATATACACTCTCAGATATGTTCATTCCTTATCTTTCTTACTGTCACATGTTTTTTTGATTCTTGGATTTCCAACCAAAACTCCAAGAAGTCATTTCCATGCTTTGAGGAGTGATCAGTCAAAGACAACGGTTGCTTGGCAGTGTTGCATGAAAAGGATTCGGGAATTGTAAAATGGCGTGTATCAGACCGTCTAGCTCTGCAAGCTGAAAAACATGGATTGAGGAACGCACAATTAATATTTTAGTACATACATATATATATACACATGCATAGAATCCGTGTGTTTTGTGTTCCCGGTGTTTTCTTTATTTATTTTATATGAATGCATTTTCCCTGTCACCAAATAGATTTTTTAGCATACAATATGTGTTTTGCATCAGATTTTCTTACAATTCATGCCTTAGTAAATTGCGTGCAGTCAATTGGTTCAGACACTATTAACCACTTTATATCTGATTGTTTTTTAGGTTATCATATTTGCAGTGGTGTATTTGAAATTGAACAGAGCTTGGAATTCTTCTGAGGATAATCAGGAGAAAAAAGTCACATGGATACTAGAAATTTCAAACCATGAGAGGGTTGTGGAAAGCGGAAAGGGATACATGTGTTCGATTGATGTTAGGATCCAGCAGAGATTTGGGAGTTGTCATCTTCATAAAACCTCTACATTTGAGGATAAGGTTGGAGTGTCTTGACAACCCGAAACCTGATAAATCGAAGGATGGTGTCTTATTAACTGACTCGTTCATTGAGGTAAATGTATCTCTCTCAAGTGACTAACACGTAGGTATTCAATTTTGATCTATGTTATCTTATAGTTGGTCGTGTAGTCGTTAATGTAATATATGTACAACTATTATTGTCATTCATTATGATTTGGAAATATAAATTTTACCATTCATTCTAATGAAGATATGGCTCTAAGATAATTTCATATGGCTGATCAAGATAATGTTATTCCATCTCCTTATAACATCAACATTACATTCTCGTTCATCCTGAATGGTAAGGTCAAGGGTCAATTCTCTTCTTCTAGAGTTTTGCGTCAGGGTGGCCCTTTGTCTCCTTTGTTTTTACATTAATAGGGGATGTTCTAAGTTGTTTCCTTTCTCTCATCAGGGGTTTCAATGTGGCGTTATTTAGTCTGGTCTTATCTCCAGTTTGCTGATGACACAGTTTTGGTTTTTGAAGCTGAAAAGGAACAGGTATTTTGGATGAAATCCATCTTGAGATGTTTTGAGATGGTGTCAAGCATTTGGGTCAATTTGGAAAAAAGTTCTCTAGTAGGAAAGGAATCCATGTCAGCCCAGAAATGATTCGGGCTTGCGCAGATGTTTTAGAATGTGATGTTTTTTATTGGCCAATGAGATATTTGGGCCTCCCCTTAGGAGACAGCCCTAGGAAGCTGAGTTTCTGGCTACCGGTCATTGAAAAACTGGAGAAATGAGTAATCACATGGAAAATAATTATTTATCAGTCAGCAAATATGGGACCCATGAAAATGGTTGGAATGTGAACACTCACGTAAGGCTTTTCTGTGCTAGTCCTTGGAAAGCAATTTCGTCCTTAGCTTCATCCTTTTATCATCATTTGAGGTTTCGGGAATCGTACAAGTTTTTGGCGTGACATTTGGTGGGGTGATGTGTCTCTCTCCCAAAAGTTTCTTAGATTTTTTCATCTTGTTCGTAACTGGGAGTCCTTTGTATTTGAGATCTTATCCTGATCTTCAGATGGCCTATGATGGAATCTTGACTTCATCCTTGTCTTCATATGGCGTATGATGGAATCTTGACTTAAGGCAAGATTCTAGTCCAGTTGAGATGTCAGAGTTGGCTTCTCTTGATGAATTCCTCAAAGATGCATTCATTGATTATTTTTCTTAGGATTCTAGGACTTGTGTTCTAGATGTTAGGGGCATTTTTTCGACCCGTTCCTTTTTTCATTTTGTCCACAGAGATAGGAAGATTCTTGCCTTGGCTCCTTGTTTTTGGTTCTTATGGAGGGCCAATGTCCCTCCAGAATCTGTACTTTTGTTTGGTCGGCGCTCCTATATAAAATTAGCATTTGTTACTTGCTTCAAAGAAAGAGAAAAACCCTGAAGATGTCTCCCCATTGCATAATGTGTTTTGTGACAAGGAGAATCAGTGGATCATTTGTTTCTTGATTGTTTAGCGGCATTTTCCATTTGGTTGTATACATACTAGTACTACTACTTTTGGTCTTTACAATGAGCATGTTTGACTGTAAAGGGGGCAAAACATTTGGTCCGGTACAAGCTCAGAGGATGGCTTTTTGACTCAATGAGGTCGGACCTCATGGGGTGGCATTCTCAATCCGACCCTTCAACTAGCCTAGTTCGAGTGCGGATCCGATGCGGATGAATTTTTGCTGCGGGTGGGTACAGGCAGCACCCTATTCGCCCACCTCATCCCAAGGGTTTAAGTCTCGGGATCTTGGATCGGACTGGTCCTGCCGATCCCGATCTAGATTGGCGATACATGCCAGTACTGGCCTATCCAGACCCAAAAGTTGGATCATCTTAAAAACAAAAAAAATTGGATCAGCTGGACTTGTCGCCGGAACATCGATATCGGTTGTCGGAACGGTATCAGACCGGTCTAGGCTGATACCCGTTGGATCGTTCATTGTATAAATAAACTAAAATTAAAAACCTTGGATCAGTCCGATCCAGTCACTGGACTAGTCCAGATCGACCGGTCCGTATCGGTATTGATTGGACCGGTCCAATCCAAAGCCACTTGATACAATATCGTCGCTTGGGATTGGATCGGTCCGATCCTTGAAACCATGATCCCAATCACGTGTCTAATTATCATTTTAATATTTTTTTTTTATCTTTTTCATTAAGTGATCATTCTTTTTGTACATGTGGTTGGGATGAGGTGGGTGAATAGGGTGCTGCCTACACCCACCCGCAAATGATCGGCACTCGCCTGATCCATGGGCTGGTTCAGTTGGTTTGGGTGAGAAATCTTAACCTTCTGGATTTTTATCTATACTATTAAGGGAAAAGGCGCGTCGGAATGCGTGCCAAAATATGTTGGATTTGAGACGAATTATATAAGAATTTTGGTGTAACACGAATTTCGTAAATGCTTAGATGAGTTGACAACAGGGATGGCAGCGGAGCGGGTTTTGACAAAACCCTAATACTAAACGTGCTCCTAATTCAGATGTAAGATATATTTACTTATAAAATATAGCTTAGTCAAACCCAAACCCGATCAAATGGTTACCAAACCCCATGGGGCCGGGTTAACCGGCCCCATGTTTTTTTTTTTTCTTTTTAACAATGAAGTTTTGGAGAAATATTTGAAGGAAATTTTGCAATTTCTACGGACCGGTCCGGTTCCAATCTGCGATACAAATATCATGAGGTTTTGGACAAGACCGGTACAATCATATAGGTTTGGATCAGCCGGTATAACCGGTCCGGTGTTTTTCTTTGTTTTTGTTATTTTATTTATTTTTTTTAATTTGTGAATTAAATGGTTCAGACTAGTATAGATCTGAACCAATCTGGTTTACCGCCGATTTAGACTAAATTTTTTTTACTGTAAAATGTTATCGTCGGTCCATCACTTTTTTATCGGATCCGAACTGGCCTCTGTTTTTTTTTTTTTTTTAAATTTGTGAATTGAATTGTCCAGACCGGTCCGATATACCGTTGATCTAGTCTAAATTTTTTACTTCGAACTTTTATTGCCGATCCATCACTTTGTATCGGTACCGAACGGGAGCGTCTAGTACCCAGTCCGGACAGATCCCGGTACAAAAAAAACCTTGGTCATGCTAACCCAAATCCATTTAAAAATGGATGGATTCGGGCAGGTTGATCGAGTTAGAAATTGCCATTTCTATACCTCTCCCATGATGCGGCGCACGTTACATTTTTCACTGTATTATACAAAACTACGCCGCCAGTTTACTGCGCTCCTATTTGAATATATGAACGTTGTGTATAAGATTCTAACCATTACAGCACGAACCCCGGAAACCCCGCGAATTTGGTTCCACGTTTCCTTTCTCACGTCAAAGAGAAACATTCAAAAATGGATAAAAATTCCCTCTCCATTGCTTTCTTCCTCATTCTCCGGAAATTTTTAGTGGTAAAAAAAGTATCTCCCTCTTCTTCTTCTCCTTATTTTTCTTCCCTAAAACGTGCCTGCCTTCAATGAAGATTTCTGGTCTTGTCCTGAATTGCCGAGATCTTTCGTGGGGTCCTTCAATCCTCTGAGGGACCTCCATTATCATTCCTTCCACTTCTTTCATCCATTTCCCTTTCTGGGTTTGTCTTGTTAGGTGGATTCAGCATCTGGGTTTTGGTGGGGTCTGGTGTTTTTCATCTATTTTAAGGAAATTTTCAGAGTCCGCTAATGAATTGAAAGGAAGGAAAGAAAACCTTTTTTATATACATATATCCAGACAAGTCTTTGAATCAGTTAAACATTTCTGATCCAGTTTTGAAGAATTTGGAAAGAACTTCTGGGTCTTTAATTTGACAGATTCAAGACATGAGCTGCTTTCCTTGTTTTTCATTCAATGACAAGAAAGCGCCTAAGATACAAAATAGCAGCAAAAGGGAGGAGTTTCCAGAGGCTCAAAAGAAAGAAGCATCAACTGGTAAATACATACTTTTTCTTTTGTAAATGTCGAAACAAGTATAATCTGTTCTTCATTTTTTGTAATGGTTTTCATTTCCTAATGGTAGATCCTTCTCATGTGGAGATCAATATATATATAATCAAGAACATGAGTCAACCTTCTAAGGCGGTTCGCTAGTTCCCCTTCTCTCCTTTCAAGGTTGTTTTTGTGTCATTTAAAAAATATGAGGCCATTAGTCAACCTTCTGGACGGTTTGCCAGTCAATTCTCTCCTTTTTAGACGGTTCGCCAGTCCTCTGAGTGATTCGTCAGCTCTCCTCCCCACTCTAATAAAAGAGGGATAGCAAACCGCCGAAACGACACACGAGTAACCTTGAAAGGGGAGAAGGGGAGCTGGCGAATCGCTCGGAGGGCTGGCAAACCATTTGAAAGAGGAGAACTAACTGGCGAACCGCCTAGAAGGTTAACTATCGGTCCAATAACAATTTTTTAAAGGGGCTAGCGAACCGCCCAAACAACACAAAAGCAATATAAGCAAAGTTATTGTCAACAAATTAGAGAAAATAGGTAAAAAAAAATGTGCTTAGAATAGAACATGATTATGCGCTGAAATCAAACTTGAAGGTGGTTGATAATGCAGCAAAATTGTGTTAATCTCAGAACAGAAAATTATTTGATGATAATTTATCAAGGCACATTACACTCCATAACTTCTTGTGCAGAGAATTCTATACCAAGGAACTCATCTGTAACAGCAAACAAAAAGAATGGCTCTAACAAAGTCGATAACGGAAACATTGCGGCACAGACTTTCACTTTCCGTGAGCTGGCCACGGCAACTAAGAATTTCCGCCAGGAATGTCTATTGGGCGAAGGTGGATTCGGAAGAGTTTATAAGGGACAGCTTGAGGAGAATGGTCAGGTAAATATAAGGACTATAGAGTTTCAGCTTATTTCATGGATGGTGCCTTCATATGGAAGTATGAAAGAATTTATATTAAGAAACTGATTTTTGTTCCTTATGATCAGCTTGTGGCCATAAAGCAACTTGACAGGAATGGATTGCAAGGAAACAGAGAATTTCTTGTTGAGGTGTTGATGCTGAGTCTCCTTCATCATCAAAATTTGGTCGATCTGATCGGATATTGCGCCGACGGAGATCAGAGGCTTTTGGTGTACGAGTATATGCCACTGGGGTCCCTTGAAGACCATCTCCTTGGTACTACTTCTCCTTTTCCATAGTCTTCAATTTAGATTAGTTTGTCTAAGTCTTACATTGTTTCTGTAGATCTTTCACCAGATCAAAAGCCATTAAACTGGATTACAAGAATGAGAATAGCCTCAAATGCTGCTAAAGGTTTGGAGTATTTGCACGATAAGGCGAACCCGCCTGTTATATATCGAGATTTGAAGTCCTCAAACATCTTGTTGGACGAAGATTTTAATCCGAAACTGTCGGATTTTGGGCTGGCGAAGCTCGGATCTGCCGGAGATAGAGTAAATGTATCCTCAAGGGTGATTGGAACATATGGATACTGTGCACCGGAATATGCAAGAACCGGTGAGCTGACTTCGAAGTCTGATATATACAGTTTAGGAGTTGTTTTACTTGAACTCATTACTGGTCAAAGAGTCATCGACAATACAAGGCCAACCGAGGAGCAAAATCTAGTTTCTTGGGTAAATTTTCTTCTCTGTCAAGGATCTTCATATAGTCTAGGAAGTTTTTCTAAATTTGAATTATATCTTTCTAAATTTTCTGAACAGGCACAACCCATGTTTAAGGACCCGAAAAGGTTCCCGGAGATGGCTGATCCGCTTCTCCAAGGTGACTTCCCGGTGAACAGCTTGAATCAAATAGTTGCCATAGCTGCTATGTGTCTCCAAGAGGAGGAATCAGTCCGTCCATGGATAAGCGACGTCGTCTCTGCTCTTAGTTTCCTTTCTGGGGAACCGGAGGAGAAGACCTCTGCACCATTTTTAGTTCACTCTCCACCTTCCGAGGTGAAAACGTCGAGCGACCGTGAAGATCATAAGGATGAAGACAGCGCAGACAAACGCCAACATGCGGTAGAAAAATCCGTAGAATGGGGATCGAATTCAAGGGAAAAGAACGGCGCATCATAGGGTGGAAGTGATGATTCTTTGTTGTATAATCCTCATCCTGTCCTGTGATTACCATGAGTTTATCCAAAATTTTGTTTCTCCCATTGATTCTCCTATACAGATATTTTATAAATCTGTTCCTTTGTAAGAATTATAATTTTGTCAATACTAGCACTGAGATGTTCAAGCAAGGATGAAGATTTTAACTAACGGTTGTGAAATGTAAATGTTGCTTCATTTCACAGTTCATTGTTTTCATCTATTAAAAGCTGTAAAAGAAAAAATTGAATAACCATGATTTGCTTACTAATCTATTGAGCGGTTTAGATAGAAGATTAATTATGTAACTATCTGAGATTCTAGAATAATCATAAGAGAAACCATGGAAATCATTCATAATTCATCTGAAATCAGTGGATGCTCCATCTATATACCAGTTAGAACATGAAATGGTAGACTAAATAAATTTCTTACTTGTAAGATTACTTCTGAACAAATAATACATCTATTCCACAGCTTTGTAGTGGAAATACATTTGACTGAAACATCCTTTAGTAGTCCATTATTAAGGAAAAAAACAATATATGTAAATGACCATGTAATCCTCTAATACTCTTGTAGAAAGCTAAAATAATTTGAGGCAAGTTTTTTTTTATCTTTGAGGGAACTGAGCTATCCGTAATTTGCAATTTATCGTTTCTTTCTTCTGCAAGCGTCGAAGTACATGCAACACCATACCATGCCTTTAAGCTCCAAAAGTTCATGCCATTTTAAGGCCTCACCATGCCTTTAAGGTTCAAAATTAATGCATGTTACGATACATTAACAAATCTCCATCAAGATTGCTTCAAGTTTAGAATTGGGAGTTCTGTGAAGGAAAATTTTTGTCGAACATTTCATTCGGCTTGCTATTCAAAAATATTTTATTCTTCCAACTTCAATTACATCCAAGATATGGAGTCAAAAATAGAAATATTAAGATAAAATAAAATTAAATGAAGGTAATGATTTAATTTAGACTACAGAGATGAGTTCAAAAATATATTGAACTTAAGTTTTCAGCAGCTATGTATTCTCAGAGGGTACATTGATATTGAAAGAATAGTATACAGCATGTGAATTTCATCCTATAAAACCAATGTTGATTTGAGAGAATAAAACATTGTTGCTAACCACATTTACATAGAATGGTTCTCTCATCTTTCAATTACTATATCTAGTGTGTTAGAGGGCCATCGAAGAAGATGTTCATAAGTTGAAAGCTCATGAGATACATGCTCCATGGTTGGTCGAGATGCAGGACTTATACGCAGGCATGTAAGTGCCACCGCAACTATGAAACCCACTTCCTCCGCGACCTGAAGAGGTGGTGGTTCTAGACGTCGATCAAATAAAACCTTTGGAAAAATTCTATGACTATTTGGCAATGATAGAGAGTAGGTGAGTTCGCCGGGATGATTTCCCATTATTACTTCAAGTGCTAATACACCAAAGCTATATACATCACACTTTTCAGTCACCTTCATTGAGTAAGCAAGCTCTGTAAAAAAAAAAGAGGAAGAAACTAAAGATCATGGTCTAAGACTACCACTATAAACTGAGATTCAACATTAAAATACATGTCAAGTTTCAGAAAAAATCATAAATTAATAATGAAATATCGATTGGGCACCAATAAATCTTTCAAAATTGAAGTTAATTAGACCTGTAAATAATTTTTTTTTTTTAAATAACAAAGGATGCTAAAAGTAAGATTCAGCAACAGTATATTACCTGGTGCTATGTATCCATAAGTGCCGACGAGGATGCCCCAATTGGATGAATTAGGCTTTATAAGCCTAGCAGTGCCGAAGTCACCAACGCAAGCTTCATATTCGGAATTCAGCAGGACATTTTTACTTGATATGTCTCGATGAACAACGGGTATAGAGCAATCATGGTGCAAGTAAGATAAAGCATTAGCGACGCCTTTGATAACTTTAATCCTCTTAAGCCAATCTAATTCCATGGCTTCTTTCTCATTGCTTAGAAATGAAGCTAAGCTTCCCCTCTCCATGTAGTCATAGACTAGAAACATGTTGCGAGAACAAGAACAGAATCCAGAAAGCTTCACTATGTTCCTATGCCGAATTTGTGTTAATGTTTGTACCTCATTTCGGAAACTTTTCTTGTAAATCATTTCTTCGTCGTTCAATGAATGGAATTTCTTTACGGCGACTACTTGTCCTGTTGACAGCTTTGCTTTATAAACTCTCCCATACCGTCCCAACCCGATGCAGTATATGTTGTTGAAGTTCTCTGTTGATTTAATTATGTCATCATGCACATTCTTCCCATCATAGTTCCATACTGTAAATAGATCTGTTTTGGTTCTTTCACACGAATTCTCTTGTTTTCTTGCTCCCACGCGTAAAATGTAAGCAATTAGCAGTACAGCAAATAGAATGATGAGAGGTTCCCAGAAAGCAATAAGGGTTGGAATTACAACTGTTTCTGCCATTCTTTCCATATCTGCATTTTCTGGAAAATTGTCATTGTTTTGAAACACACACACACACACACATATATATATATATATAGATAATAATAAGGAAATAGAAGATTAAGAGTCAAGCTAAGTTGTTAAAGGGGATTTAAGTTACATAACAGTTAGAACTCAAGTAAATTTTGAATCAACTTGTGACATTTTAGAACTGGTTTTAGGCTTAGCTGAACTAATGCTCTGTGAATTTGTATAATTAATGTATATGCTGTTGATAGATAAACAAGCGCGCGCACACACACACACACACATATATATATATACGTGGTGTTGATAGATAAACAAGAACATACACAAGACACACACACCCATATATATATATATATATATATATATATATCCAAACAGAGAGAGAGAGAGGGTAAAGCTTACCAACCTAAACAAGTCGATCTTGAGAAGAATGATCTGAATCTGTTAGTGTTGCTAAACAACCAAAGGAGAGAGAGAGAGAGAGAGAGAGAGAGAGATTTTGTTCCTTGTTTTACTCTCTATCTCTCACTCAGATTTTAAGTTGGGTCGTCTTCTAAGTCAAGTTTACGCGGTTGTAGACTGGCTGAATTGATTTAGAAGAAGACCCAAACTTAAAATCTGAAGACCCAAACTTAAAATCTGAAGAGTCCACCAAAAAAAAAAGACTGGCTGAAGAGTCATGGTCGTTCTAATGGCTGAATGAAGCATATAATTCTTGTATGCTGATTTTTCTGTGGAAATTTTACAGAAAAAGACACAATGAGTAGTTTCCTTTTCTTTTACATAGATAGACTGAATTAGGACTGATCATGGGCCGGGCTGGACACTAAGGTGGCGTTTGGCGTTGCTTCTATAAGCACTTATTGTAGCTTATAGCTTATATAAGTACTTATTAAATTTAAAAACGTGTTTGGCGGGGCTTTTGGGTAAGTGTGTATCCATAATCACTAGAGGAAGGCTACCCATAAGGAGATTACAATGTAACCATGAACAACTCAACCACCACCACCACCCTCCAACTACTCCACAACCACACCACTAAAGGTGGCAATGGGTCGGGTTGTAACCGGGTTGATGCTTAAACGGGTTGGGTCGGTTTGACCCGTTTACCAATGGGCCAGGAAAACCTCAACCCGAACCCAACCCGCCCATAAACGGGTCGAACTCGCCAACCCGTTTAAAATTTATTTATTTAATTATTTATTATTTAATTATTATTATTATATTATTATTTTTATTAATTTTAATTTTAAATTAGTAAAATAATAATAATATAATAAAACAATAATGATAAACGGGTCATACGGGTTTGGTAGGTTGGGTCAGTTCGACCCGTTTACTAACGAATCAAGAAAACCTCAACCTGAACCCAACCCATTTAATAAACGGGTCGACCCTAACCCGTTTAATCGGGTTGGGTCGGGTCGGTTGGCGGGTTGGGTCGTGGTTTGCCAGCTCTACACACCACCACCACTGTCGCCACCCCACCACCACCACCACCACCACCACCCCGACCACCACCACCCCCACCACCACCACCAACCCCACCCCCACCACCACCACAACCCCACCACCACCACCATTTGATTCGGTCCATTTCGGGTTAACCCAAGTTTAGTCTTATGAGGGAAACACTTATTTTCTTCATAAGCACTTAAATAAATGTTTTTACCAAACGCAATTTGCTTCAAGTAAGAACTTAGTGTTGATGTGGATAAGTGCACCTATTGAGCCACTTATCCAATAAGTGCTGATCCATAAGCATAAGTCTGGCCTAACGCCACCTAAGTATGACATTAACTAAGCCTGCTGAAGCCCGCTCAGTCCAACCATGGGCTTACAGAATTCCGACCAAGCCTGTCCTATAAAAACATTTGGCCTGGTCAGAATGGGACCTAAACTTTTTTTTATATAGAAAAAAGGTCCTAAGTTCTCTTATTTTTGTACAATATTGGTGATCAGACGGGCTAATTAATCCCACTAACCACAGGGCGCTATCTTAAAAGCGCGTGTACATGTTTTTAGGTATAGCCGCATACATTGAATCATTCAATAAAGCTGTAATGGCTGTACAGTCGTCTTTCACGTGCCAACTGTCAAGAACTGTTGTACGGTGATTAGACCGTTTGGTAAAAAGGTGATATTTGAACCGGCTCAAAAATATCTGACCGTCCTTATCACCAAAGAGGAAAGCCTCTTGGAGAAGCAACCTTTTTGAATTCCAGCTTGTGAGGGAACGCCACGTATCCCAAACTCAACAAACACGCACTAACATCTTTCTTGAAATATTCAAAAGGATGAGGACTTATGTTCCTACGGCACACTGCCTTCTAAGCACTCGAAGGAAAGAAGATTTTACTTTTCCTTCGAAAGACCTTATTTTACTCGAAGGACATATTTAGAGGCATGCTACCCCTAATAGACTTTTCAAATAGTTAAAGTTTCAAATAAAACCTCGAAGTCGCATCTATTTATTCTCTAGAACGGACTTCGAGTGAGTTTTATTACATTCATTTACATTTTAAAGGTATTCCGCTTAAACAAAGATCCTCGAGGGAAGACATTCGAAGGAACTTTCTGTACCTTCTAACTCAAAAGTCATTATTGGATCATATCCATAGACTTCGAAGGACTACTTATTATGTTTTTCCTTAAAAGGATCACGAAGCAGGTATATCCCTTCCCGTTAAAGAAACTTCGAAGGACAGGTCTGAGGAACGACTTCGAAGGACAATTCCGAAGGAAGATTTCGAAGGCCAACCACCTCCAGAGGGTGAATTCGAAGGAGGTACGTTCCCTCCTGCCAAAAGCGAATTCGAAGGAGGCACATTTCTTCCTCCTAAGGCAAATTCGAGGCTAACCACCTTGAGATGGTCAATTCGTTTAAGGGTCCGTCACCCTCAAAAAAACTAAGGACTTCGTCTTCCTCGAAGGACATAGATTTGGGTTTACCCCTCGAATCCACTCTTTTATACTTCCGAATTACTAACTAGGACTCGAAGTCACTTTTATTCATTCTTATGAATTGATTTCGAGTTATACATTGGATGTATTTCACTTCTAGAAGCAAATTCCCAATGGAAAGAGCTTTAGAAGTCGAAGGCACACCATCTCCAGAAGTATTTCTTGAAGAAAGGTTTCCTACGGACTTTGAGAACGTCCTCTCACTTCACTTTAAAGGAATTTACAAATAAACATACTTACTTCTTATTTCATTCAAGTAGAAGGCACTCGAATTGGTTACTGTAGTTATGAACCTTAAAGGATTTCAACATAAACTCTTCTTTACAGAGACTATTGATCATGAAAACGAGTTCCATGATGAGAAACTCAACTTCGAGTTCTCTATATGGGTAATTCGAGAATACATTGATCACCTTGTAAGTATACAACTATTCTTGATTTCCTTCGGAAGAAGATAGCTACCAAAGGGAGTTCCTTCGAAATATACGAATTCATAAAGGTATTTATGACATTGAAGTGTCCCCTAAAAAGTTGATTGAGACGAATTCTCAGAATAAGCAGCACATTGTAAAACCCCACCCACTTATAATATCTGCTTTCTAACTTATCTAAAGGGGGTTTTGTCTTTTCTGGAATGGCGGCAAGAATGGTGACGTTG
>JAUPMG010000006.1:7798012-7815676 GCA_031762675.1 Pachysandra terminalis | reverse complement strand
GGTAGATTTTGTTTTCTGGGGTCAATCCAATTAGGCGTCTATCTTGTTTGCAGATCCATAAATGCTTTATAATGGTAGTTTTTTGTTCATTATTATGATTTTTTTTTCTTTTTTGGTCATTTTTTTTTATTCAGTAAACAGGAATCAGGATTTGAATTTTGGGTTAGAAGCTTAATGAGATGGTTATCTTGATTGGTTTTTCCGTTTTCCGTTGTTTCTTTCAGTTGATATTTAGATATGCTTTAGAAACCTGAATGGACCATGTGGTGGAGACATTTTCTTTTGGGTACTCTAGAATCAGAGAGTTATTATAGATTGCCGAGTTTATTGGAAGATCAGTGGCAAGTTTGATCCAAAACTGGGTTCGAAAAAAATGAATAGCCAAGTTTGGAGATGGGTTTTAGGATTGATATATATAGTTGCAACGGCAACTATCTGGATTGCTGCTAGTTTTGTTGTCCAGTCAGTTGTAGATGCAGGTGTTTCGCCATTCCTCATAACGTACATTTGTAATTCTTTGTTTGTGGTTTACCTTCCTATTGTTGAAATTGCACGCTGTCTGGAGGATTCTGCTGGAAATTTATGGTTTTGGCGAAGTAATAAGAATGGTAGTAATTTACAAGGAATGGGAGATTCTGAAGAAATTGTTCTTCTCAGTGAGAATGATTTAAGGGGAAAAGCTGGTAGTTCAAATCCGTCTGAATTCTTGAATCAGGGAGGAATGGTTCAGCAAGAGAACAATAATACAGTATCAGAACCGGTAATTGAACTAATTGAGTCTGAAAGGATGTTGCCTGATCAAGAAAGTAGGCCAACAATTTTGGGGATAGCTAAAAATATTGAAAGTGATAGTGAGCAATTGGATGAAAAAGGGCGGTGGACTCGCATCCGAGTGGCAAAAGTTAGCTTGTTGATATGCCCTTTTTGGTTCCTAGCTCAGCTCACTTTCAATTTCTCCCTCAAGTATACAACAGTTACTGTAAGTATATTACGATAGATATATATATTTTTTTCGCTTGTGCGTTTGTTTCCTCTTTAAGTGCATGTTATATCTTTTGGTGTAGTGAGAGTGTTTCCCCTTCCTGCAGTCAAATACCATCTTAAGCAGCGCCTCCAGCCTTTTCACCTTTTTAGTTTCTCTACTGTTCTTGGGAGAGAAGTTCACATGGGTGAAGCTGATTAGCGTTCTTCTATGCATGGGAGGAACAATAATAGTCAGCTTGGGTGATTCAAAAACAGGGTTAAGTGCAATTGCTACAAACCCTCTTCTCGGAGACATTCTTGCTCTTGTTTCAGCAGGATTGTATGCTGTGTATATCACTCTTATCCGTAAGAAGTTACCTGATGATGATGATGGAAAAAGTGGTCAGGCCAGTATGGTGCAGTTCCTTGGATTTCTTGGGCTGTTCAATCTCTTGATTTTTCTACCCGTTGCCCTTGTACTTAATTTCACAAAACTGGAGCCTTTTCACATCCTCACCTGGGAGCAGTTCGGTCTAATAGTTGGAAAAGGTTTATCTTCAACTTCATGCAGTCTTTTACTTTTCTCTGTTTACGTACATTATTAACATCTTCAACTTTATTATACCAATTTCAGTTGATATAAATTAATTTTTTTTGTTTAACCGTCTCCTTAATCAAGAATCAATGAAATTTTTCTTATTTGATTCTACAGTAAATTGCCTCTTTATTACTTTCTCCACTTTACCTTTTACTTTCTTGATTGATAAAAGCGATCACTACCTACCTTTTGCTTGTATTAGATGCATAAAGTTTCATGTATACCTTTCTAGATCACGTCTTATTCTTCTTCTTGCGTGTGCGCACTCTAGCGTGTGTATTTTTTCATCTTTTGCATTTTCTAAGATTATCTATGTAAGTTTTAATGTGATGCCAACCTATGTTAACACTGAAATAAGAGAATTTCTTCATGTGTATATGCCAAAGATTGGTGGTTTAACAGATATATTTGACAACCATAAGGCTACACCTAGTGTTTTAGGAGTTAATACATATAATCTCCTTAGGTGCGACAATCAATCTCGCCTATTGGGCTCCTATATTTTATAATATTCTATGATGTAGAGATAAAAAATAAACATGCTAACAAAGGCTAGCGCTGAATCAATTACAGGGTAATTGCACCATAGAATGAAGCATTTATGTTTGAATTTTGGAGAGATGTTGTAAGTCCAGTGGAGATAGTGTGATAATTAGGATGCTAGACATGTCACTGCCACCTTATTGTTTCTTGAATAGGTCAAGCATATTGAAGCCAATTGTCATTTGCCGAATCAGAAGGGTTCCCTGAAGTAGATCTTTCTTGGCCGAAATGTTTACACACTTATAACTGGATATTCCATATTGGAGTCCCTGTCTTAAAATCAAAGATTGCTAAACTTTGGCAATCTTTGATAGAACGTAAACCAGTCTTGATACGCAAAGACATCTTCACGAGAATTTCTAAGGAAACCCAAGGGAACTGAAAAAAAAAAATTAAAAATAAGAAGAGAAGAAGAAGAAAGAAAGAAAAGAAACGAACAAGCTCTCCCTTTGGTCAATTCTTCAACTATATGATCATAGTAGTATAAATGTCTATACATGCACTTCTATTTTCGCAGACCAATTTATCTTGAATTCGTCTTAGTAAGATACCCTTTGGCCTTGACATCTCTACTCAAAAGTGTAAATCTTTTATCTCTAGTATGAAACTCAACTTTCCGATAAGAAGTCAGGATCAATGTGCACACATAACTTAAATAACCATTTGTACAATTGATGTAGCGGAAATTACTCGGATTTATTTATGTTAAAATATTATTCATAACTTTCTTATCTCAATTTAGAGGCCTGGATTTCTCAATCTTTTTTCTCCTAGTACACGAGGACAACTTTTTTCCCCGGTCTATATTAGGACTCATAATTATCTCCAAATGTTGAAGAAGTTTTTATTATATCCTCCAAGGATTAACTCATGCAGATGATATGGGATAAGCAATAGAATTCTCAAAGTTGATACTTCAATATTGTTAGGAAATACATTAAGAAATATCACACATGGAAGTTGTTACGTCCAAAAAAATAGTTCTTGAATAACAATTTAAGTAACAAAGCTCCCTCTATACAGATTAGCCCAAAAATGTAAACATGTTTTTTGAACACCATGAGATGTGAACCCTTTGTCATAGGATTTACAAGTATGTGATTTACACCTATCTTTGTTGCATTATAATGCATGCAAACAGCAGAAACTGGCACTTATACATATCTGACAAAATCTGAGATAGGATTTGGATAATAAAGTGAATAATAAGTATATCAATACAATAGTAAGCATTAATTTTTTCTTTATTAAATAAAAAGAATCAGTATACAATGATATTGTTATGACCTATAGACTGGAGCATAGGTGAGCTAAAAAATGTTATATGAAATTTTTACAGGAGAAAGATGTAGTGATACTTTATTATGGATGTTAATAATAGTCAAATAATGAAAAGGAAATCTAGGAGTGTTGGACAACGGTTCGTGTAGGAATCTTACACATGTCTCAAATACTTGGCTTATTTAGAACAGTGCAACATAGACTTCTACCTTTTTTTTTTTTTTTTTGCACGAAATGGGGCATCATTTCAATGAGCTTGGACTGCTTGTGAGTCCAATTATCGTGAGAAAAAATAATTGCTGAGATGTTGTGATTATTCAAAAAACAGTATGATGTATTTAAAGTTTTTGATATGGAAATATAAGAAGCCCTTGAACAAAGAAATATGTGCTACCTACCTTCTCTTGGTCACAACGGGCATTTTTTATTTGAACATCATTATCAAAAGAGCAATGTAATTTATTTGGGGCTTCTCTAGGAAATAATGCCTTCGATTACCTTGATCACACATGTATTTTGAAATGAATTTGGAGCTGTCTTGACCTCTTTCCACATTATTATCAGATTAATCATAACTTTTAGTTCCTTTGACCGACTATATGTATGCATGGAACCTTTGTCATTCTTTTTAGGTATTACAAGACCTTGACATTTTCCTATGAACCCTCCCAGGATTGTGCTGATAATAGCCTAGGATACCAAAGCCACAAAACACATAAAATTGATTAAAAATCTGAGCATGCTTAACGGAGTTAACACCTTTAGCTTCATTTGAATTATATATCAACAATAAAATTGTACTTATTAACCATAGTTTTCTTGAAGCACAATTTTCCATTCCTCCCTAATATTCTATGATTTTATCAAATTATTTTCATTGTGATACCCTTTAAAAAAATCTCATGATTGATGTAAAATTTCAAATTTCAAGGACATAAGAAGCTTCATCTAGGTTATTTGTCTCATTTTTTCGGTAGGAAATTTTGATCTTATGAAGCAGATGATGGTCGCTGCTAACAAGCAGGATATTATCCAAAAAATTGATCAAGAAATAAATATTTTCTCCAGTTATTTTTTGGATGTATACAGAGATTTCAAGCACCATTTATGAGATGCTTGTTTAAGGCTTAAAGTCGATAAATAATAATAATAATAAAAAGAATCAAGAGTTTAAAACTTCAACCTAGATATAAGATAAGCACTATTATATATATTAACAAAACATTGAGGATAAGAAATATGAGATTAATAACAAAGTGACGTAGGCATTATGTGATCAGTTTATTCTGTTAGAGATAGTGGGTGGCTCATATTCACTAGTCTCTAGATCCAAGGGGGAGGGGAGGGTAAGGGTATATTGGGGATTTACCCTATATATCGGGTAGGAGTATAACTGTATAAGGTGTAACCCTAATTCGTTTTTGACACAGTGGAAACTTCTTCTCTCCCGTGGACGTAGGCTTGGCTGAACCACGTATATCTGTGTGCATTGTTTTGATCTTCGTTTTATTGTGTTTATTATTATTGCTTGATCCCGATCAACATATTCTACTCAAGCTAAAAGGAAATTGTATAAGACAGCGATTAGGCCTATCATGATGTATGGAGCAGAATGTTAGTCAACATTGAAGCAACATATTCATAGATGAGTGTAGCTGAGATGATGTTTAGAAGGATATGTAGAGTGACCAAGAAATCTGAGGAACAAACTTATCCAAGGGAATCTACTTATCCAAGAGTGGCCATAATAAGAGGTAAGATAATGGAAAGTAGGTTGAGATGATTTGGATATCTATAACGAAGACCTAGGGATGCGACTGTGAAGTGGGAGCATTTTAAAGGATCTAAAAGGGCTTGATGAAATCTGAAAAGAATATGGATGGAATTGGTCAGAAATGATTTGAATACTCATTATCTGACTGAGGATATGGTTTTTGATTAGATTGGGATCACGAAACAGGATATATATTGCTGACCCGACTAGCTGTGATAAGGCATTTTGTTAATGCTGATGTTGTTTAGAATGAAATTATAATATCATTTTACTTATCTCGATAGTTACCTAAATTTACAAATATTTGATTACAGAAAAACGTTAAAATTTTAATCAAACACATTTGTCGGATTTTAATATATTTCCAAGTTGTAGGACTATCATAGTTTTTCCTCCCTTTTTCAAGGAAGAACTTTTCCAACCAAGTTTTAGATCTAGAAAGTTTTAGTAACGTAAATGTTCTAGTAAATTTGTGTCTTTCTGTTTCGAACTTGGTTGTAATTATAATTATAATTGTAACATATCTGAAATATTTCTGGGAATAAAAGTTTGGAAACTTGGGTCTACTAGGAATTTAATTTGTGCTATAATTCTTTATTATCCGTTACTCAATGATATCATATGAAAAACGCTACTTTAAATATTTTCTTCATCATGTTCAGGTTTACTGGATAATGTGCTGAGCGATTACATATGGGCCAAGGCTGTTCTGTTGACAACTACCACAGTGGCAACAGCTGGTCTCACTATTCAAGTGCCCTTGGCAGCTATCGTCGATTCACTAACAGGCCATCCACCTCATCTCATGGATTACCTGGGAGCTACAGCTGTCATGGTTGGGTTTGCTGGCATCACTATCCCCTCTGACGCTTGTAGTCTGAAGGATGCCAGTCTTGAAGAAGAAGAAGCTGAAAATGTTAATACAACAAATCATGATCATAGCTTACAAATTGGTGGAGGCCCCTCTGTGAGCTCTTAGTATGCTAGCTATATCTGGTGTTATCAAGTAATCCTGGATAACACATAATTGTCTTATTCATTCAGGTAATGTTGTTAGTATACATGTAGAATAATACCATGTTGATTAGCTTAAATTTTAATGTCTTTCTCACTTGGGCTGGATTCTTCTTCCGATTATGCCCTTGTATCAGTTTTGATATCTTTAAAGGTTATTATTGTAACTTTAATTTTGTTAATTCATGCAAAAGTGTGGACAAATTTGCTTCAGTTGTCTACTATATTGCTCTTTCACTTGCCTCACACCCTTTCAGATGCTGATATTGGCTTTCCAAGAGTGTTCATATGGGAAAGAGAGGATTTTGGTATTAGATTTTATGGATTTTGAAAACATGCATTTATCAATTGTAGTGTCTAACACTGAAGGAAGGTATTTTTTTTATTTTATTTTTTTGCGACTTGGAACACCCGACCCCATTTAGTGGGGACAGGGTAAACCCCGGATACATGACCCAACCCACAAGGACCATATATCAGGTAAGCCCGGGGACTCGAACCTGGGACCTCCAGTTCCTAAGCTAGAGAGCCTGCCAGTTGAGATAACCCTTGTGGGTTAAGACTGAAGGAATGTTGTTTGAGGTATTTCTCCCTGGTGATGATGAGGCAAAGTATTGCATGCAGGTTGACCCCTCAAAAATAAAGATTTGTGATTTTGTACAATATGCTGTGGAAGGTTTCTTGGATCTTTTGAGGATCTGGCTTGTAGGTATTTGTTTTTTGTGGAGGCTTCCTTGGATATTACCTATATGGAATCCAATTTCTAGAGTGCTAAGATAGTATTTTCACCTTGGCTACATTGTTTTGATTGATCATGGAAATCCTGAAATTCGAACAGAGTTCACTGGTTCATCCCTGATACACCCTGAATTAGGCCTTTGATTTTGAACTATTGCCCAGTGAAGGAATGCTAGAGGACTATGGTGCAAGATTATCATTGGCATTGATGCCCTAAATCCGCCAAGCGATCTGCTGCCTGACTGCCTTCTTTTTTAAGCGGCCGTTGACTCACAAGATCAATCCTTCTTATCAGCAAAACTATGGTATTTCTTGTCATGACAAGAAAGTCAGATTGTAGGAACAAGCTTCTGTCAAATTTTTTTCTTCTTTTGTTGGTTTAGAGGATTTTGTGATCAAGTTCAGTTCCATTACAAGTCACTCCAGAATGCCTGATCAGGAACAGGTTGTACATTGTTTTCAGAAATCCATGCCATTACACTGGTTGATTTATAGCCCAGACCTCTTACGAGCATGGCGATTAATGTCTTGGTTGGTTTGCAAGTTTTTTGACAATTATTCAGTTCAGGTAAGTCTTGCGCTAACCAACCGGTGAGAGGCAATCCATTGCTGCAATGACATTTCTATTGCTATCCCATCGCAACAGGACTGAAAAACTCCTAAAGTACACAAGCTGAATTTTGCGGTTGAACCACAGAATGTGTAAAATGTACACAAAACCAGAGTTCAAAACTCCTTTGTTGCTGTGAAATTCATTGATACTGATAAGTCTGCATTAGCAAGATGAGCTTCTTTGGAAGATTTATCAAGATCCTTGACACACTTTGGGATGTAGATGATACACTGCAACCCCTTCAGACCATTAAGCAGGTAAAGAACATCTCACAGATTAAGACCTTTATGCATCAAACTTGGGTGAATTAGAAACATTAAAACATAGATGTCATTGAAGGATTCTGATACAGAGGAAGTCTAGAATAAATAATTAAAATTGAGATGAGGAGCCAGCCCATAACGACGCAAAACGTGTCGTGTCTAGATCGGCTTGGATCCTAAAATAATTACTGGATCAAATAACAATTGAAGTTAAAATCAGAGTGGAGAACAATCCATATTGACACAGTAGACTGCAAAAGTCTTGAAATCTTTATTGGTAATAGATGAGATGGTTGTGTAACATCCTCTTGAGCTGTTATGTAATTCATCCCAAGGAAGATACAGCTACAACTTTCTACTTTGTCTGCAATATTATCAAAAAAATAAAATAAAATAAAATAAAATTCCTTTCACAATGGCATGAATGAGTTGCTAGCTCAGCCAATCAAGCCCATCGGAGAATTTATTAGGCCTTAGCCCACCCAAGACCCGCTGATTGTCATATTTTTGGGTTTGGGTTTAGGTTTGGTCGAGCTCGACCCGACCCTATCATTTTTAAAATGATTTGTGTAACATCCTGAAAAAAATTTCAACTTTACGTCAAGGGCAAAAGAGTAATTTTAACATCACAGTAGGGGTAATAAGGTAAAAAGCATAATTAAGAGAAAGAAGATGTTTTATACAACTTAAAATCCAAGTAGAATGAATAAAATTAACAAGAGATTATGGGTATTTAATTAAAACAAAGTTAAGTGTGAACCCATAGGAAACCTCGAGCAGACAATAGGAAGTTGTGATTGATTAATTAGGACACCGAAAAAGGGTACTTGGATCATCACATATGATGTGAAATTTCAGTTAAGATTTGGATTGGGTTATGGTTGAGCCGTGCCCAGCCCAACTCAAACCCTTGACCCAACAATTAACCAGAACCTTGGTTCTTAATCTAGTTAGTTAGATGAGATTCATATAAATAGACAAGTTAGAAGCCTTTAGAGACTGGAAATTCACCCAAGTCATTGAGAAAAGGAAGAATTGCACGTCTTGTGAGAATTTTACAACAATCAAAGACAAAAATCAACTTAAGATCAGGTGAGTGATCCTTCAATCCAGTCTTATTTGATTAGAATGCATCTCTAGATCTAGATAGTATGTATATTAGATTGTCCTTACATGTTTTAAAATCCTTGCATGTGGGTCTGAGTACTTCTATTATCGATTTTTTTTTTTTTTTTCTTTTCTAATGTTTCAAAGAGTTATGAGGATTGGGTTTAGTCTCCATGATGGGTGTTTTAATTTTATGACGATATTTTCAATGAAGAATTGCATGATTTTATAAGGTCATGAATGATTTCATACGTGTCTGTATTATAATGTGATAAGCAATGTTGATGATGGATAAAAAGATTTATATTGGATTTTTGGACTCTGTCGTGTTGACAAAGCTCAATAGTTCAAACACTCGGGTGAGACCCACCGCTGATTATATGTCTAACTGATGGTACCTACCGAGCGCCATCGGTCAATCGACACACTTGCCGATGACCCACCAACAGATGTTGATTTTTTGTTTAATTTAGTTTTGATTTTTATTAGTTAAGTGTGTGATGGTATATAGTCTGGAGAGGCATGAAAGTCCCCAACTCATACTGGAAGTTTATGTATTATTTCTGTAGGTGAGTTTTTGGTGAACACAATTAATCACAAACGCTTTTAGTGGTTGTTTTGAAGATCCTCCCCTAAAAGATAACTCTTTTAGTCGCAGTTGTGACCATCGTTAAAAGGTAATTTTTGAAATATAAGATTTTGGATTATTGGCGGTCATAACCGCCAATAAAAAAATTTGAAACAAAAGCTTTTAGCGAGCGCCACTATAGCTTAGCGTTAGCCTCTAGCGGCGGTTTTGAAACTGCCACCTAGGACTGTGGAATTAAAAGAAAAAATAACAGAGAAATAAATGGAGAGAGAAACAAAGAGAAAGAAATAGGAAAAATTACATATTAGCCTTACTTTACAATTTTATCTTCTTTTTAGTCCTTTATAATCTTGCTACCTACTTATCCTTCCTACTTTACAATATTTTTCAATTTAGTCCTATAATAGTGTCGATTAGGATAAAGCAATATTCTAAAATCAAAAAATTAAAATTAAAACTTATAAAAGTACTCACCCCTACCACCCCACCACCATCACCACTGTCCCCCACTACCACCCTCACCCACGACCACCGCCCCAAACCCACCACCACCATCCCCCTCACCCCACGACTACCACCACCCCAAAGGCTACGTCTTTGTCCATGAACAGACTGGCAGGGGTTTAACAAATATTGAGTCACGTGATGTGGATTTTATCAATGATGATTTCTTAAGCAGGAAGAGATCAGTGATGAATCTAGAGCTCTTCGAGATAAATGAGCCAAAATGGGGATTAGTGATGATCACTCCATATCTAAACAACATTGAGAATGTTGGTTCTCAGCAAAATCCTATGGATTCTAGGGATGTTATGGACAGTGGGAGGACACTGATTCCACTAATCCAATGCGTAGAAGTAGCTGTGGACAGATTCCTCGTCGTCGTTATATGACTGAGGGTGAGTCATTATCACCACACTGAATGATGACAAGTCTGGTTCATACCAAGAGGCATTATCATCACCTACTTCGCAGAAATAGATGACTGATATGCAAGATGAAATGACTTCCATAGAGAAGAACCAAGTTTGGGAACTTGTTGATGTTCTCCCTAGACACAAGGCCATTGAAAACAAGTGGGTTCAAAAGGTCAAGCGAAAGCATATAGAAGTACAGAGAGATACAAGGCCCATCTTGTGGTGAAGGGTTACACCTAAAGAGAGGGTGTTGACTATGAGGATACGTGCTCACCAGTAGTGAGATTTACTTCCATTCGTCTCATTCTATCTATTGTCGCACACTTAGATTTGGAACTTTACCAGATGGATGTCAATATTCTCAATGGAGAACTGGATGAGGAGATCTATATGGGATGAGGAGATCTATATGGATCAGCCTGACGGTTTGTGTCCGAGGGGCATGGGCGCAGATTTTGCAGACTCAATCACTCCATATATGGTCTGAGATAGCCATCCAGGTAGTGGTATCTTTGATTCCATCATGACATTATAGAGTTTGGCTTTACTATGGTCGAGGAAAACCATTGTAGCGACCCATTTCTTTAAATTATAATTAATATAATTTAATTATAATTAGCAATTATAGTCACTTATGACAAGTTATAAAGGGCTATGTGTCGAATTAACTGAACTAGTACTTAATTGTAATAACAACAAACTATAGGGACCATTTTGTTAATATTAAAGATATTGGGGTTAACTGTATAATTTTAATTCTTATGGAGATTATGGTTAAGGATTTAGACGTGTGAGTCAATAGGGATGGAGTGGTAATATGACCAAGTCCCTAGGGAGTCTAGACCAATTAAATTTTTGAATTTGAATGGAGGTTTTAGTTAGAGGGAAGGGAACCCTAATTCCCTCCACCTTCTAAATAAGGTATGTGGGAAGGTTTTCCACATCCACTTTCCCTTGTCTTGTATCACACGACTAAGAAAGGGAAAAGAAATATGGGTTTTTGATTGAAGAGGAAGGGAAGAGAAAGGAGAAGAAAAGACTAAGGAAAAGAGAGGAGAAGGAAGAAAAGCTAAGAGAGATCTAAAGGAAGAAGAAAGGTTGCTAGGAGAGGATCGATGGGTGATCCAAGGTATGGAAGATTTGCAAAAAAAGCTTAAGAAGAGATGTAGAGATCTTCCAGAGTTTTTTACGATAGTTATTTTTGTAGGATTATGATGACTCTTTTGGATTAAGCATCTAGATTTCTACTTTGCATGATAATGTCTGATTAATCCATGCTTACGTTGATTTATATTCTTTGATATGATGATATGAGTTTATATCCCTTGAATCATGAAATTTAAGTTGGATTTAACATGTAAATCCTAGTTTAGATCTTAGGTTTTGTTCATAACATGCTTGGTGAATGATAGTGTAATCTATGTTTTGTATGTGAAAAAGTGAAAATTATGGTTATGTGATGTTGGGCACGAAGCACGATAAAAATTTGGGTTTTCTATGCTGAAACAGACCCTCGACAGGTAGCTTGGCAGCTATCGAGCCCACCTGCTGAGATCCCAAAAGTCTCTGGCCAATCTACTGAGGTTCGGTAGCTACCGAACCCCATTATGGCCCATTTTTTGAGGACAACTTAGTTTTGATGTTTTGAAGTTGCATGCGGTGTTGGTTTTTGTGCAAAATGTGTGCATGAGATTTTGTGTAACAAAACGTGCTACTTACCCCAGTTTATTGTATACCATGACCATGTGAGGTATGTTATGAGGTTTGATAAGATTTCTAGGGTATTATGACACATTATAAAGTATGTTTAATGATGTTAGAATGAGTGAAAGTCTAAGCATGAGAATGGTTTGAAATATGGTGTGTGGGTCCTATATGAACCTTATGAACTGTAATGTGTGACATGAATTAAGATGTGTCGAGAGTGATGCTAGATGCATTCACTAGAATAAAGATATTGAGAATGACTCCAGATGAGGTCATTGGGTGATTGTGTGGGGGTGGCTTTTTACCGTGGGTGTTATCCCCGAAAACAAAAGAGGGTGGTTTTTCTACCTTGGGTAGTATCCCCTAAAAGGAAATAGAAAAAGGGATGTCTTTCTACCATGGGAATTATCCCCAAAATTGAAAGAGGGTGGCGTCTTCTACCTTGGGTCAGAATCCCCTACAAGAAATGGATAATGTGATTTTCAGTACTCTTTAGATAAGAGGGATTAATGTGATTGATTGAGCACATTCTTGGGACAGAGTTTCCTAAAGGAGATGTAGGATTGAGTTCATGGTTAGACTTGGCCTAACACCTCTTGCATACATTGCATCATTTCATCTCATCATATGCATTGCATCGTATCTCATATTGCATTGCATTCTTGTTTGTGTGTGTTGTTCTTCATATTTGTGCTCATGGCATTCATCTGCATGTATTGCATTGATTGATGTGTGACTATGGATTGAGTTGGGTGTGTTATGTAAGTATTTGTTTGATCGTGGTGTACTGATGACTATGTGTTGATTGTGGTGTGATGTGTGATTACTATTTGAGTTATAGTGTGATCTGTGATTGTGATTGATTTGTGTTGTGTGAATGGTATGATAAGTGAAAATGAGAACTGTTACTATATAGAATGTACCATGAAAGTTGGTAGCCTTGGAAATGCATGTATCATGGCAGAGTTCATGGAGATATGGTATCTATTTAGATTGTGTTTGTGCATTTATCATGATGAGGACATGGGTATCTATTCAGGTTGTGTTTGTGTATGTAGCATGACAGAGTTAATAAGGACATTGATGTTGATTAAGATAAGCATGCATGATTATAACTGTAATGATGTATGTGTGAAAACAATGGCATGACATTAAGATGAATTATAACTTGTGGAATTTATGTTGTGATTGTGATAATAAGTAAATGAGTAGAATGGTATGATAGTGATAACCTTGATTTCTAACTATATTGATTATATGACTAAGGTGATAATGTTTGGTGAAACGTGCATGAATTAACATGACTTATCATATGAATATGAAAATAGTTATTGTAGTTGCTATGGGCTTTTCATATTGAGCCTCCAAGATGACCCCTATGTTGAAACAGATGGACCACTAGAGAGGTGATGAAACCAAGACTGGAGACACTAGCAGGCTCTGAATAAGACTACGGGAACTTTAAGGATTAGGAGTTGTTGTTGAATTTTTACAGATTTATTAGTTTCTGTTTTGACCCATAGTGAGCAGTAGTAATGTAATTATTGATTTGATTGGATTTTGTTTATGATTGTTGAATTTTGGTTTAAATTTTATGAGACTTCCGTTGATTTTAATTCGCTCTGTTGAACCACGAGTTGATTGTATTGGTTTGGCCGCATCCATAGCTTGGATCCGAAGGTCATTCCCTTGAAATTCTCAAGATCATATATCTCGGATTTGGGGCGTGACAATCATTGTGTCTATGTTAAACAACATGGTGGGACCTTTTTTATCTTGCCATTGTATGTTAACGACGTATTGATAGCAAGGAATGATAAGGAGATGATTGTCGCCACTAAAGTGTGGCTTTCCTTCAGTTTCGAGATGAATGATATGAGTGAGGAAGATTGTCTGCTTGGTGTTAAGATTCATAGGAATCGCACTAAGTGGCTTCTTTGTTTGTCCCAAGAGACTTAATTAAGGAAGGTACTTAAGTATTTCATAATGCATGATGCTAAACCCATTGACACTTCGGTCGAGAAGGGTGCTTCATTACATCTTGGCCTTTATCTAGAGACGGTGAAATAGAAGGAACAAATGGCTCGTGTTCCTTGTGCTAGTGTTATAGGTAGTCTGTTGTACGCTAGGATGTGTACGCAACTGTATATTAGTTTCGCGGTTGGCTTAGTCAACCGTTACCAAAGTAACGTAGGGTAGACTCATTAAAAGGAAGTGAAACGTATTCTTCGATACCTACGTGGGACAGCAAATTACATGCTTTGCTTACAGGGAGCAAATTTGCAGCTACGAGGCTACAGTTATGCGGAATGGACAAGTGATTTAGACGGTCAAGAGTCAACATCAGGATACACATTCTTGCTATGTGGCGGGGCCATCTCTTGTAGTAGTAAGAAACAAGTCTGCATTGCGTTGTCCACCATGGAGTTAGAGTACATTGCTTGTTGTGCAGCAGGGGCGATTCTTACAGTATCTTGGAGTCTTTCAAGCAGGTGTAGAGCCAATCACCATCAATTGTGATTGCACGGCAACGTTGGCCTACAGCAAAGACCCCAAATACCATGATAGGACGAAGCACATCGACATTCACTATCATTACATCAGAGACAGAGTTGCATATGGAGACGTATCCCTTACACATATCCCAACTTAGCAGATGACAAATAATCCCATGACTAAACCTATTGCTAGACAAGCTTTTAGGGTTCATATCGGAGAGATGGGATTACGTAGAGTGTGGTTTATGTTAGGTAGTACAATTTTTATTTACATTTGATATGTAAACATCTCATACTACTTTATATTTCATGCCTGAGAATTTGATAGATCTTATCTTTTCATAAGGCATGAGATTGTGCATTACATACAAACTTTACACACACATTACCACTATATTATAAGAATATGGATATGATATGTCACCAGACTAGTGGTCAGCTTCTCACACAGCGACCAACCCTAGAACATGCATTGTGAGCGAGATGAGACATTAAGAAGGCTCTGTGAGTTATATGTCGCCCTGGAAGAGTCAGGATGAGATTACTAGGGAATCGAATTTTACCTAATAAAGTCGGATGTGAGACCTTAATCAATGCACTTGAGAGTTGCGACTTGGATTAAGGAGCTCAGGTTAGGCGCATAGATTGTGACTAAACTAAGATCCGTACGATGTTGGAGGTTGACATACACTTGGTTGGGCCCAGAGCTCCACCGTAACATGTGTTGCATACCACATGTGCTAGTAGTGACGTTACCTTTGAGAGTAAGTGGATTGATCCCTATCTCCTTGCTGTATGAACTCAGGATCCTCACTACCCTTATTACCTTTGATCATATCATAAAACCAGACCTGATGATCGCTACTCTAGCATAATTTCCTATGGCCATGGATTATACGATCTAAAGGGGGTTTGACTAGGAAAGTAGTTAGGTCGAAGCTCAATGGCATGAGGCTTAAGGAAGACCTTTTGGCATCACATTAGAGAGATACGATTCATAGAGAGATGTGCTCATGGTTTAAAATTATCATCTTTAATGTTTTAAATTCTTACTTATACGTATCTCATATATATATATATAACCTATATGAATTATTTTTAATGAGCACATTCTTATGAATCTAGTGGTCAAGTATTGAGATCTGAGCTTGAGCTTGTGAGGGGTTAAAAGTACTCAATCCGATGTGGCCATAAGGGTTTGGGGAATATGCGAGACTTTTGAGAGTGTATCTCCATGTTAGTTTTATGGAACTTAATATGGATTCGCTCGCCCGTTACATTGGGCTCATTGGTTGCACGCTCAACGACCATCCATGATAAAAAGTTCTGATGCATATGAGAGAGAAGCACACTTAGTGCCCACTATGGACTACTGGGATGTAATAACCCAACTAGTTTAAGGGAGTTTAGTGTAATTAGTAATAAGGTTTATATGTAATTAATTATAAAATAGGGACTAATTTAAAAAAATTAGTAATAGTTAATTAGTTGACTTTGACCAATTGTGATTGGTTGGAGCACAATAGATTATCTAGGGTGCATGACACACAATCATAATCTCAAAGTTAAACCAATGGCTAGGATTTCGCAGGAATAATTAAACATAATGAATTGTCAAGATTAAAAGACAATAAAACTTAGGATTAGACAAGGATAGAAAGATAAATACTAATCTAAATAGGATAAGACTTAGATAATGTTTGTATTGTACTAGGATTGCTATTATTCTTAATTAAGGGTGTAGATTACCTAATTAAAATTCAAGGGATGGGATTAGAGACAAATCCTAAACTAAGATTAACTCATAAAAACTACCTAAAGCCTGGTTCGGTCGTCCAAATCATTAATTCTGAGAATTGATTGAGATCTGAAGCTTGAGGAAGAAGAAGAACTGTTCAAAACGTTAACTGGGTTGAGAAAGAACAAGGATTAGCGCATTAAGTAAGGTAAGTAACTTCATTTTGTGTACAACCTTGATTTGAATTAGGTGATATGTCATATTCAAAGAATATGACATACCCCATCGAATTCAACTCACATAAAAGACTATTCTTCATAAAAAATTAAACTTTTTAATATTAATCTTGTCAAGCATGTAACTATGATTTGAATGATATTTTAATTGGGTTAGTTTCGGAATTAGATTTCAATATGAGTTTATGTTGATAAGAATTGTTAATTTTAATTTAAAATACAAGAATCGTGTGAAAACCCCGTTATTGGGCCAACCGGCGACTTGTCGACGTGCCGGTTAGTCCGCCGGTTGCACCCAGAATGGTCCAGCAACCCTACCGGCGTGCCGATAGCCTGCCGGGACCCAGCCGGTTCCCAAAAGGGAATTGGATCCCCCTGGTTAGCCTATCGGAAGGTGAATCGGCGTGCCAGTTAGCCTGCCGGTGGCCCACATTGTCTGAGACTTGAAATTTAGCCCCTGGATAGCCTACCGAATGGCCAGCCGGTGTGCCGGTCAGCCCGCCGGTGGCTACCCTATTGTATTTTGTTGATTTGATGATCTTCTGCCTAGCCTGCCAGATGACCAGTCGGTGTGCCGGCCAGCAGCAGACACTGTGACTTATTTGTTTGGCCCCTGTCTAAGCTACCGGATGGCTAACCGGCGTGCCGGTTACCCCACCGGTCAGCCCAGACTGGGTTGATTGTTATGAATGATTAGTTATGTTTGATGATTGATTAATTGATTACTTGTATGATATGGATTTAAGGTTATTTGATTTATTGTTGATTGATCATCTATACGGCATCATCTGATTTGATTTACTATCATTATGAGTTACATTATGTTTTTAAGGCATTATAATCCATATTTAGAATTATTGCACAACTGTACACTTACATGAATTATTAGTTAATGTGCACCATCACCTCACATTGCACAGCATAGCCAATATGAGTTAATGACCATATTGTGGTGATAAACTAGACTTACCATCAAACTTCACTTATGATGGAGTTTCTTATCTAAATTGAGTGAATCATGACCTGGACATCATGATTTGGTGAGGAAGTCTCGGATGGACTAACATTATCGGTTGAATACTGTA
>JAUPMG010000006.1:7776508-7792514 GCA_031762675.1 Pachysandra terminalis | reverse complement strand
AAATAAATACAAGTGTAAAATAACATAAACGATAATAGTTAAATAATAACAACAACAACAAAACAAAATAAAAAAAAATAATTGTCGGGTTTTGTCGTCGTCCTTCTCCAACGGTTCGGGTCATTACAATAATCTACTCAAGGAATTCCAACCACAATGCTAGTTTAGAGTATCTAACATTCAAGGGATTCCACCCACCAAATGTACACTTCTCGGGCTCACTTAACAATTACATAAGCCTAGCATGAATGCATTATTAATTAGGAACCAAATGATAGTCACCAACGGAAAGTATCCACGCGCCCATACACGTGGATAATCCGATTAGATGCCATCATGAATTTCCTAGGTGTTTCAATACTATACAATCAACTCACAATCCAAAGTATCAATTTTTTAGATTATTCCATTGTCAAGCATAGTCAAGTCCAAGGGTGAGTGATGGTAACCAATATCATGGAACATCAAGTTGATAGCCTTGATCAACCTTGAGTCCGTAAACCAAATACCAAAGAAAACAATACAAATCTACGTCACTCCCCAACAACTAATTCCAATTTGTTAAGCACATTAGAGTGCGTTATAGGTAAGGCCAAATCAATAGACTATCCAATAGTGTAGGGTGTACCATGGGATTCAAAGGTGATTCCCACAGGTAGGATAGAGCCATCCTTCCATCCGTGACTCACTGAGACTATTTCTCAAACACATGGTGTACCCAACCCAACTATCTTAATATATAACTTAAGTGTGATTCTTCTACAGGTAGGCTAGAACCTATTTGGTCGTACATTGACCCTAATTATGATGTCAAACTAAGGTGGGACCAATTCCCAATAAAACTAATAAAAAACTCAACTCCAGATTCAACATATGCAGGTCTCACCTCCATCGATGGACTCACCGGTATACCGGTGGGTACCGATGGGGGTTTTTACACTAAAATTAAGGCCCTGTCTCCAAGCTCATCGGTGTATCGGTGCCTGCCAATGGGGGGTTTTTACACTAAAATTAAGGTCTTGTCGGCAGGCTCATTGGTGTACCGGTGCCTGCCGATGGGGGTATCTGTGATTTTATGGGTTTCTTGGTTAGCAGGCTCACCGGTGTACCGGTGCCTGCTGATGGTTCACGGGATTTGAATCCCAAATCCAATTTAGGGTTTCCCAAAGGTCTCGAAAACGAATCTAGTCGGTTGTGAGGCACACAAGTCAATTGAACACATGCAAATCCTTCACAAATCGATTAAAACAAACAAATATTGATGCATTCAAATCCAAACCAAATCAATAATCATTTTACATACAACATATGAAATCGGAACTCAAAAACACCTTATTAGGATTATACAGAAAATGAGACTTACCTTCTCTTTGGGCTGAGATCCAGATTTGAGCTTGCTTCATCATTCTTCCATCTCCTCCATTCCTTTTTCTTCTTCTTCTCTTTCTTTAGTTCCTCTTCTTTTTCTCCACTACATGGGGGGCTAGGGTTAGGCTTAGATTTTTTTCTTCTTAATGTTTTTTTTTTCAATCCAAGATACAAGGGAAAGGGTAGATATGTGATTAAGGATGTTTTTCCTTCCAGCACACCCACCCCAGGCATCTCCCACGTTCTCTTCATCTAATATCAAATTAAATTTCCACCCTATTCCCCAAAGGTTCTATTATTATCAATAAACCCCAATTTTCAAACAATTATTTCAAAGTAAGTCTAATGCTGTATTTATTCATTAGTTGTCCTTATTAAATCCTGAAAACACCTAACTAGGTCACCTACTATTTATTATCATTATTCCCAGCAATTATGAATTAAGTTCAATAGGTTCGGGTCCTTACAACCTACCCTCCTTAAAAGGATTTCGACCCCGAAATCAGTACAATGTACATTCCTTGATCATCAATCATTACTCAACTAGTATATCTCAATCAGATATTTTAATCTTGCTAGTACATGCTTCAATTGACTTGGAATACTTCCAGTCAGTTATGAGGAGGTAAGGAAGAATCAGCAAGGGAGTTTGCAGCATACCTGGTGAGTTCCCCTTCAAACTCCTTGGTATTTGGGTTAAATTGTTAAGTAACATTTTTTTTATCTTCCCTAATCTATTAAATGTAAAACCTCATTCTAGTAACCAATGCATTATAATGAAAACTATCAGATCTTATATTGTAGAATCGTGGATACTCAATTAGGGTTAATGGCCTAGATCTAATGAAATAGTTAGGAGGAGGTGAAGGATAAGGAGTTGAACCCAATACAAAGGTGAAGAATCCCCTAAACTACCCAGGAGGAAATTTGGAAGACCAAAATTCCAAAACTACACCTAAATTGTCACTTTGGCAGACCTCTCGGTTTGCCGAGGTGCCTACCAAAGCCAACAGATACACAAGGAGCTCCTCAGGTTTGGTTGTCAAGATTTCCACGGTAACCGAGGTCCTTGCCAAAAATCATAGAACCACAAGGTGTGCTCGGGCTAGGTTGCTGAGACATCCTCTGTAAACCAAGGGTCCACCAAAGGCAACTTAGTCTAGTTAACAGAGGAGGCTCGGCAGACCGCAGGGTATGCCAAAGCCTCAACCGAGATAAATTTTAGGTCACTTCATGTATGCACGTGTTCACAAGGACCCAAACCTAGAAGGGGGAGAGATTCTCCCAACTTTTGGAATTCTAGGCATGCCTACAACCCTAACGAGGGTGTGTTGAGGGTGTTGATCGGGACACAATGAATGTGGATATGAGCATTATAACAGGCAGCACCCACTTTGAGAATAATGACACATTTGACTTAACTTTGAAAAGTTAGGCATACCTACACCCCTGCATAGGGTCTACGTAAGCCATGTGCTTAGCCTAGTGACATATGTATAGTAAGAAGGGAATCCTCCAACTAGTTATAACATAATTTAATTATTGTATTATGAATTGTTATGCTACTCTGATAATGATTTATTAATTTAAAATGTTGTGTGGTACCTGTAGGTTAATCCATGACTTCAATACCATGAATGAGAGGTGTGGTATCACTTTGAGTCAATTTGAGAAGTATGAATGCTAAGGTAGCATGAATGTGATTGATATTGGTATACTAATGATGTGTAGATGTGTAAACTAATATTATGCACTAGTAGGGTATTGGTCTTATGATCATACATCTATTGATTTATAAGTTGGAATGAATATTCACCATATATATACACACATTAAATGAATAAGAGTGTTGTGTACCCTGAGAAGTATGATATTTGTAATGGTAGATCATGAGACTGTGTCTCATGTGAGTGTTGGTTGAATATATGCCATTGATCATGATATAGTATATTCTGGTGTGACTTGCATTAATAATGAAATGGACATTATCTGATCTGCATTGAGACGACCCAACAAAGATGGCTATGTGAGGTTAAGCACCTGAGTGTGCCATGTGAGTAAGCACCTTAGTGTGCAAATGGTGATAAGATGAATGTAATGTGGCAGGTGAGGGGTTGTATCCCCAATATGCCTTAGATTGGTAGCAAATTTTCAGAGTCTGAATTAGATTTGCCCATTGTTGGTAGGTCGTATGCTGGTAATGATCCACTGGGGAGTTTTGTGCTAACTGTTGTGATACCCTAGATTCGTCTCGTGGTAAAAAATAGTGGTTCGGGGATTGTGCCCGATGGGTTGTAATCCTCTAGAACTATGGTATGTACACATAATTATCTCTTGTCATTTGCTCGCCTTGGCAGGGTGGTTCGCGAAGACAACTAGATAGCATGTAGATAGATCTAGAGTGGACATATACCATACGAATGCTAAACAACATTCATGTCATTTTTCTTGTGTATATGCATTAGAGTGATTGTCTTTTGTGTGAGGCACTTGACTTGCATGTTATCATTATGCATCTTGCGTATAGTTGATTAGTTGAGTGGACTTGCATTCATTGAGACAACCTTGGTGAGATTGGGAGAGAACTGCATTACGTGGCATGTATCTATGTATTATATATCGAATATATGATTTTCAGTATATATTCAGTTATAAACATGTTATTTAGTTATTTTCTTGCAGCAAGTGTTTTTGAGTAAGTACCCTGGTTTTGAAGGTCTTTCTCATGCGAGTTTTCAGCTCATGTTTTTTGTATAACATTTTAGGTCCTAGTGATTGCTCAGAGATCTTTTTTTTTTTTTTTTCTATAGTTAGTTGAACTCATATGAGTTGATTAGTCTTATTTATTTTTTTCTATAGTTAGTTGAACTCATATGACTTGATTAGTCTTAGTAAAACATTTATAATTGTTTATTAGAACTGTTATTATTTATTGCTTACGTTTTATATTGCTGAGCCTCCTCTTAGAGTGGAGATGAGAGTCACATGGACACTTCTTAGGATGTCTTGACATTCCCTGAATTGGGATGTGACACGAACCCAACTCAACCTGAACTCAAACTAAACCTATTGAGCGTGAACCCAGTATGGACTCAATTTGTTGAGTTCAGGTCGACACAAATTAAATGAAAAAGGCTATAAAAATTAAAAAAGAAGAAGAAGAAGAAGAAAAATACATTTTTAAAATAATAATATTATACACACATATTTATTATATTGGTCCGGACCGTGTTGAAAAGGCTAAAACTAGTTAAAAAGATAAAAAAAGAAGAAATATTTTTGTAAAGTAATATAATAATACATGTATATATATTATGTCATATTCTTTGTATATGTCGGTCTAGTATGGGCTTTTCGCTTTCAAACTTTAGTCCGAACTCAACCCAAACTCAACTTTAGGCTCAAAACTGAGTTTGACCCGAAGCCAAACCCAAATTAGCTCATGAGTTCGGGCTCTTATTCGGATTGAAATGACTGAACAAGATTTGTGTTACCAACTTCAACTAGTTATACTAAAACATGTTGTCATTGTTGTTGAAATAGTCTAAGTATCCAAACTCAACTTTAGAAATGATGCACCCTCTATTGGATGGTACCCTCTATCCTTTTTGAAAATATTATTTATCAAAAAATAAAATAAAACATTGTAAAATAAAGAAATCACGAAGCAAAGACAAATGGAATTGTCCAGTTTTGTAAAAATAGGGTGGGTCCAACTCACCCACACTCTCTACTATGTATAATAAGTTCCAAGCTAATCCGGATTCAATTTCTTGCCCTAAGGTTACTAGTTCTCATCGATTTTGGAACAACCAAGAACATCATTTTGAAAGATTTTTCCGATTAAACCTCAACTGAAATATGCATTAATTATAGAGATCACCCTTTATCTTTCTAATTAACACTGTCCTCCCTATAAATTCGAAGGGAGATTAACCAACAAATCTTTCGTTAAGTTACCGTCAAGTGCTAGTGTCAGCATATATTTACTGATAAAATTACCCTTCTATAAGTTTTATAAAACATTTAAAAAAAATAATAATAAAACATTACTTTTACTAAACCAATGTCTTTTTAACTAACAGTAAAAAGTGTTAGACAGGTTAAGGGGAGGTCTCGTAACTAATGCACACCTCAAAGGAGGTTTCTGTAATTTATTGAAAACTAACACACATTTTCCTCAATTTACAAAATGAATCAGAAAATACTAATTCTGATAACGATATCCAAACTACGGAGGAAACCAATATATAAATGGAAAGTAAGAATCTCTCGCTGATTCACATTTAGTGTCAAATTCCCTAATTATCCTAAAAAAAGAATATATTTACGTAAATCTGCATATTAATTATATGGGCAAAATAGTAATTGAGTTCTAAAAGATCTCAGAGACGGTAGTTTTTCCAAAAACAGCAAATCGGGGCACGCAAGCTAAACTACGAACATGTTACTTAAGTCCTCGCCGTCCACGTCAGCTCGAAGAGTACTATAGTGCGTGATTGAACGTAAGTCGTTTCAACTGCTCTATAAATCTGTTCGATGTTTAAGGACAAGACAAAAATCTAGATCACCTTGTTTTTCGAGCCTCAAGTCTACGTCCCGAACCTAATTCTCGACTCGAACACGTAAGGTGCTTATCAGGCTCGGTGTTTCTACCAAAAAGAAAAATTATCAGGCTCGGAGTCTGAACCTAAGGTTCGGTCATTATTACAAGCCTCGTGTAAATTTCGACCGCTTCGATTTTGATCCCTTAAGGCGGTTTTTTGGTTTTTCCCAGTAAGTGTCGAGCTGTTCTGCTACAGCTATTAGTTCTGATGATCGAAAACCCTAGTTTTATATTCAGGCAAATAGAAGATTTATCTGTAGAAATAGTATTTACTTCTCCTGTAATTACGAACTCTTTGCTGATAGTTAAGAAAGTCGGGAATTGGAATCTAAGAAACTCTGTAGGTATGAATTCAGATCATGATCACTGTACAATCTTTTTCGTTTATTCTGTTGAAAGATTATTTGGTTCTGTTGATTTTTGTTTGTTGTATTTTGGTTAGTTAATTAGGGTTTCATACATGGAGACCGGCTCTGCTTGGAAACCAGGATGGGTAATGTAGGCCTTGATCCGTCTTGTTATTAGGATCTCGAGGTTAGTTGTAAAGAAACCAATTCAATTCAATTGTTTTCGTGCCATTTTCTTTTGAATTTCATCTTTTTGTTTGAAGTTCTTAGAATTCTCCTGTGAGAGACGTTTAATTTGGAAGGGGGTGACGTAGTTGCAGAAGCGAATCGCAATCATTTCCGCCTGTTTCGAGAAGTTATTTTGGTTCCATTTTATGATTCTTTGTTTGGTGTTTAAACCAAACAATGGCACAGAGTAATTGGGAGGCTGATAAAATGTATGTACTGTTCTACTTTTTCTTTTTCTTTTTCTTTTTTTAATTTATTATTATTGTTATTATAATTCTCTGTTACTTTCTCTATGTTTCTTTTTAAATGATATTTTTTATTTTGTTTTTGATTGCCAGGCTTGATGTTTATATTTACGACTATCTTTTGAAAAGAAATCTACATAATTCTGCAAAAGCTTTTATGACTGAAGGGAAGGTCGCTGCTGATCCTGTAGGTAATAACGTTCTTTTATGCTTAAGAAAGTTATTGTTTATTTTGCATTTTAAAGTTTTGTAATTTATGATTTCTACCTTTTTTTTCTTGATCGGTAAAAGTATACAGTATTAAAATATATAATGGCGTGTATCTGTGCAACAGGCATAAACGAAAAGCAATATGTACACGGATTGTGTACATATCACACCTTGTGTACTATTCTAGAACCATTTACAAAATACCCAATCCCCCTTAAATGCAAATGGAGAGATAGATTTAAAATCATTAGGCGAATGTACCCATAGAAAAGGATAGAAGACACCTATCAATAATTTCAACCACACCTTTCTCCTTGCCTCCAAAGATCCGCAAACTTCTCTCCTTCCAGATTACCCTGCATATTGCCGCTGGGCACATATTCCATAAATCGCTCTTCCTTGTAAATGTTACAAGTTATAGACTGTACATGGTTGAATTGCGAACCATGAATCTTGTTCGCTTGCCATTGAATCACCTAACCACGAGAAGGTTTAGGTTTGAGTTGGCATTTGTAAGGCAGGTTTTCAATGTCAGGTGTATATAATTGCCTAGCTTGAATGTGCAGCTATTGATGCTCCTGGAGGATTTCTCTTTGAATGGTGGTCTGTCTTTTGGGACATTTTCATTGCAAGGACAAATGAAAAGCACTCTGAGGTTGCTGCAGCCTATATAGAGGTGCCTCCATAATTTTATCAGTTCTTTGTGTTATCCTTAAATTGGTATCATTTGTTTGATTGTCTCTTTCGTTGGAGTGATTATCTAAATCTGCCTTTTTTCCCCCAATGATATTGATGTAAGACACAACAAACTAAGGCAAGGGAGCAGCAGCAGCAACAACAGCTGCAGATGCAGCAGATGCAACTTATGCAGCAACGCAATGCGCAACTGCAACGAAGAGATCCTAATCACTCTTCCCTTGGTGGTCCAATAAATGCTATAAACTCGGAAGGAATGCTAGGGCAGTCTACAGCTAGTGTTTTGGCAGCAAAAATGTATGAAGAACGCTCGAAACATCCTCATTCAATGGATTCAGAGATGTCCCCTCTTGACGCTAGTAGGTTGGCCTTTCTAAAATCAGCAAACAGTCATCCAGGGTAACATTTCTTGTACTGATTGTTTCTTTATATATATATATATTGATGAAGTGCTCCTTGTTTCTGTAATACTCGTTAGCTCTGGGTTGGAGTTGATTGTTCATTTCTCTTGCTGTTCTTGCTGACAGCCAGTTGGTCCAAGGTAATCCCGGAAGTGTATCTGCGGCGTTGCAGCAAATCCAGGCACAAACTCAGCCGACCATTGTAACTCCTTGGACTATATGTACCTGATCAAAAGAAAAGCACTCGTTGAATTATATGCTCTTACATTCCTATTCTATTTTTTCCCTTCCTATTTTTTGTTCTGCTTTTTTTTTTTTCTGGTTCCTGCATATTGTTTTTTTCAGTGCTTGATCTACATATTCATTTGGAATTTGTAGGACATCAAAGGTGAAGTTAACTTGGGTGTAGCTCAGAGATCTCTGCCTATGGATCCTTCATCAATTTATGGTCAGGGGATTATGCAGTCAAAATCTGGAATTAGTGGGGCAGGTAAGATTGCTGGATCCTCTAGAAGAAGAATACATCATCTTAGAGGGAGGCATTATTATTGAACTATGAGCTTTATATATAGTGATATGTTATTTAGACGAAAAATATTGACCAAGTGACTAACATTTAAGTTAAAACTTCTGCTGGTCAAGTTTCTATCATGATATTGTGAACGATTGGACTGGCTGTTTTCTTGGTTGATCGAAGTTTAACGGAAATCTACTTAATTTTCTTGAGCGAGATTAAGAGCTATAGGCCTGGACTGATGCTCCCTTGGATGTATCAATGCGTGTCTTTGAAATTGGACCAAATCCCAGTTCTATCTCACTCTTGCTCCTTTGTATCAACTATCATATTTAGTTCAGATTTCTTTTGGATTGCCCACTCACCTGGTTATTGAAAAGCCTAATGGTGGTGATGCTGCTGCTGTTGCAATAGAATGGTTTTTGCCAGAAGGAGCATGGGAGTTATTTATTCCTTTATCTTCTATATTAGTAAGAGGTAGGCACAAGAGAGGAATCCTCAAAGAGATATCTATTGATGCCAAGCAAACGTACAAAAGCCAGTTGATTGCTAAAACGTCCACCCCCTTTTTCAGTCCATAAGCGTATTATTCTTTGGCAGCTTCCACAATCGGATAGAATCATGGAAAGAAGTCTTTCAGATTTGAGAAATATGGCCCTTAGATTCAAATTTTGGTGTTATTCTTTTCAGGTGAAAGGTTTGGTGGGCTATGTTTTTCAGACCAAATTTCGAAGCTTTGAAAGATGAGATTACAGTTTGGAATGATTTCTTTCAGCCATGTAGGCTTTCATATCAAAGAGGTGAGGGCTGAGTTGTCTGGGTTGGACGGTTTACTTGAAGTTAGTAACTTCAATCCTAGCGTTACGTACAAAGAATTTTTTTTTTTGGAAATGGATCTGGTTGATTTGCATAAGAATAAAAGATGAGTTGGAGACAGGAATCTAGAGTTTGTTGGATATAGAAATCTAGAGTTGGTTGGCTCAGAGAAAGTGACAAGTACTGATATTTTTTTTCTTCATGTATACCAATGCCAGAAATAATAATAACTGTATAAGAAGGTAGGTGGGATATAGAGTTCTAATTGATGAAAGTGAGATCTGATCTGAATTATGCAAATGCTTTGCTTATTTATAATAAGCTGTTCAGGGTCTCATGTCTTTTTTGAGTGGAATCCAGTTTAATTGTCTGCAAAGGAGAGAATCGTCCAGTTGGGAATCCCTTTCATTGAGGAGATTCAGTTGACTTAATTGACTCGGATGGAGTGGGAGGTCCAAGATAAGGATGCACAATTTCTGAGCCCTCATTAACAAACTTAAGTTAGTGGATTACCCTATCAAAGGTGCAATTTTCAGGTGGTCAAACCTACAGGCTAATCTTTTATGTTGTCAGATAGATTGGTGTCTTGCATCAGTTGTTTGAATGAATAATTCAGTTCACTAGCCCAATTTGTATTGCCTAGCACTTTGTCCATATCAATGCTTAAAAACTAGACATGCAGTGAGCCTGTTAAGAGGCTGCTCCGGTTCAGTTCGGCAACAGTAGGTTCAAACAGAGAGAACCGGGAGACATCGTGGAATCCAAAATGTATGGTTTAATTTGGTTCATACCCATTTTTTACTGGTTCACATGGTTTTATTGGTTCATGTGGTTCATATCGGTTTCATAATAAAACCAGATTGCGGTTTGAACTGAACTGTTGAAATGTCCGGTTGGCAGTTCGCTGGGTTAACCAGCCGCCCAGTCAGGTTTTAAAACACTTGTCCATATATTGTCCACTATTGCCATTCATGGAAGAATTTTAAGGGGACTTGCACCTTTTGGCTTTGAAAATATGTGGCTTTCCTATCCTTCTTTTAAAGATTTAGTTGATAGTGGTTGAAGGGAGTCATGATAGAGCCGGTTCGGTGGGATTTAGATTTATTTTATGAAATCTTTGAGGGTTAATGAGGGCTGGGATTGAGGAGGTTGATATGATTAAAGAGTCCAGAACCCTTACAATTGAGGAAGGGTGACCATCATAGAAATTTGAAGTGGGATTTGGATGATCTTTTATTGGAGATTTCTTGGTGTCAAAAATCTAGGGCTACTTGGGTCAAAGAAGGGGTTGGGAATACAAGCTTCTTCCATATTTTGGAAAATGGTGGAGATGTCCCGCTTGGTGGTGGATGGAAGGAAGATATGTGGAAGTTATTGACTTGATTGAGGAAGTCAGCATCCAAGGGTTTCTGTGATATCTGGTAAAGGGGGACTCATACACTGTTAATTCTTGGTTCATATCTTCACAGGTGTTTTCTTGGCAGTTAGCTCACTTGGTCGGGCTTGCTCACTCATTGACTTAGGGTCTGAACATCTCGTTCTCCCTGATTCCTAAGTTTGGCAATGAGATATCTAACAACCTACCCACAGGAGCCGATAACTGGTTTTTGGGCTTACCCAGAGGAGATGTTACACGGTTTAGATTTTATGCCTGGAGGGGTACACTCACTAGTCACATTCTTGTGTCTCATTGTTGCAATTATTATGCTCTATGCTGTTTTATTTATTTATTTTTTCTTCTTTTTCTATGGACCCTTGATAGGGGCCCATCTTTATACATACTTTTATATCTATATCAATGATGTTTCTTTATCAATAAAAAAGGAGGAAAAAAAAAGCTAGGGTGTCACCCATCACCATTCCATTTTCACCATTTGTGGAAGCTGCGAGTTCCCTTTAGAATCTAAGACTTCTTCTTGATCTCAATTCTGTATATGATTGATACATATGTCTCCTTCACAAGAGAAGGAAACACTTAGCTTTGTCATATCAAGTGTGTATCATGTGCCAAACATGGCAAGTTGGTAGATCATCTATTATTTCAATGTGTTTTGTGGACTATGATGTTGGTGGTTTTTTTTTCCTCCATTAATTGGTGTGGATTGGGTCTTACCAGCGAGTATTTGTTTAGGTTCCCTGGTTGGGAATCTGATTATCAAAGAGGATGATGTTAGATATTTGTTTTATTGGATCCCACAAGCCTCATGGAGAGAGGAACAAATGAACATTTGAGGACATGAGCATTGGTTCTATGACTGCAATGGCTGCTCTATGGACCTCTCCCTTCCCAAAGTTTAGAGGCATAACTGTGTTGGAGATTTTTAGAGAATGGGCAACTATTATGTTTTCTCCTCCTCTGAATTTGACTTCCAATATGGCGTGGAGAGCACTCATTGAGTGTCGTTAAGCTAAATTTTGATAGATGTTCCTTGGGAAATCCAAGCCCAACTGATATTGGAGGCATCTCCAAGGATCAGATTGGTTGTATTGTTCAGGTTCATGGGTTTTCTTGACCTATTGGGCAGGGAAACTCTGTTAGGGATGAGATCTGTGCTTTGGTAGTAGGATTCAAGGAATTGAAGGCTCAAGGATTCACGATATTGGAGGTAGAAGCTGAGTCCTACATAGTTAGTTTCATAGGCTACCCCACTTCAGCCTTTTTCTTGGAAAGTTATCCACATGGTTTTAAATTTCGCTGGCATGCTGCCGAAATGTCGCCATTTCTCCCCTTGGCGAAATGGCGACATTTCCCCATTTTGTTGAAATATTGGTGAAATATGGGCGAAATTTCACCAGACACCCCTTGGTGAAATGTCTGGCGAAATCAAAATTTAAAACCTTGGTTATCCATCTTGTTCGGTATGCTCATTTCTTGGCTGTTGGATTAAACATCACATTTAATCGTATTCCAAATCAGCAAACAAGTAGATGGATAAGCTAAGGTGGTCTGACAAGCATGGTTCAAAGTATTGTATTGAGGTAGCATATTGGTCGGCCCAAAACGGATAGGTAGCAAGTATCATAGCGGATACGCTATAAAAATCATAGATATGGTGGATACATAAAACAAGACCCACGTTTATGTAAAGATGAAGTAAAAAATATGATAACATGTTTTTAATGTGATACACCCATATATAAAATATATATTAATGTAGAAACCAACTGCTATACACACTGGCTCATGGAAACTTAATAAAAACTTCAATAAATGTAAAGGAAAGTCATAAATAATAATATATCACATAAATTAATAAAAGATAAAGAAAATCATACATATGTAATGGAATGTCATAAGTAACAATATGGAATTAACCAATTGTAACTTTTACGACATATAAGCAAGTTCAAACATCAAAAAATGAACTAAAATCCATTACCTGATATAAATATAATCATTCAAACAGTAAGACTACCAACACAAGAGCATCAATACAACATGAGTTCCGTGCATGCTTAGCATCACTCTCCTGATAATCTTTGACGACACTAAATATTATCAATATATGAAACTGATAGGTCAGCCATGGATTGACATTATGTATATAAGCAAGGAAAAATGAAGCACATTTAGTATTTAGAAAACTATTTAAAATATTATTTTTCCTATTTTTAGTAATTATTTTGTCAGTAAAAGTATATAAAAAATTATTTAAAAAGAAAAAGAAAAAGATGAATACGATCATTACATATAAAAATTGGAGTTCAAATGACAGTTTAATATGTATTTATCAAGAAAAAATTCGGGTATTTTTTAAAATCTTCCCAAAAATTTGATTTTCTCTTGAAGAAAATGTATCTTTATGGATTTCAAGTTTCACTTGAAATCCATAGATCTATCATAAATATGTTGTATTCATGCTGTTAAAACTCAAAAAAAAAAAAAAAAAGAATTATAATGCAAATAAATTGAAAATAAAACTTACCTTTTAAAAATTGTCCAAGAACTGAAATATGCCTCTTTGATATTCAATGTTTGTTGTTTTCCAGTGAAACGAGAAGATTTTAGGTCGAAAATGTGTCACAAAGAATGGGGGTTGGGGTTTTTTGGTTAGGGAGCAAGACACACTTGAAATAGGGCTGCCCTCTGCATTTTTCATGTTTTATGGGTACGTATCAACCGATACCTTTTATTTTTATTTTTTTAGTATCGTATCGACCTGGTTGATACGCGATGCCGATACGGCTGGTACTATATGATATTTTATACCATGCTGGCAAGAAAATTCTTTTTTGAGCATGTTCCTATAAAGGAGATGCTTTTGAGAGGGGGAATGCCTTTGCATGACCTGAAGAGGTCTTCTTTTTTGCTTGCTTTCTGTTTCTGTCCCTCCTTTGGGATGACACTTTCTCATACATTCTTATTCTCTCCTTTTTAATAAATTTATGTTATTCATAAAAACAATGCTTTCCATTTTCAGGTTAGATTATTATGGTGTGTAGTCATGTTTCTGGTGTTTCTTGCCACCTAAGCATTAATTTCCAAGAGTAAACTGATTCCGGTGGGTGAAGTCACCGATATTTTGGAACTGTTAAGGAACTTGAGTTGTAGGGTCAGTTTACTTCGATCCACTTATTTGGGTTTACCTCTTGGGGCTGTTTCCAAGTTGACATCTATTTTTGATAAAATGGTGGGAAGATTTGAGAGGAAATTAGCTCCTTGGAAGAAAGTGTTACTATCTATAAAGAAAAATTGGTTCTTATCCACAATGCTCTTTCCAGTCTATTGACTTATTATATGTCTCTGTCACTATCCCAGTTTCAAGTGGCTAATATGTTAGAAAAGATTAGAAGAGATATCTTATGGAATGGGAGGGACAATGAAGTCATATGTCATTTGGGGAGTTGAGAAAGGTGTTGGCCAAATATTTTAATCCCAAGTTTATTCGTGCTCATGAACAAAGTAGTTTTTTTTTTTTTTTTTTTTTTTGTGGAATGAAGCTTTATTAAAAAAAGAGAATATACAAAAGAGTGAAGATGCACTGCATAGGCTGGTACAACACACATATAAAAGAGCTCCGAGGAGTTAAAGGGAAATGTCCAACATGCACAAATATATTAAACCCCTAACCTAAGGATAACTTTCACTTAACATCTTCTTTGAATGGATGCCTGTGAATAATGACTCTCCTTACCGCCCTCTCTTAGCTAACCTGTAATCAGCATGCATAAAGCTCTGCCATTTCGTAAAAGAAAACAAAAATGAAGCTCAGCTTGAACAACATTGCCAATTCCGATAGAACCCAAGAAGGAAGGAAGAATGGCGCCTACATGACCCATGAAAATATCACCAATCCTTGACTGCCTAGGATTTCCCAAGGGGCGTGTCGAAATTCGACTTGATAGCCCCACATTAAGCGTCTTCAAAGCCACAAAGCATCTCTCAACCAGCGAGTAGAAGGCTATAATGGACCATTGTCTCCTACATCTGATAACGTGATCTCTTTGAACTCATTAATAGTACAAACCCAAAGGCGATCAAAAGCGTCACAAAGTACTTTATTGCCTGATTCGATCTGCTGAAGTTTTTAAAGATCCTTCTGTTTCCCTTATCCCTAGGCCTAGATATCTCCGATGGAAAATCAAATCACTAAGCTTCCCATGCAAAACCCAATCACACCCAATCATGCCAAGGAAAAAAATACCATATCTTTTGTAGAAAAAATACTCTCATCTCTCTAGTAAATCATACAATAAAGAAATTGGTAGTCTAATGACTCACTCTGATGTAAACACGTGATGCGAACTTGTGGGGTTATGCCAAGTGGTTCCTATGCTTTTGAATGGTATTAAGATTTTGATTTTGTATAAGAGTGTGGTTCAAAGAAAGACCTTTTCACCTATATTGAATTGAAGGCTTGCTAATCTAGTGACAAGGAAAGGGGATAAGAGAAGGATCTTTGTCATCAAGAATGACCAAAGAAAGAACTAGGGGAGAACCTACCTTTAGGGTTCATATATGGGAAACTGTATAGAAGGGTCCATAGAAGCATCTTTTTAAAAAGTCAACCAATGAGGCCAACCCAATAAGTTTAATGGTCTAGGGTCATGAAGGAACAACAAATGCTACCCTAGCATCTATATGATTAGACAATCTATACTCTATAGATGGAAGTGGGAGGATTGAAGAGTCTCACCACACCAAGTTTCGGATAAAAAACAAAAGTGATTTCCACTACCCAAACAAAACTGTATAAAGGGGGGAAAAGAGTAGCAAAGGAAGATATTGCCTTCCAAGGGCTCACATTACACACTGTAACCTTGGTGTTGGTATCCCAACATTCTCTTGGATCTCATATTTGCTAGTAGTGACCGAAACCTGCGTACACCTTCTCTACTTGCTAAATCTCCATTGCCATTTTCCAAAGAGAGCAGAATTTCATTTCATGCCATTGTATTCAACATATTGAGTCCTCCCAAAGCCCTATCCTTGCACACTATCTTCTAGTTAGTTAAGTGTTCTTTCTTTCATGGTTTCGCATATATGGGGATAAGAGGAGGATCTTTGTCATCAAGAATGACCAAAGAAAGAACTAGGGGAGAACCTACCTTTAGGGTTCATATATGGGAAACTG
>JAUPMG010000006.1:7753022-7776408 GCA_031762675.1 Pachysandra terminalis | reverse complement strand
AGGTGAAATAAACTTGATTTCGGCAGAAATCACCAAAAAAAATGAAGAGGGGAGGAGAAAAATGGAGAAGAATGGTTTTTAGGGGGAAATCGAACAAATTTCCCCCTTATATAAGCGACATGTCGCCCATGTTTACTTAATTGCCCTTATCGGGCCACATGTCGAGCGACATGTCTCAAACTAATTAAAAGCGTGTCGCGCGACATGTCACCCATGTTTACTTAATTGCCCTTATCGGGGGCGACATGTCGAGAGACATGTCTCAAACTAATTAAAAAATTGGCTCGACTTGGGCGACATCGGCGACCATTATGTCGTGTCGCCCAACCCACAAATGGCGACATGGTATTCCCTAGGTGGAGGAAAGAGATTGTTTATGGTGAAAAGTCATCTTAACAAAGTATGGCTTAGATTGTAATGGATGAACCAAGTCAAGGGTTTGGATAGTCATTGTCATGGTGTATCAGTGTATGCTTTGGAAGGGCATTTCGAAAGTTAATGATAGTTTTCATAATGTTATCAAATTTTTGCGTGGGTTTTGTTTTTTTGTTTAAGTTTTTGGGCATGATTGGTGGTTCGGGGGAACCACCTAGGTCTTTTCCTAGACTTTTCCATGTGGCTCTTGGTAAAGAAGCTTTGATAGAAGATTACTTGGTTCTAAGGAAAAAAGGCGTATTGGAATCCCATGTTCAGAAGGGAACCATGTCCAGTGACATTGACAAGCTCACTCGTTTATTTAGCATCTTTTTTTTTTTGATAATTGATAAATTATATAAAGATCAAAGGTAGAGAAATACAGAAAAAGCAAGACAAAGCAAGCACCAAGGCTAGAGAGACTAATCTCAAGCCTTGGGCAAAGGGAGACACAAAATACAGAAAAATCTCCCTCCCGGAAGCCCAAAGTACAACATGGGTACATCACCACAGTCACCTACCTATGGATCAGTCCTCCTCCTACATCATCTCCCAGGAAGGAACCCTCTCAAACATAATACTCCTCCCCAATCCAGTCCTAGCCAATCTTTCAGCCGCTACATTGCCCCCTGAGAGACAAGATGGAATGAGAGATTCCAATCCCTTCTCAGAGACCAAGCCAGGTGCACCAGGTGAGTAAATCTCCTGTCACACTGCTTCCACCTCTCCATCCTGTTGGTAATAAAGGACAATTAGCTCTCCACAATCAAGTCCCGGAAGCCCTGCGCCCTAACGAGCCTCAAGCCCGTCACTAAGGCTACCAATGCCGCCTTCGTCATATCACCCCCTCCTCCCGGGCCAGAGAAGGCAAACAAAAAGACCCCCTCACTATCTCTAAACATGCCTCCAATCCCATAAGGGCCAACAAGATCCACAACCCAACCGGCAAGGTTGAGCTTCACCCACCCAGCCTCGTTTATTTAGCATCTTGTATGCTACAAAAATCAATATGGAGCTATGAGTGGCCGATTCCTCTAAAAATTCACTGTTATGTATTTTTGTGAGATGTTTGTGGAGGTCTTAGAGTGAGTGCCCTTTCCCGTATAAAGGATTTGGAAATCGCAGGTGCCATCAAAAGTTAAACTTCTTGGGTGGGCAGCAGCCCTTGACAAAATACTGGCAATGAATCATCTAGATTAGAGGAATCCTTTCTTGTCTTGTGGAATTTCCCAATTTCCACTCGGTAACTCATAGAAGAGATCTCCTAATTAGACAGAAAGTCTTACTCATGTATAGTCCCGACCTCTAAATATCATGCATAGATAGATTGTCCTTGGGTTGAGAATCGGTTTGCAGCGCTACAGCTTGAGTGTCGGCTTCTCTTCCATGGCTCACTTGCCTCAGCGCGCTCCTGCACGGCACTACATCTGTTTCATGGAGGACACATTGTCACCTCATGAGTTAAAAGTTATACAGTCATCAAACTATTTCCCCTACGCGTATGGCCACTTTTGTGATTACTCTTTGGATTGAATGACCGTAGGGCGATGCTTAACACGCTCATAATGTGTGGGAGTGAGGTGGAATCCATCGATCATCTTCTACATCATTGTTCCTTTGCATGTCAAGTGTGGTGGAAGAGCTTTCTAATTGAACTTGGAATGGTGAGTATGCCGAAATGAGTAATGGATCTTCTGCTTTGTTGGGAATGGACAATGTACAGAGTGTGATAAGAGCTGTTATTTAAGGTACCCTGGGCTAGTTTTTGGGCATGTTTTGAAGGCAAGAAACAAAAGGATATTCCAATATGTGTTCTTAAATGTGGAGATTGTGGATGGTAAGTTTGGTATATTCACAAATTTTGGTTCAGTTCAGTTTCATTTGACAGCTGAGTATAAAAACTGTATACTTCGGCTGATATTATCCCTATGACCCTACCTATCAAAAAAGAACATAGCCCAAAAGGTTCATATTTTCTTGGGTTTGTAGGTATTGGCTTTTAAATTTATAGAAGGTTGGTGGATATGCAGCCTATGCGAGAGAAGAAAGTTGATTTGGAATCATTCCCCATTTATATTCTAGTGGTGTATTTGGAGAGAGATACCAGAATCTTTAAAGTTGTGGGAAGCAATGTTAAGTTCGGTATTTTTGGATTGTGCTTTTTTTGTAGCATCAATATTTTCTTGTATTTTTCCTTGTGTATCTGCTAATCCTTATTTCTGTTATCGCCTACTTCCTGTTAAGAGCCTTATTTATCTGAAATTTTGAGACCGGAATTGGAAGAGATACTTGGGGCACATTTCTTCTGATCTCTTATTAAAAGATAGATGGAGGAATTTTCCCTATTCCTATTTTTGTTAGAATCTGCCAAGGTTCTTGATTATGAGGAAAAGAGTGAGTTGGATCCATAGATGTAATAGCAACTTTCAGTTAAATCCTAGTTTGAGATTTTGCGTAAGTTTTTTGGTCGTGTGGGTGTGAGTTGGCGGCATTACAGTTTCTTTCTTGGTGTGCAGTCCAAGACAAGATCCTCATAGTGGAGAATTTAATCAAGAGGGGATCGTTGATACCTAATCGTTGTTTTATGTGAGGAGAGATGCGAAAATATTTCCATTTTATTCATTGCAGAGTCACTAGGGATGTATGGTCTTCTCCTTGTCACTCTTCATTATGTCCTTGGTTTTGCCTGGAGATATTCAGTTTTTTTTTGTTCAATAGTTAGGGAAAAGGTGTAGGTGGTGCTAGAGTTGTACTGCTTTGGCAAACAGTAGGTTTTGTAGTTTGCTAGGTACGTAAAGTAAAGAAGTAGCTGTCTTTTTGAAAATAGAAGTAGTGCTCTACATTTGTAGTTGTATTTGTTACTTATATTCAGTTTGGCCTCAATGTTGTTAAGAGATTATATCCTTCTTAGATTTCGTGTAGATCCAGTGAGCTTATAGAGGGTTGTCAGAATATCTCCTCTTTGCTATTTGTTGAGGTTCTTTACCTTTTGGTGGCCGTCCTTTCATTAAGGTTGTTGTTGCAAGACATGTTACCAAATCTTTCTGGTGAAATGTCGAAAATTGTAAAGAACTAAAAATTAATAAAAGGTTAAAAGTAAGTTTTTTTTTTTTTTTTTTTTTTAATGAAATTTTGTAGAGATTTAACTTAGAGTTAAACATTTGAATAACCCAAAATATATGGTGTCATCCACAAGGAAGCTTCAAACAGAAAGTTCTAATTCCTACATAAGCCAAAAGCATGATAGATGCAGAAAGCATATAGCTATTTAAGTGTAAGATGACGACATTTGTCGTGTGTGTGTTGCTCCAAAATAACCACAAGGCATTTTCAAGCTACTACATATACTTCAATCATCCGTGGACTCGTATATAATCTTATCAAGTTAATTTTGAATTATTTATTCATCTTACTATTTTTTCAGTGAAAAATTTTGTTAAGTAATTCTATTTATAAAAATACTTCTATGTAAGTCTATGGGTTTGATAGATCATCCAGTCATTATATAAACTGTAAACCATACTAATAAGTCAACAAATATGTATGTATGTATATGTGTGTGTGTGTGTGTGTGTGTGTGTGTACATTATATAAATTTATTTCACTAATTTTCTTGAATTTTTTATTAATCAAAAATTGAAAAGATTATTTCATTTTTCAGAAGTGACAGTGAGTATGGATTTGATAGATCACCTGTGGGCTCGTCATATATAATTATTGTAGCTAGAAACAGTTTAAATTTTGTTAAGATACTTGTAGCTCTTTTCATAAATGAAACAGTTTCGAATCAAATATAATTGTTCTCATATAAAGAATTGTGGATTTGTTAAAAAGGAAAATTCCATACATTTACATAGTCTTGTTATCTTCTTTCACTTTTTTCTCTTTTTAGTTTTAAGGGACAATAACGGTAAAACTTGAAGAAAAATACTGTCTTTAAAGATTGGGGAATAAAAACCCTTTGACTTGATTTAAGACTACACACAACCCTTTGACTTGATTTAAGAATACACACAACCCTTTTCAATTCAAATCACCTCTTTTTAGAATGCCTTCTTCTTTAAGTAAGATATAAATTGGATGGAATGAGGTAGATAAAGGCTCCCATTTTTTATAGATAGTTTTTGAGCTTTATCAAGCATATTGTGTATATCGATAGCATATTGGTAGCGACATACAGGACACATACGATGCCACATGGATAGCTTGAAATATGTTTTACCTTGAAATATGTTTAGTGCATGTGCGTCTTGTATCATATTTTATACCATGATTTTAACAAAGAATCCAAGTTATCTTTTACTAATGGTTTTCTTTTGTTAAAAAATAAACAATTGAATATAGTGTTAATAGAGTACAAATTAGTTGGAGAAGTCAAGGGCAATTTGGTTGAAGGAAGGTGTTAAAAACATAGTTTTTTCATAAGGTGACGAATGCAATGAATAGGGTTAATACAATTAGAAAAGTTGAAGTGGATGGTGTGATTAGGGAAGATGAGGCCGGGATAAAGAAAGCAGTGGAAGATTATTATACTAAATTATTTGATTAGGGGATCCGAAGTAGACCGGTGTTAGGCAGTTTAGAGTTTGAAGGACTTTCTTCTTAAGAGGCGGTTAACTTGGAAAAACGTTTCACTGAAGAGGAAGTTTGGGGAGCATTAAAAAAAATGAATGGGGACAAAGCATCGGGGCCGGACTGGTTTACTATAGCCTTTTATAAGAAGTGTTGGGGGGTCGTAAAAAGTGATGTAATGAAGATGTTTGCAGAATTTTTTGATAGAGAGCAGGCAGTGAAGAATATTAATGCAACCTTCATTGTCATTATTCCAAAGAAAGAAGGGGCATTAGATATCGAAGAATGCCGTCATTAGTTTGGTGGGTAGCATATATAAGATCATAGCTAAGGTATTGGTCAATAGATTGAAGAAGGTAGTGGGGAGCTAATCTCTAATACCCAAAGTGCGTTTGTGGGAGGTAGGCAAATCTTGGATGGGGTACTCACAAGAAATAAGTGTATTGACACGATTTTGAGGAATAAAGAGAAAGCGTTGATATGTAAAGTGGATATGGAGAGGGCCTATGACGACGTGAACTGGGATTTTTTATCATACATAATGAGAAGGATGGATTTTGGGGCGAAATGGATAAATTGGATCAGCTTTTGTGTTTTGTCTCCTTCATTTTCAGTTTTGGTGAACGGTTCAGCGGTGGGTTTCTTTAAGTCTTCCAAGGGACTTAGGCAAGGTGATCCTCTGTCCCCCTTTTTATTTATTATGGTAGTGGAGAGTCTTGGGAGGATGATACGCCGTTTGGAGGTATTAGAGCTGATTCACGGTGTGAAAGTTAAGAACTCAGCTCCTAGTATATCTCATCTTCAATTTGCTGAGGATACTTTGATATTTTGCCAGGTGAGTCAAACAGATTTAAAGGCTTTAAGATGTGTGCTACATATTAATCTGAATAAATCGGAATTGATCAAGGTTGGGGTGATTGATAATCTTAATCAGTTGGTCATGTGGTTGGGGTGCAAGATAGGGGCTTTACCATCTTCCTATTTGGATTTACCTTTGGGGGCGGCATATAAGAGTAAAGGTGTTTGGAATAAAGTGGTGGAACGTTCGGAGAAGAAATTGGCATCTTTGAAGTCAAGATATTTATCGAAGGTAGATTGTCTTTAATAAAAAATGCTTTGTCCATCTTCCCAACTTACTATATGTCAATCTTGAAGATCCCAACATCGGTTGCTAGACGGTTAGAGAAACTCCAAAGGGATTTTCTTTGGAATGGCAATGAGATCAGTCACAAATTCCATTTAGTTAAGTAGTCCCCAAGTGTGCTACAAGGAGAAATGGGAATTTGGGGTTAGGTCCCTTACAAGCTTTAATGTGGTTCTTTTAGCCAAATAGCTTTGGAGTTTTGAGTAAGAGGATAGGAGTTTATGGAGGGAAGTCATTAGTGCTAAATACGGTGTAGAGGAAGGGGACTGGCTTTCTAAGGTTTGCAGATTTCCACATGGTGCAGGTTTTTGGAAAACTATTAGTAATCTTCGGGTGACTTTTATTAAAGGCATGCATTATAGGGTGGGGAATGGGGATAAGATTAAATTTTGGAAAGATATTTGGGTTGGAGATTCTTCACTCTTACATAGGTTCCCGGAGGTAGCAACAGTAGCTTCAAATACCAATGCGTGGGTGAAGGATTATTTGAGCAAGGTGAATGGGGAGGGGTGTTGGGATTTGATTCTTAAAAGAAATGTCTTAGATTGGGAAGTTGAGAGTGTTGTCAATCTGCTGGAGGTTAGAAGACCCGATTTAGGGAGGGGTGTGATATAAAGGTTTGGATATGGGAGGGGGATGGTTTTTTCTCGGTGAAATCAATGTATCATCTTACGACGGAAGAGGTCCGGAAGGAGGGACCTTGGAGATTGATTTGGAGGACCGGAATGCCACCCAAAATATCTTTTTTTCTTGTGGACTTCTGTTGCTGATAGGGTCCTCACTATAGATAATCTGAAAAAGAGAGGGTGGCAATTAGTTTCTAGATGCTATTTCTGTAAGAAGGAAGAGGAAATAGGAGCACACCTGTTCCTTCAATGCGAGATCTCTTGGATGATTTGGAGTTGCTTCATTAACAGATTCAGAGTGCAGCGAGTTATGCATTGCGGACTCAAAGATGAATTAGTTTCTTGGGGATGGAGAAAGAAAAAAGTGGAAGGAGGAGGAGTGCAATCTTGTGGAATTTTTATCCAGCAGCAATTTTGTGGTCATTTTGGTGTGAGAGGAACAGCAGAACCTTTGAAGGAAAGGAGTTATCTTTTCAAAAGTTGATTGATAAAATTTTGGCATTATTATTCTTTTGGGTCTCTATTTTGCCAGAATTCAGAGGCATCAAGTTTGTAGATTTTGACTGTAATTGGGGTTTGTTCTGGGATTAAATCAATACCAGAAATTTTAGGGTGCTTCTTTGGTTTTGTATGTAAGTGGGGTTGCTTTGGGTATAGTTGTATAGATTAAGAGTATAGAGTCAGTGTAAGGAATGTATTCTTTATTCTATAATACAAGGAACATTTTACTGATAAAAAAAATAAAAAAGAAGAAAAAATAGAGTACGAATCAGAAATATGGAAGGAAATGAAAAAACTGTAATATTTAACTTGATGACTTTTTAAACTTCAATGAAGTTGATTCCAGTTAGATGGTTAAGGATGTTTTAGTAGAATGCGGTCATATATGAAAAGTAGAAGGATAAATAATTTGAGTCGTTATTAGGCTTATATAAATACTCAATAATTTTGTGTTAATATGCCTTTTTCTTAGTAAATATTGAGGTAATGTTTTTTCCTAGGAGGTTTAAGTTTCCTACGCTTAATGGTTAATGCCACATGAGGCACCTGGTCACTGTGATACTCAGACCCTTCATCTTACACATAATACCTGTGTCTGGAATGATGTGGTGTGGGTAAGGATATGAGATTTGTCTATGACACTTCAAATCAATATCCACTCCTTGGATGGAATTTTGTTAGGTTTGGTACGCACCGAAATATTCAGGCATGTATCTAACATTTAGGGTCCATTTAAAATTTTAAAGAACAGTATTCTATTATATAACATTAGTGCACTATTACACTTGGGCTTTATAATGTCACATATCAACTTTATAATTGCTTTGTTTTGTAGTTGGATGCTATCTTTATTGGTTTTAAAAAAGGAATATATATATATATAATTTTTTTATAGTGAAAACTTCATCTTTTAATGAATGATGTGTTTGTGTAACCATACTTGAGAATATATATATATATAGCTAGTTTTTTATAGTGAAAACGTCATCTTTTAATGAATGATGTGTTTTTGTAATCATACTTGAGAGGAACTGAACTCTTATATTTTAAAGATATTTTAGTTAGAACCTTACATCTGGCACATAACGAACCCAACACCTATCTCTGAGATCATGTATCATAACTTGAACATCAATATTGAACCTGTCGCCTAACAGAGGGATAGGTATTGTCATGTCTAAGATGAGCCAGGCACATCTTATGCATGTAGGCATGTGTGTTTAATTAACATATAGGTAAATTCCACAAACCTTTTTAGAGGGATAGGTATTGTCATGTCCAAAATGAGTGGGTTTAATTAACATATAGGTAAATTCCACAAACTTCGTTAGAGGAATAGGTATTGTCATGTCCAAAATGAGCTAGACACATAATTATGCATGTAGGCATGTGTGTTTAATTAACATATAGGGTAAATTCCACATACTTCCCCAAGGGTTTAATATAGTTAGAACCCAGATACCTCCCTCGTCCTTTCAAAAATGCCAGAGCCCTCTCTTTAGCATAACCTCCCCTGTATTAACTATTAGCGACAAGTTATTTGTTCACATAATATGATCGTTTTACCCTTCAATTGCATGATAAAATTGATATTATACCTTTTTAAGTTTATTTAAATTACTAATTCACATTTTTTTATTCTTTTAAAAAAATATAAAAATTGATTATCTATAGTTATTTCACCGTAAAATGATCATATAATTTACAAATCAGCAATTTCTATCACTAAGTGCAAGTGTAGGGGACATCGGTATCATTATTAGTCATAGTAAAGGGGAGGGATTTGTCATTTTGAAAATGAAGATGGAGGTATTTTGGTATTGTACTAAACCACAGGGAAGGCTTGTGGAATTTACCCTATCATATATACTTGCAAATTATGTTCCATATTAATTTAACATTTTGAATGAATATTTTCACTTTTAAATTCTTAAATATAATTAAAATAAGAAAGAAAAATTGAAGTGCATTAAACTCGTTTCTTATTTGCTAAATTTGTTATTAGCTTTGGAAGTTTTACGAATTTAAAATTAGTTATGATATTCTAAATATATAGACTAATGCACAAAAGTGTATTAATTCCATGGCTGCATAATATATTATTTTCTTACAAAGTGACAAATTTTTCAACAGTTGATATTCGTAATTTTTAAAGTGAGCTGATATTCCATATCCTTTTGGTCTGATTGATGGTGTGGAGGACTCTTGTGTTCTACCTTTCCAAGACTTGATCAGATTGAATTGGATCGGGAGGCAGTGGTGGAGGATTACTTGGTGAGATGAGAAAAAATCTCTTGGAACCTGGTGTATAGAAGACCATTTCAGAGCAAACTTGAGCTACTCATTGATAATTTCTGTACCGTTTATGGAGCCCAATTTTGGTATAATGAGCTTGACAGGTGGGTGTGGATGGAGGATCCCGCAGGGATGTTTTCTGTCAAATCTTTTTAGAAGCACATTATAGAAATCATTATGCAGTCATAAGGTTCTATTCAAAATGGCATTCTTTGGATGGACTGCGATATTGGACAAAATATTGATTAGTTGACCAATTGATCAGTGGGATCTAGTCAATCCTACTAGATGCATTATGTTTGGTTGAGAGGTAGAATCGGTAGACTATCTCCTCCATCATTACTCATTTGCTAGTTCTGTTTTGAGGAAATCTCTTCTGAGGTTGGCCTTACCTTGGTCTATGTTACATGTACTCGGGTGTGTGTCAAGTGGTCAAGACCTGTTTCTTCCCCATATTATAGGACACAGGGATTCGGCCCATGTGTTAAATATTTTGAACCTATTTTTACTTGGTACCTAATATGATATTACTTACAGTATCAACTTCTATTCATTTTAAACTTGATAATAAAGTATAGAATCAAGATAAAAGGAGACGCTCGTTTAAAATAGAGGAAACATCTGTTGAGGAAAAACTGGACATGGCTTTGTAGGATCCAACACTGATCCCATACCCATACTAATGTTGTGTTGTGTTGACACGGGTCGTTGGGGTGAGTAGAAGAGTCCATGTATCATAGACCTTGATGCATGCCTAGGAGCGTGAAAGATCTAATGTTATGCTGGAAATGGTCAAGATTTTGGAAGTGCGACAGAGAGGCATTCTGCATGATTCCATTTACAATTTGTGGCAGATTTAGAAGGAAAGAAATAGCATAACTATATATGATGAGTTCAACAATGAGGAGCAGATAGATATAAGGATGGTTTTATTAATACAACTTAGCTTTTTAGCAGCTGGAAAAGGATTGAACAGTGGTCTGGTAAATGGTTTTGTGTGTCTGCACACATACATATCCACTGTTCTTTTCTTGTTAGTTGTTTATGCATATTGTGTACCTTGAATTAATACTTCTTGTGATATACTATTCAAAATTACAATTTGATTCTTGGTGGCCCTTAACAATTTTCAATTTGATTCACGGTTTGATAATTTGTAATTTCTTAATATTTAAAAAAATATATAATTAAAAAATAGATTGTTAGAGATAACAATTTATTTAATAAAGTGCTGCATTGCTGTTGTACATGGCATTACTATATACTACTGCATTAAGGCATCTCCTTGGGTCTAATTTCAGCCATGGCTTTACAATTCTTTGGTGTTCAGAGTTTCAAATCAGAGATTTCGGCCTTTCATTCCGGGATTAAATATGATAAGACATTAATTATTAATCTCTTATATGATGAATCTTTGATATTATTTCACATGAAATATTCAGTGTGGTGTTGTTGTGCGATAATTAACTGAACTTTTCTATATATTTTTGGCAATATTGATCTCAGTTTATTCAATTTTCTTAGCTTATTATTCCCTTTGGATTCTTATTCTTGATGATATTTTTGGAAAACTGTAAGTATCCCATATAGGTTATTTTGAATGTTAAGAGTAGCATGCCACTTTTTCACGCCATTGAATTTGGATCAATTTCCTGTTCAAGTATATTGACTGTACATGAAGTCTAATATAAAGTAATTGAGACTGCAGAGCAACTGTGCCCTTCGTTATCCCTAAATACATTTAGAATCTGCTTGTAATCATCAGCTAACTCTGAATTCTAATTGGAAAGTTGAAAAGATTCCTTGAATCTTGGTTTCACACTTGATCCTTTGTTATTCTCTGTCTGAGTCCAGCTTTTTCATTGTTGATATTGTTTAAATTGAAGTTTCTTTCCTTGAACATTGTTAACATACATAAATAACATTAAATAAATGATATAATTTACTCATTTATGTAATGATTATGTAACTTATTTATGTACTTTACATTCATAATTTGTTTGTCTTCTTTTTTCTTTAGGACTGAACCAAGGTGTCAGCAGTCTTCCATTGAAGGGTTGGCCTTTAACGGTAAGCTCTACACCGAACTTCTGTCCTGGAGATTCTTTTGATTCATGTAATTTGAAGCGAACATCTATAGACTGCGGCTTAATCTCCCAAATAAGAGTCCTTATTCCCTAAAATTTGATTAGAGTAATTGGACAACTTTCAACTATCTCATTCTCATATTTGATTTAAGAACTTTGACCCACGTTTTTCAATATTTGTCCATCGTTGAAACGAATATTGTGAAATCAAATGGCTAGAATCATTTGATCAAGCTGATACTTGGCATATTTGATATGTTCGGTTGGACAAATCAGTTGGTGGGTCCCAATCCTTTTCAGAAAATGACACGCTTCAAATTCTGGTGCCCAAGATCTGTATTGTTTCTTTGGCACCAGACCCTAGATCTTACCTAACCTGAATATGTGCAAATTATTAACATTGTTATCAAATTTACAGGGCATTGATCAACTACGACCAAGTTTAGGTACACAAATGCAAAAGCCTTTTCTACAGACACCAAATCAGTTTCAGCTTCTGACACCTCATCAACAACAGCAGATCTTAGCACAGGCTCAGGCACAAGGCAACCTTGTTAGTTCACCTAACTATGGAGATCTGGATCCTCGAAGGCTTAGGGGATTACCTAGGGGTTGCTTGAATGCCAAAGATGGTCAACCTACAGGAAACGATGGGTCTATAGGTTCTCCAATGCAGTCAAGTTCGCCAAAAGTTAAAGTAGGAGGAGATCAAGCAGAATATATGATGAAGGTCAGCTTTTGTGTCTTATGAGGACATGGAATGTTTAGCATGTGTATTGGGAATTTGATATTTTTTAAGTTCTAATCGTTCATTTTATGGATGCATCTTCATTTCTTAGGAAATATAGGCCTTAATTAAGGAAAATTTTTATTCTTAGTCACTCATGGAGGTCCGTGTGTTATGGATCATAAAATCATTGGACATAGCTAGGTGTTTTTTAGGAATTAAGATTTACTCATGAACAAAAATTAGAGCTTCAGTATAATGCTCAAATCAATCAGTTGCAGAAATAATGAGTCATTGATGGAGGATGGAGGGGGGGAGGGGGGGGGAACCTGTTGTTCTAGTTGGAGAGGGAATCAGTCGAGGTCTCTCTACATCCATCAAATGAGAAAAACAAAATGTCAGAAAAAGGAGCAAAAGCTATGATTAAATTAAAGACACCAAAAATAATTTCATATTGATGAACATCTAATGGTATGCGTTTAAGCAACTTGTTAAGTTCTTTTTGGGGTCTTTATACATCTGTTTGAATCTATTTGTCGATCCTCTGCTCCGCGTGTGTGTGTGTTTGCATGCAAGTTTGTGTCTTACAAAGAGTCAAGGAGGAGAGAAAAAATTCCTTGGTATATTTATCCCTTGATGAATTATTTTTAATCTTTTCTCTTTTACGATAATATTTTTGTTGTTAATGGACCTGACAGTAGGAAGTGCTGATCCATTAATGAAAGTTTCAATAGGACTGCTTGTGGAATTCTAGCTGAAAAAAAAGTTGGAACAGAAGAAGAGTGTGCTGTGGCAGACAATTAGCTCTGTATGATGTTAGTCCTCATTTTCCATTACTTCAAGCCATAAGTCTTTAAAATTTCAAAATCATTATCTTCTGGTTTTCCCTTTGGCTTCCTCAACTCTTCTTAGAATACTATTTAATATCATCTGCTATTGAATCTGATGCATTTTTTGTCATCGCCAAACTTTGCACCAGTCACAAGATTTATGCCTGAAACCCTTCCCGCAGTATGCTCCTTGACTCTTCTCTGTTTGAAATGCAAAAATTTGCTCAGTTTCTTCCCAAGTTCACTAATTTGAAATCTGCAGATTCAGACGTGTCACATAGAAAGCTGTAATTACCTGTTTAACTTAATGCATTTGATGCCCTTCCACCTGTATGGTCTTCTCAGAGAATTATCCTTATCTACATGCGTATATATGTTTTATATTTAATTGCATACTTGTGTGTATGCTCAGATGTATTTAGGTATTGTAGTTGGTTTTTCATGCATTTGTAAGCCTTTTTTTTTTTTTTTTTGTGGGCAGTCCATTTGCTAACCTGCATCCAGTGATTATATCTATTTCTTTGCAGGGCCTCTGATAATGTGTTCAGCATTTAGTGAATCAATTAGTTTATTTGTATGAGGGTACATGTGTTGTTTCTTGAATTTTTTTTTTCCTGAGCCTTTGGTTGTTTATTAAACAGATGAAAATGGCACAAATGCAACAGTCTTCTTCTCAACAGCAACAGGACCAATTGCAACCACAACAGGTTGTGCTTTCTTGTCTAGACATAAAAATGGAATCACCTTCTTGAAGTTTTAACTTTTTCACAGAAATTTATTTTTTGTAATTGTGCTACATCTTGCTCCTGCCATCTTCTGCTTTTGCCATTAGAAGTGGTTTTATTTTTATATGATAAGATAATCAATATCTGGTTTGCTTACTTTGCAACAGAATATCAGAAAAAGGAAACAGCCTTCTTCCTCAGGTGCTGCTAACAGTACTGGTACAGGAAATACAGTGGGACCTTCACCTAACTCTCCACCATCAACTCCATCGACTCACACACCTGGTGATGGAGTGGTTGTGGCGAACAGTATGCAGCACGTTAGCCATATGTCTAAAAGTTTGATGATGTATGGCACAGATGGGACAGGTGGTCTGGCATCATCGTCGAATCAATTGGTATGGCCAATTTTGTGGTTTATTTATTTGATTTGCCGGCATGCCAATATTTTTACAATTGTCTTAATTTATGATTTTTCCTTTTCTCCTCATTTATTTATTTTTTGATTGGTAATAAAAGATTTTATCTAAGAAACAGAGAGAGGCAAATCTCTTTTACACGAACGTGATACAACGAGGCCAGCCCATAACAAAAAGAACCAAAAGGAGCTAAAAGACCAAAACAAAAAGACAAAAGTTAAAAGTTGACAGCCCTGGACCCCAACAAGAAAAAGAACAGCTCTCAAACAATCTAGAAACTGATACCCAATGGAACAAGTGACTGCTTGTTCACAACACGCTTCACTACTATGCTTCACACCATAAATAATCTGGTGATTTCGTTTCAATCAAAGAACCCAACAAACCACAAAAGGAAACAAGAGACAGTGCATGTTCACAATACAACTCACTACTATGCTTCCACACCATAAAAAATATGAAGATTATGTTTCAATCAAATAACCCAACGAACCACAAAAGGCCCTACTCGTAACATAAAGAGACTCTTCTCTTTACAGAACATAGATTACACGCAGACCTAGCATTCAGGAAGACCCCAATTTCAAAAAGATGCCTTGGCATACACTAATCCACCCCCAAAAGCAATAATGGTTATCCCTTATCCCAACTAATTGGGTTCGGCAAACATTCCAACCTACCAAAAGCCGTATCCTCAGGTAGATTATATGTCTTCGGCCCTTTTCTGGCCAACTCCATTCAGGTCCTTTTTCCGTTTTCCTTCTCCCTCTAACCTTTTTGTATCCCTAACTTGTAACATCTAGATCATTTTCATAGGCGCCACCCTGGATATCCATTCATCATACCCAAACTGTGTCAACCACCTTTCCTTGTGTCTTCAAATTATTCACCAGTCATAGGAATGACACAGATTTTTGTCAAAGTGAAGACTAAGGAAACCTGTTATATATCGTAGTGTCATCAGAGTGCCTATCTATCAAAAAGGGTTATGCTATATTTTCAATAATAAGTAGGAACCTCTTGGTTTGTGCATCAATTGATGAACTGTCGGTTTATCAAGCTAATTGGGCTAAGTGTCTAATACTTCATATCCATATCTGACACCTATTATATTCCTAAGTTACATAGCCTGGAGGATAGAAGCATCACAAAAGTTGTCATCACATTCATATCCATATCTAACACCTATTACTTTCCTCAGTTACATAGCCCGGAGGATAGAAGCAACATAAAAGTTGTCATCTCCAAATGTGATTTTTTATCATGTCATTTCATATTGCAGGATGACATGGAGCATTTTGGTGATGTGGAATCATTTCTCACGCATGATGATGGAGATGGGAGGGATCTATTTGGCACATTAAAACGAAGTCCTACTGAGCACAATACAGAGTCTTCTAAGGGTAATCTATGATCTTATGTGTCTTTAGAAAGCATAATTCTTCAACTTGATTGTAGCCATTGCAGCATTTGCCATTTCAGGTTTTTCCTTCAGCGAAGTTGGTTGTATGCGTAGAAGCACTAGCAAAGTTGCCTGCTGCCATTTCTCTTCAGATGGGAAATTCTTGGCTAGTGCTGGGCATGAGAAGAAGGTATAAGGCATGAAACCATATGCAAGGAGTGAATGCTATGTCTGACTTGCACCAACAAGGACAATCATTAGATCCTATTTCTTGATTTTAGAATAAAATATGTTACTTTCACTTATGTTCTGTAAACAATATCTACTTGTTTTTGCTTGTTTATCTGATGAGTCTAGGGTTAGACCCTTAATGCAATCTATTTCAACTACTGTTTATAAGCAAAAAATTATTGTCAATGCATAACTGGTCGTAAAGATTATGAGCGTGTTTATCTTTGTGTCATGTCAATAGGTAATTATCTGGAATATGGATACACTGCAAACGGATATCATTCAAGAAGAACACCCCCTTATAGTTACAGATATTCGATTTAGACCAAATTCAACTCAGCTGGGGACATCCTCGTTCGATAGAACAGTGCGATTATGGAATGCCGCAGAAGTAATTTCATTTACCTCTACTAGTTTCTGTTTCTGTATTTTATGCTTTTTAATGTTTAAAATAAAATTTGAAGAATTTGATGATTTGGCTCATAACTGCCTATTAAAGCGCTGCTTTCTCCTCTACTTCTTGTCAACTGCCTGATCATCTGAAATTGGTGCCTGTAATGATAGTATGAACCTCTTTTTACCGTTTATCATTCTTATGTTTTCACTCTCCATAATAGTTGATTTTCGTACATGTAGTACGTAATTATTCTGTTATTGTTCATAGTCTTACTTTGGGAGAAGACAGCTGTGTACTAGGAAATCTCCCTTCTTAGTCTTTATCCCTATTTAGTAGAGCATTGTACCGAAGACAATGTTGAATAACCTGACTATGAAAACTTGAGAGTACTAAAATATATGATATTTATTGGGGTCATGTTGATGCACTGATCTTGATAAAACTGTAACACGTATGTTTTTGTTTCTATGCTAGAGAGGTGCAAACCAAGTTGACAGGAGTATAATTTTAGACATCAAACCAGATGACTTGGTAACTGTAGAGTTCTTATTCTTTCCATTTCAAGTCATCCAGAATGTTTAACATTACTTTTGGCATCTGTGATCCTTTTAATCGCAAGGATAAATCTTTAAAATATGAAATGCTTAACTTCTTTTTGTTTGTATCATGAAGTCAACACCATCGGGTACTTCAGTTACCTGGAATTATTTTATGAATCTTTGAATCACCAATTTCATATTACTTTCCTGTGTTTAATAGTGTTAGTATAAGGTTGTATTGATGATAACTTTTGTATTTTTTTTTTAAATTTCAGCCGAGCTATTCATTACAATCATATGCCGGCCACAATTCACATGTGATGTCACTGGACTTCCACCCTAAGAAGACTGATCTTTTCTGCTCTTGCGACAGTAACAGTGAAATTCGGTACTGGAATATCAATCAGTATTCATCCTCTCGTATTTCCAAGGCTGGTTCCTGAACCTTCCCTTCTTTTTTTCATTTCAACCCTTTCTTGGATCCCTGTTAGTTACTTTGTAAATTTCCTTTTGTTGCTGAAGCAGGGTGGTAATGCACAAGTGAGGTTCCAGCCAAGAATTGGGCTTCTTTTGGCAGCGGCATCAGAAAATTTGGTGTCCATTATTGATGTTGAGACTGACAGGCATACTCACACATTACAGGTATTCTCAATCTGCTTTTAGCCCCTCTCCCCATCTTTCTTTCTTTTTTTATTTTATTGATTCAAAATGCAGGTTGAGAAAACTATGCAGATTTCCTATTTCATATAAATCTGCATACAATCACAAGTTAATTACTCTGTTTCATATAAATGTTATTCTCAGGGTCACTCCAAAGAAGTACACTCTGTTTGCTGGGATGCAAATGGAGATTATCTGGCAACTGTCAGTCAAGACTCTGTAAGGGTTTGGTCATTATCGTCCGGAGAGACTATTCATGAACTCAGCTCAAATGGAAACAAGTTTCACTCCTGTGTTTTTCATCCAAGTTATTCTACTCTTTTGGTGATAGGGGGCTATCAGGTAATGTTTTTGGTACCAATAATTTTACTTCAAATGTGTTTCTCCATTAAATTTTTTCTTCAGTTTGGAACGAGTTTAGTTTGTGATTTTGATCTTTCAAGGACTGGCTAGTCAAATAAGACTATTTTATGAACCTAGGTGCCACCATTAGGGAACCCACTGGTGTATGGAACGGAACCCAGTACCAGTGTGAAACCTTCATTACCTGGGTGGGCATCAAGGATCTCAGAACTTGAAGGTTATGGAACTGCCTAACATAAAGAATTGTGAAGCAAAATATACGTAAACTAAAACCGAGTGGATTGCACCAAAACACAGAAAAATAAATAAAAGAGCCAGTTACAACTGGAGGGAATTCAAGGTTTAACGTCTTGGGATTGGGGACTAGATTAGTCCCCGCTGGTTTCGGTCCGGATCCGGTACAAAAATTTGGCCACCCAATTTTTTTTTAAATTAAAATTCTTTTCTGGATTGGCCGGTACCAGACCAGTCCAGATCGATACGGGTCTGGACGGTTCAATTTATAAAATTTTAAAACATACAAACAAAAAAAAAATATCGGACCGGCTGGACCATGGTTTCAAGGATCGGCCAATACTGGTCCATACCGGGACCGGTCCGGTTCCAACCCGCGATACAAGCCTTTGTATTGCCGGGTTATGGAGCGGTGGTCCGGTGACCGGTTCCGGCACTTCGACGACCGGTCCGGCGCCGGTCTGAAATTTTTAATTTTTTTTTGTTTTCTGTATGGGATCCAGACCGGCCGATACCGGTCCGTATCGGCAGTCCAGACCGGAACCGGACGGGACCGGTCCGGCGACCAGTTCCGGTTTTTAAAACCTTGGGCAGGACAAGTTGTACCGGCCAGTCCGTACTAATATCGGTTGTACCGGCCGGTCCAAAGCCTCACGATACAACAGTTGTATTGTGGCTTGGGACTGAACTGGTCCTGGCCGATCCCAGGTACGGACAGGATCAGTCCGATCGTTGGAACCTTGGGAGGAATCAAATCAACTCTTGGAAAAGGGGTGAGTGGGGGATTTTCATTGATTACTAATGTTGTTGCCTGTAACCCTTGGTTTCTTGCAGTCATTGGAGCTGTGGAACATGGCTGAGAATAAAACCATGACGATTTCGGCTCATGAAGGTCAAATCACATCATTGGCGCAGTCACCGGTCACTGGGATGATTGCCTCTGCGAGTCACGACAAATCTGTTAAAATATGGAAATAGACATGTTGGCATTTATTTGGTAGTCAAGATCCCTTTCTCTGCAGCAGCTGTTTGGCTCTCCGGCGTCTCCGCCCTCGATTCAGGTTGAAATCTAAAGTTGTTGAGAAATCAATTTATTCTTTTTTCGTGTTTTATTTCCACTTTAAATGGAATAAACAGGGAAATGAATTCCCATTGCAGTTTGAGATGGTGGTTCAAGAGGTATATATCAATATATGTGTGGATGGAAAGGCATGGATGCCCAAAGTGCAGGAAGACTGGGGAAAGAAGCAATATATACATAAAAAGTGGAATTGGATTTCAGCTCTGGTACAGGGGAATGACGGTGCTGAAGGCGGGAATGGAGGTTCTTTTTTTCTTTTTTCATTGTTTGTTTTGTTTGGTGTGTGTGTGAAGAATGATGTGGCTAATCCAATCGATTCATCCGGATCCTCCATCTGGATAATTTTTTAACCTGTATGAAGCATGTGTAATAATGGGTGGTTATATGTATAGTGACCATCTAAATTTTTTAATATCCTTGAATATTAGGAGAGTAATTTCTGCCATTTAGATTCTCTCTCTCACACAGATGCTGAAAGGTAAACCAGTTCTCATTGTGTCATTTTTTAAAAATAACTTAGATTATCTATTATGTGGTCCTCTTAGCAATTTTTTTATTTCAAAAAAGTTATAGATAAAAATACAAAAGAGTTTTAATAAAACGATGCATGTCAAAGAGTCCAAGATATATTTGTCTTCTTATCTTTTTTTTTTTTTTTTTTTTAATAAAACAATGATAATACAAATAGTAATAGTAATAATCTAATATTATTATTATTGTATGCTAAAATTGAAGATATGACTTGTGATAAATTGAGATAAAGGAATATAATTTATGTTGTCAATACTGAGTAATTTGGATGTGGCATTTTGCTATTGTAAGGGCATCTCCGGTCTTCCTCATTTTCATTTATTGGGAAAAAGAACGTAAAAACTTCTCTAATCCTTACTAATTCTCTTCTCAAATTTGGGGAATTTTTAAATTTTTTCTCAAATCAAATTGAATCTTTAGAGTTTTTCAAACCCTAACGGTTATTTTTGGGAGTCAACGGTCATATAAATTAAAAGCTATAAATACCGTTGCAGGTTAAAAGCTTTTTCACTCATTTATTTTTTTTCCTTTGTCTGACAGGGTTATATAATAAAAGCTATAAATATTTTTGCAGGTCTGAAGTTCTTCTACTCATCTTGTAATTCTCCTTTGTGATGGTTTTTGAGTTGGTGTCAAGGACAATGTTGTGAATGGACCATCATAGTTGCTTGAGGTGGATCACTGTGGTTTCTCCTTTATTTGAGAGGGAAAAAAATTTTGGAAGTAAAAAAGTAGTAGAAATAAAATTTAGAAGGAATAATTAAATAAAAAAGACTTTTAGGATAAAATTAAAAGTTTAAAAAAAAAATTAAAAAAAATATAAAGAAACAATTGAAGAGCTCTTTTACAATTATGACTTTTAATTAAACTTATACTCAAAATAGGAAAAATTATAAGGAAATAGTTAGAGATTGGCTAAAACTATGATATGAGAATGTTTTTTATCACCATACATTAAAAACGTAAGGGAAAAGGTTCATCTTTTAACTGTTGACGAGGTAGTTGCATCCTAAACGCCATTGCCACTATGGGTGTAACTCGGTCGGTTTGGTATAGTGGTCAAACCTAAACCAAATCGAATTACATTACTCTAAATTGTAAATTGAATCAAATTAAAATAAAAATTGATTTAGAAAACCGAACTATAATGAATAAAACCTAAAACCGAACCAAACCGAAATAGAAATTGAAAACTTCTATTTTTCGATTCGATTTGATAAAATTAATACTATTTTTTATATAAAGCACATATACACATGTATATATGTTTATATATATAATCTATTTCGGTTCAGTTTGGTTTAATCGAAGCCTCTCCAGAAAACAAACCAGATAAATTAGATTTTTTGTTTTCCAAATCTTTACTAAACCAAAATGAAAAAAAAAAAAAAAAAAAAGGCCAAACCAAACCAAACCTACTTTTTTCAATTTGGTTTGTTCGGTTTTCGGCTTAAACCGAACCAATTGACAGCCCTAATCGCCACTAATATGCTAGGGTGCACCCATCATTACAAATATGATAATTTATAATTACAAATCGTCATTGTCCTATGGCAATTTATATCTGCAAATCGTCATTGCAATGACGATTCGCAATGATAAGTGCATCTCACACGCTACAAAGATACACCATGATACGTAAAAGACTAATCTTTTACACTGCGTTTGTAACTTTGGATTTGAATTTTATTTTTTACTTTTGGGACGAAACTTCTCTCTGAAACGTAGAGATTTGGAAAGAAGATTTTTGGAAAGAAAATAAAAGAAAAGAAATGAAGAGTGCACTCTCCGACATTTCAACTCACAATTTAAAGTTTTGGGATTGGGGATCAGACCGGTCCTGATCTGGACCAACAAAACCGACAGGTCTGGATCCAGTACAAAAATTGACCGGACTGATCGCTGAATCAACGGTACCGATCGCCGCACCTACGATATCGATCGGTATCAGACCGGTCCAAGTCGATACCAGTCGGGACTGGTCCATTTATAAATTAAAAAAAAAAAGACATTTGATCGGTTGGACCGGTTGTACCGACCAGTTGTACCGGCCGGTTCGTACCGATATCGATTGGACCAGTCGGATCCAAAGTCTCATGATACAATAGTTGTATCGTGGCTTGGGGCCGAAACGGTCCTAGCCGATACCGGTACGGACTCGATTGGTCCGATCCTTGATACTGGCGATCAGGCGGGCTAACTTAACTCCACTTTACACGTAGCGCTTGATTACAAGTGTGTGAACGCATTTTGGGTAGAGCCGCACACACTGAATCATTCGTTAAAGCTGAAATGGCTGTACAGCCGTCCCTTTCACGTGTCAGCTGTCAGCAGCTGCGTACGGTGATTAGACCATTTTGGTGAAAAGCAAGATTTGAAATGGCAGGATATTTGACCGTTCTTATCATCAATTAATGCGATAGCTTCTCAAGGAAGTCACCTGTTTGAATTCCAACCCACAGGGCAATGACACGTGTCCCAAACCTAACAAACACGTTCCCTCTTCCCTCTTTAGAAATATTCAAACCAAAGACTTATGCTCCCCCGGCATACTGCCTTCTGGGCACTCGAGGGAATGAGAATCTTACTCTTCCCTGACAAACCTTATTTCACTCGAAGGACGTATTTAGAAGTATGCTACCCCTAATAGACTCAAATAGTTATAATCTAAATAGATCCTCGAAGTCACATCTATTTACTCTCTAGAACAGACTTCGAGTAATTTTATTCTATTACCTTTGCGTTTTAAGGGTATTTTTATACAAGGAAAGGCCCCCGAGGGAATGAACTTGAGAGAATTGTCTGTACCTTTTAACTTAAGAGTCACCCTTGGATCATATCCATAGACTTCGAAGGACTATTGTTTATGCTTTGTCTTGAAGGATTCCAAGGCAGGTATATTTCGTCTGAGGGACAACCTCGACAGACAGATCCGAGGGATAACCTCGACGGAAATATCCGAGGGACAACTTCGACGAACAATTCTGAAGGAGGTCTTTTCCAGGCTAACCACCTTCAGATGGTCAATTCTTTTCCAGGCTAACCACCTCCAGATGGTCAATTCAAATGAGGTATTTTCCCTCCTGCTATAGGTGAATTCGAAGGAGGAATATACATTCCTCCTAAGGCGAATTCGAGGCTAACCACCCTGAGATGGTCAATTCGTCAAAGGCTTGTCACCCCAAACAAACTACGGATTCCGTCCCCCTCGAGGGACACAGATTTGGGTTTACCCCTCGAATGCTGTCTTTTATGCATCCGACTTACCAACTGAGGCTTGAAGTCACTTTCATTCATTCTCATGAACTAACTTCGAACCATATCTTGGGACTTTCACTTCCAGAAAGCAAATTCTTAATGGAAATGGCTTTAGAAGTTGAAAGCACACCATCTTCAAACGTACTTCCTGAAATACTAGGTTCCCCTAGACTTTGAGAATGTCCTCTCCCTTTACCTTATAGGAATTCATCTGTCAACTTCTGAATTCATCCAAATAGAAGGCACTCGAATTGGTTACTGTAGCTATGAGACTTAACGGATTTCAAGGTAATCCCCTCCTTACTAGGGACGATTGATCATGAAAACGAATTCCCTGACGAGACACTCTC